>CP139506.1:154504935-154575278 GCA_021014915.2 Artemisia tridentata subsp. tridentata
TGATATATTAATATACTTCTAAAAGACATATTAAGAATACAAAATGAGATGCATATAAGTCAAGTGGGTATTCACTAATTCACTATATGATTTTTTTTTCTTTTAATCATGTTCGTACTAAATCGATCCATTATTCAACCATTTAATCCGTTATCCATTCCCTTCAAACACAAAAACAAAAATAAAAAAAATACGTATTACTTTATAATCTATTAAACCTGAAACAATATTTATCAAATAAAACATTAAATCTATACAAAGATTAACTTTTATTTTTTAAGGACATGTCCATTACTTATTAAAAAAGATTAGTAATCAACAATTAAAAAAGGCTAAAAAGTCATGTAATACATAACCATAAAACATCACACATGTACTAATCATGCAATTGCATGCACAATTCAATGTAATTCAACGTGTATATATTGTTACGAATATATGTCAAACGTTTTATTGTTTACAAATAAAGTATTAAGTATATATAATTAGTCATCACGATAGTGAAATCAACATCAAATAGACGATCAAGCAATCATAGAACAATATCATTTTTATCAATTAATCAACATGAGAAGAAAACATACCTTGATTTTTCCATTCGTCGAAATTAAAATTGTACATTCTTGAGTTGCTGCATACGTATAACAGAAAAGAAAAATTAAGAGTGTAGGTGGTACCTGTTTTTAACAATAATAATCTATCTTTTGCGCATAACAACTTTTCAGATGTAGGATGCATCAAATATACGAAACACTGAAACATTGAAAGGATATACCGTCACTATATTGTCTCGGCATAGCACGCAAGTATCCTATTATTTTTATATGAATAGTTTGCTATTGCTTGAAGTTATCCACGTATAATTATAAAAAATCCGTAAAGGGTATGAGCCAACTTGACCATACGTAACTGAGTCAAACTTGCCACTTAAAAAACACAATCAATGCAATATACATAATCTCCTTACTGATTCTATAGCATTCAAAAAGCAGGGACACACATTCCTTAACCTCTATACAAATTGGCGGATCCTAATAAATGGCATCTTTGCTACATACAATGAAACCCCTACAGATTTGTAACCCTCAAAGGACAAAATGCATATCGTATCTAATAAGAATGACCTGTTCTTAACCCAAACTACATCCGTTTTCATTTCCTTTCCAGGGCCATGAAAAACCCTTTTTACCCATCCATTCCTCCACTTTTGAAGACAAAACTTTTATGGATCCCAAGCTTTTTTTTACTCCCCACATTAGAATCTGGTGTGGTATTTTCATAAAATGGTCGTCTGTTGAAGAAACATCATGTGTATGATTCGAAAGAGACATATTCATGATCCATGTTGTTCTGTCCGTCTTCATTTTCGATTTAAAACCTTGAAAGCCTGTTTTGGGTGTTTTCAACAATCAATAAACACCCTTGCATAATATAAGAAATGCAACCTCTGAATGAAAAACTTGGTTTGTGTATAAGTTTTCGAATAGTACAGTACAGAAAATGCCGCAGATCACAAATATAAAAAATAACATTACTAAACAACTAACCAGTTTTGATACTTTGATAAAATTGCAGTTTCTGTACTGTACAACAAAAAAATAAAGAAAATTTCATCAACTACTTAGTTTTTACATTTCGCTAAAATAAAAACCTATCTACCCAGCCCTCAAAAGGATGGGTTGGTGTGAGAATGATTGGAGAAATCGCATGTTGTGATTAAAAATTCAAATTGCTCTTCTTTTCTGGCCTGCTCTCAAAGAAACACCATCCTCCAACATTCCTACTCAAGTAAGCCTACAAAAAGAGGGATCGTATACACCCATTTACTCATTAATATTCAATTTAGAAAACTCACTTAAATGGGTTAAGTAAGGTCACCAGGTTAAAAGCTGAACTGGTTAAAAAAAAACTTGCTTGATTCTCTCTTTGTGCAAGCTCCTTTATCAAGAATTAAAGATACATTGAAGTATATTTTAGAAAACATTACCTTCAAGTAGGCTGGTATAAAAGAAGAAAAGGGAAATAATGATCCCCATCTTTATGATGAACATGTTATTTAGAGAAGTCGTCAAACCCTTTGTTACGATACAGAAAGCTCCACTAAATTGCGGAAAAACTGCTTTTCCCTTTAATCCTTTGTACACAATTTAATTTCATCTTAACAGAATTAACACGGTCACATCAGTTCATTACTTGCATTAACACTATCACAAACATGAGCAAGCTATACACACCTTATTTGCAGCTTTATGATTAATGGTTAGTCTGAATCTGGATATTAAGTAAGCAATTGTACGATCTTATGATATCATACTTTAAGATATGTAAAGGATTTGAACAAAAGGAATTTACCATGTATATATAACCTGCACCATTGCAAGCGACAACCCTGTTGAGCAAGTTGCACGACCCGTGACCCATTGTGCTTATTTTGTGTCATGCTTACGTAGCATAAATCTTTTCGGCCTTCTAGAAGCTTCGCCAGAAGCGACTACTTCACATTTTGTTTGTTGCAAACTGGAGTGTTTTACTACTGATGGGGGTGTTTGGTTTGCAACCGGGTCTTTGGTTTGTTGCTGCCTATGTGAATGGCTAACAAAAAAGAGACACTTCGTTTAGTGTATGGTACTATACATATAGCTTGTGATGTAATTATTTAGACCGAAATAACCCATTAAAACAGATTTACAGCCACATATCATAGAATTAGAGATACCTGAAAACATTTGTATAAAGCAAGTCCACTGGAATGTGAGATTCCTCGCCATTCTTTCTGGTTGTTGTCTTCCATCAATTAATTTTGGTTTCGTTTTTTTACGCCTACCTCTTCTTCCTGGCCTGCTCTCAAAGAAAGCACCATCCTCCAACATTCCTTCGTCAAGTAAGCCTACAAAAAGAGGGATCGTATACACCCATTTACTCATTAATATTCAATTCAGGAAACTTACTTAATGGGTTAAGAAGGTCAGCCGGGTTAAAAGCTGAACTGGTTAAAAAAACTTGCTTAAAGATAATAAATCTTTTCGTTGATTTTAGCATTTCCTCATAGGGAGTTTATATTACACCATTTTAATTGAATATAGGCATTGAGCGACTTTCAACAATGCACGTACCATCAAAAAGTTGTTTGGTGGTTGTGGTTGAGGTGCCGGCGAGTACTCTATGTGTTTTGCCCTGTAACATAGATGACTCGCATGATTAGCTTAGTAACGATAGTTACAATATAAGAGCCACTGAATTGATTGTAACCGTAAATGACTAAAGATAAAAGTAGCATAGGGTTGTGTAACTATTTTCGGTAGGTAAATCTTGCCTTGAAAAGGTTGGTCATGAATATTTTTTGGTGAGCTCACAGCGTATATGTCGCCTTTCCAACTCCAAAGAGAACTCCAATTTGCGTTTCTATAATATGCAGGCATGGTATAAGTACATGTTCCCTACTTCCTGATTTTTTTTTCCCTATGCGAGTAAGATCAAAATGATGAAGGTAAGCAATGTCTTTAGGACCATAGTTACTCAGTACTGATTATGCATCATCAAAAACATTTTCACCAAGTGATTAATACTTAATTTCAGGTCATGTCGCCCTTTCCGCATTAGATTTTTAGCAGGCAAACCCTTCCTCTTCCCTTTACTATCCCCCAACCATAATCGAACCCAAACATATTCCCATTCCCATTCCCTATTATTTTTTTGCTACTGCTTACTATATATATACCAATTAAATAAGAATAACTAATAAGAACATTTGAACCTACAGTAGCAATAGTGTGTAGGAAAATACTCCCATCCCAAACCCTGTTGCTAATCTTCCCAGTGTCCAGAGGGATAGGCCCCTACCGTCATTAAAAAATAATAATTTTTAGCTGGTAATTAACATTTAAAAAAGAAAAAAAAAACAAAAAGTTCATGCACACCTGAGCAAGGTAAATTGCTAGCCACCCTCCTATACAGAATATACCGGATATTCTCAATGCCTGTTTGATTTCCGATTATAAATTTGGTTTCTGAATATGCAAGGCGATATCAATTGATAAAAATGTCTCTGGTTATAATCTATAATCTCTCATCAACTTACCCCTTTGCGACCAAAATAATCACCATGGGGCCACTTGCAACGTCGCCGATCATTGCACCCAATGTCAATATTGAACCAAACAACGAATACTACAAAGATGAGAAAAGCATATAATCAATACTTTGAATCTGTTACTGATCTACTATTGCACGGTGTTGTCCACACAACGACTGTGCCTATATATACGCTTTAATATAGCTTACCAGTTTATAAAAGTGGACAACCTCGACAAATACTTACACATTTTTTTTAAACAAAGTAACAAAATTTATTGTGTGGTTGATCTAAGGCTGCTCATACATACCTGTGCTATTGTTATATTTAGATCCTTCTTGATGGCTGCCTCGCTAGGAGACGAATAACCAATCTGTAGAGTGAAATTCCACCAAATCTTTTTTACGCAAACAAAAAATTCATATGTTAAACTCGTGTAGGTAACTTGACATAAAGAACCAAAATACCAAATTCAGCACTTACACCTGTTCCAAATGAATAGGAACCGCACACTGCAACAAATGTACTGAGGTAAACCATACTATTATTTTCCTTTTTTATTTCATCTTGAGGTATAAGTGGAGCTCGATAATCTTGACCTCTGTCTTCTCTTTTATCTATATCCTTATTAGTAACCATGCTTATTTCTACTCGTTTCGCTTAAAATACTCGCTGCAAGCCTGCAACTTACCAGTGAAAAGTATACGTACTGTATTTCATAAAAACCCAAAAATTGCTTATAAGAATAATATAAATATATAATCGCACCTCATCATATTTTTATCGAACCAAACAACGAATACTAAAAAGATGATAAAACGTACTCATTGCCTAACCTTATCTTTCTCAAAGTTGATGCATTCCTGTTCTCTGCTACATACCTCCTTTTAATATCATTAATCGCCAAATGTAATCCATAGTTAGTTAATCATCTTCTATACTCTGAGCACAAACACAAGAAAGGCCTCTGCCAAGCCATGCTGCAGATCCTGCGCACAACCTCGGCTGTAATTGAAGAGAAACAAAGCAAGTGAGTTCCTCAGTCATTGGAAGGTTAGATGCTTATAAGATGATTAAAAAAATTACTTGAAAATCAAATAAACTACTAACAGCTAGTAACAACAATATAGATCACCCCCAAGAAAGGAAAACCAAATGTCATCTTCATTAGATTGTCAAATATCAGACACGGTTAACACACAACCAAAAGCATCAACTAACATAAGTTAAGTGTTAACTGAAGCAAATTAAACATAAATGATGTTTCACAGTGTAGGTGTACAATAACTATTGGTTGACACATAGGGGACATCAAGGACTCATTAGTCAGAAATATCAATGTGCCTGATATTATTAAGTAGGCCATTAGCCCATTACTATACAGTGACTCAAAATTGGAAAGGGTCTACCAAGCCCAAAATATTTTGTACAAATATGTTTCCCAGGACAAAACCAAACATATACTATGCACAACTTAGATAAGACACCACATTAACTATCGACTGCCATGGTTTCTAGACTTTGTTTGTGTATACAGGCTTGCATCAAAAAAAGCAGGACCAAGCCCTTCTCTGTGCTTCCTTCTTATCGCAAGTTGCGGTGCAAGTTCATTATCTATTGTTTGCACAGCCTGCATGCAAAAAATTGTAAATGACCCAATTAAACCATATATGGCACATACAGCAAGGTATGACAACTTTACCTTTTCAGTTGCAGCCTGTTCAATCAATGCACAACCCAAATCAAGTCAAGAAGTTCATTTGTAATATTCACATTCAGAGACTGAAGAGGGTTTCTTAGCTGACTTGATATTGAACCACGCAGAGGTTCCTAATAACACGGTAGGTAAAGATCAGTCACTTACGAAGAGAAACATGACTTAAAAAAGTACGAAAAAACAGTTCATAAAAAAACCTTGCATGTCACGTGAGTTAGGCTTTCAGCCAGACTGGCAACCATCAAGTGAGCTGCACTGTGTATACGGCTCTCATCCGACTCCATAGCATAGTCCTGCCATTGTAATTAAAAGATTTTACGGTAAGAGCTTGAGACCAAGACACCTTTTGCACACAATAAACAAAATGGAACAGCGTAAAGTCACCTTTATGACAAGTTCTTTTGTTGTTTGAGTTGCTATAGAGACACTACGCTGCACAATGCTTAAAACAATTTCTTTGATAGCCATTTCCATAGACGCTCCAAGCACACTGTAAAAAAAACAACAGTAAGTAGTATAAACCTAAGAATATTTCATTTACTAATAATCATATAGAGGCAGTAGAACGGTTGGGTAGGTAATGGGCTGAAGATTAAAAACCAGGTCAAGGTGGATTGGACAGACCAGTAAACACCTTTTAGTACGCTTTTATTAAATGTTGTAAATAGTTAACTATTGTAAGAAAAAAGGTTCTTAAAAAACATGTCACATGAGCTAGACTACAAAAACAATAAACCCATGTTTCCTTTTCTAGAATGATTTACGACATTGTATGCCTTTGAATGCATGTTAGCCCGACTCGCCCGACTCTTGACCCATTTGACAAGTTCCATTTTTTTATTTATTTCAATATTTTTCCCATTTTACCTGTTACCATTTCCATACATATGGGCTGAGATTTCCACCTCTATAATAATAAGGTGAGAAGATAGAACATCTGAAAGTGCATATGCAGGCCTAGAGCTTGGAGCTTGGGGTTAATAATAACTTGTTGTCCATATTTGATGATGGTATCTGCAAAAGCAACTTGCTTCTAAGTTGATGAATAAATAATTATTAATTACAAAAACAAAAAAAAAAAGGATTGTAACAAACCTGAGGAAGCGGCAGTTGTGCTTGTAGAAGTCCCTGAGCAGATGGAAGCCTATCAGATAACGATAAAGCCGCCTCCTCACTTAAAGTAGCAGTTGGAAGATGGTGAGGAGCAGCATACTACCCACCAAAATAACTCAGCACCATTAAACCGTGAATAAAAAGGAAATGGCTTTAAGTGTACAACATATAAAATTATCAAACCTGAGACATTATACGAGAATGACCACTCGGGTAGGATGAACTACCAACTTCAACAGGTAACTCAACTCCTCGACCTTGGATGCCAAAGAGGTCATTGAGGAGCTTAGCATTTAAAGTCCCATCAAGAGGCTTGTAAGAAAAACAACAAACATTAGCTAGTAAATGTTAGAAGATTACGCTTGTAAGAAATAATAAAATGTTCACCTTCCTCCAGGTCTTATATATGCATCCCATGTTCATCTCACCTGCATGTATATATACGACAATCTGGAATTAAGTGGTTTCTGAAATAAGCAATTGAATGAATAACTTTGTAATTGCACATATTTATACAAAAGCAATACAATTTTTGTATAATAAATTCAGTCAATGAGGCGTTGCCTCACTGCTGAAGTTGTGCAAAACGATGCAGACTTGTAAAAACTAATCAGAGTTGAAAATTATAACAGTTGCCTCGATTAGTGCACCCATATTAGTACTGCTTCCTTGATAATAATGATAAAATTCAAGGGGTAAGCTTGCTGAATAATCATGTCATCTGCTAGGACTTGGAACTTTAGATCATTGTTTCTCAGATTTCATATCGGGTGCTGGACTTGAGGCTCCTTTGTTTGACCCTCATTTATTTAATTCCTGACCGACTTTATCTCCATCTTTCAAATTGCTTTGATCTTCTGAGTTTAAAGCATTTCCACCAGTTTTATTTTGAGAGTCGGCAGCAGTTGCAATGGCATCTTTTGCACCATCTGTGTCAGCTGCAGCCTTTGCTTGGCACTCATCTTCCTCAACTGCAGCACGAATTCTTTCGCGAAACTTTTTGTCCTCCTCCGGGAGAAAATGGCCTGTGAGATTCATAAAACAAAACCATAGGTAAAGTTGCAATAATGTTGGTACATACTCATTTACAAATGGCCACCTCATTTACAATATTTAACAACTGCTAGTAAGTGAGTACCTATGATTACTGTGAACCGCCAGTTGATGGCCGAAGCATGTCCTGCTCGGAACATAAACCATTATTTTCATCTTAGAAATAGAGTTTAAGTATTTCAAATGAAGCGCGTTATAAAAAAAAACAAAAAAAGTTGGTATATCATATACATAAACATACCCTCTATACAGAAGGTGGTTCCCTAAAGTTGTGAGTCCAATGGATATCAGAAATGGAAGCTGCAAGAGTGCCACAATCGCTTGTAGCACTTGATAATAGTTCCAAGAAATCTTTCTTTTTTCATTTTGCAATATGTTTGGAGAATAATGTATAGTTGTGGTTAAGATTTCATAAGAACGGTGTATAGAACACCTGCAATATAGTTAATTCTAATACATAAGATGTGACTGTAGAGTAAGTTCATGGTATTCTGATTTTCTGAAAGAATCAAGGGAAGAATGGTGTATAGAACACTTGCAATATAGTACTGCCCTACCTACAAAGCCACAGTACTTATCCGAATGCTGATTTTTACATGCTTCCCTGAAAGACCAGACACTCAAATCTCTAACATAAAAAATCTAAAGTAGCTGTGGATATGCAGACTTTCCCGACGCATTTGATGTCGAAACTATCACAACTCTTCTCTACAACTTTATTATGTGAAACAAAACTACTGGATGAGGAAACAGCCCATGCTTGAGCAAAAGGTAAATTGTGGATGTCACACACTGTTTTCAGAATACCAAAGATTGTATCCAACAAAAAACTTCAAATCAAACTATCCTGAATAACATAATAGAGGGTGTTCGGTTAAGCTCATATGTGAGCTTATGAACTTATGTGTTTTTTGCCTACTTTTCATGGAGACATAACAAAATACGAAGAAAATATTGCTCACGTTAGGCCGCTGCATTATTTGGTCCCACATGGCAGTTGATACTGAAATTACAACCTAATAAGTGAATCCAAGGTATTTACACAGCAATTAAAGCTGTACCTTCATATCAGGGGCTGTATTAAATAAATGAAGAATAGCTAGATTTGCAGATATAGTTTTCCCACTTCCAGTAGTAGCTCCAAGAGAATGTTATTCTGTTTGTGATATAAAACATGGAAACCATGCCGGGTATTAATAAAAGCATCATTGACATACACATAATATAACTCGAAAACTATTAATTTGCATACCTTGACGAACCTCAACAGCCTATGATCGAGGTTAGTAACTGCATGGGGTTTTTAAGACATATATATATATATCGAATAAAATAATTTCAACATTAAATCAAAAAAAAAAAATACCTTTTGCATAATAAGAATGAACACATAGGTTTTGTATCTGTTTGAGATGTTATAATTATAACCTGCACAAAAACACATTAAAAATCATTAAAACCCTAAAATCGTGATGGAGTTTTCTTCATGAAAAATCATTAAAGCCCTAAAATCGTGATGAAGTTTTTTCATGGAGAAAGTTCTAATGATTAGAATTTTTCTTTGTGGAAATTAAAAATATACGTCTGCCAGTGTGATAATCAGATGAATGAGGGAATGAGCGATATTAGGGTTTCGGGAAACAAAATATTCCGTATATAATAATGGACCGGATATTGATAATATTAGATTTAGTTTGCTAAATATTTAGCCATATATTTACTTTGTTTTGGGTTTATAGATTTGGGCTTGCAAGATATAATCAAAAAAAATGTGTTGGTCTAGTGGTTAGGATGCTTGTTAATGTTACCAACAACCTAGGTTCGATCCTTGTAAGTGGCAAAATTTTTAATATTAAAAACGAATTTTAACTAAAAAAAAAAAAAAAAAAAAAAAACGAATTTTAACTAAAAAAAAAAAATCGAGCATGTAGAAATTTTGCCACGTGGCATGATGACTGGGCATTAATGTCTGCTTACTGGGCATTAATGGCTGCTTACTGGGCATTAATGCCTGATTACTGGGCATTTAAGGGCGCTTACTGGGCATTATGGCATTTGATGACGTCATACGCATATTGTTATATATTATATGTAGATATATATATATATGTATATATATATACGTACATATATATACATATATATATATATATATATCTATATATATATAGCTAGCTTGGATAAATGAGAGTTTTATTTATCATTTATGGGGATAGTATTCCGCAACTATCCCCTTGAAAAGTAGTCAAGTGGGTATTTAGTAATCTTTTATCATCGTTCATAATAAATCATATAGTAGTTATGATTTTTCTTATTGATTCATGTTTTACTCAATTATATCGGACTAACAAGTGGTATCAAAGCGGGTGGATCAGTTCATGATCTAGATCCATTCCAAGTGACTACTAATAACACCAAGCCTAGGCAAAAATAATGTGTAACACCATCATAAACCGCTACTGCGGTTGCAACCTCTCAGGTGAGAATATACTTTTTTTTTGAACGGCGAGTTTTTACAATACTAAGTTAGTTATTCGATTCTACAGTACTTACCCAGAAGGTAGTCCCTGCCAACCTCGAATAATAATTAGTGATTCGATTCCATAGTACATACCCAGAAGGTAGTCCCTGCCAGCCTCGAATCGACGCATCTATGGGGCAGAACCCCACAGATTTCACCTTGAAGGAAAACCCCACGGAGAGACTTGAACCTGAGACCTCTCGCATGTGGTAACTATCTCCCCAAAGTCACCCTTGGTGGCCAACTGAGCTGGCCCAGTTGGTTGAGAATATACTTATTTTTACCAATGAAGCATACCAAATCTAGATCTAAAATTCCTCTTCTCTATCTACATATACAAACCAACACACACACACACACACTTATTATATCTGAAAACACACTCGATCCATAACTCAGGGTTAAACTTTAACACACTGCCACGTCAGCTTTAACACACTCACTTTTAACTCAACTTTAACACTCCCAACCATAACTCACTGGTTTCAAACAATTTATATCCAAAGGAGAATTGCAAAGGAAATATGCAATACCCGATGTTCGTTGTCCCGATTGAAGATTGAATGGAATATGTGATTTGTGTCGTGAATGTGAGATAAGAGTGAGATATTTTGAATTTTACACTAAAAACATGAAATAATAACCAAAAACAATTTATCAAGCTAAGGAAATAAACAAATTAAGCACACGGATCCTAAAACGCAAACTAAATTTAAAAACGAACGTTACGATTCTAAAAACGTAATTTAAAAGTGAAATTCTAAATTATAAGTCCTAAAATTATGAAAATAATTTTCCTAGATTCTAAATATTAAAAGAAATTTTTTGGAAAAAGAATTAGATTTTTTTGATTTTTATTTTAATTATTATGAATTAAAAACTAAAAGAAAGAAATTAAATGATTAAAAATAGTAAACGATTTTGGAAAATTATGAAACTTTTCTGGAAATTACTTTAAACTAACAAAAAGCTAAGAAAAATAAAAGTTTTGAAAAAGCTTAAGCAGATAAGCTGCAGTAAGCTGAAACAGATTATAAGCTAAAAGAAAGAAAAAGGGCTTAAGTTATAAAATGTGCACTAGGATTAACAAGCAGAACTAGAGCATAATGGTTAAGTCTTGTGTGTGTGAGTGAGGAGACCTGGGTTCGAGTCCTAGGTCTGCCTTGCTTTCTTAAACTATTTTTTTTTTTTTAATTTTCTTTTTAGAACTGAATAAGCACTGAATTATAAAGACTTTTTATAAAGCAAATATTCTTTAAAACTATCAATAAGCTCAGAATAGGCTGAGCTTATCAGATCAGAGAGCTTTTAAAAGGAAAAGAGAAGTAGAACTAAAAGCAAATATCTCAATAAGCTAAGATAAGCTATAAGCAAACTAGGATAAGCTAAAACAGACTAAATGTAACCTAAATAAGCCAACAACATCAGAAAATCCATAATTCAAACACAGATTAGCACCAATTGATCCAAATTTAGCACAAATGTGCCCTGGTGCAGGCCTGAAATGTGGGTCTGAGGTGCTGATAAAGGCACTAAAAAGCAGTTAATAAGCACTCTAAAACTTCCAAACAAATTAGCTATAGTTAACCAATCTACCAAGGAAGATCAGTGCAAATTTTCAGCGTAAGTGAATTAAAATTGAAGCAACAAATGATGAAAGATTAGAGCCAATTGGGGCAAAAAGGGGCTGCAATATGCAGTCTGCAATTGCAGATGGTCTGTGCAGACTAGAACAAAACCCACTATTCTCACTAAAACTGATTCAACTCTTAAACATGTACTATAACCATCATATTAAACCTTAGAAATGCCAAATTTAAGTGCAAAATAAGCTCTAGCTTATAGGGGGCTTAACTAAGCAGTTCACCCTCTAAGCTCAAACTATCAAACTCAAAACCCCAAATTACTTCAAACAGTCCAAAGTGCTTTTGAAAACATCTTATCTAGATCCATAACAGCTTAATCTAAACTCACAAGTATGTCAATGAACAGTAGCAGCTGGAACTCTCCCAGAAATGGCTTAAGCCAAACACCCTTTGTTGAGATTGATTTGCAAATTTACCCTACAAAATACTGATTTAAGCTATGAAACTGAGTGGCTAATGATTATCTTACTTATATTAATCCTATTAAGCAACTTTCAAATTAAGATAAGCACTAAATAAGCTATAATCTACCTTGACTGTTTTGGCTTTTTATGACTTTTAAAGAGCAAAATTTAAATCTAACAGCTACTACTATCAAATAAGCTTAAGAATAATCAACTAAGCTACTAACAGTAAAGATAAGCACTAAGTAGACAGAAAATAGCAATAATAAGCACTTATGCAATAAAATTAGATTTTGAGTGAAACTTACAAGAGGGCAAAAGCTGATAAGTAGAAGAAGAAAAGAAGAAGAACATATAGCTTATAAAGGAAAGCTAGAAAGGAAAAGCTCAAGTGCTTATTTCATCATCTTCATAAGCTCAAGTGCTTATTTTTCTTCACAGTTGACCTTGGTTGACTTTTTTGAGAAGTTGAGACAAAGCAGTTTTAAACCTATTCAAAGGCTCACAAAAAGCTATAAAGCTTGAATGAGCTTATTCTAAGAGGAAAAAGCTTATTGAAAGCTGAGTTTTCATACTTTTTTTTTTGTATTTTTTGTATTTTTTTTTTTTTTGGAATTTTTGACTGAAAATCAGGAAATGTAAAAATATTTTAGTGAAAGCTGATAAAAGAGATTATAAAAGGGCTTAATGAAACCACAAACAAGCTAAGAATAGCTTATAATAACAACCATAAAAACAGAAACAAGGATTTAAATAGGATTTAAGAACAAATTCAAAATTAAAATTTCATTAACATTAAAACTTGAGTACATTAAACCATTGCAACTTTAAAACACTGAATTACACTAAAGAAAAAACATAAACTTGACTCGAATTAAAACCTAACCTAGACTCTAAAAAAAACGTAAAAACTAGACTCCCAATGTGAGGAAGAAAGGCTGCTATTTATAGACTCCCAAAGAGCTAGGGTTTCTTCTGGGAACCTTCAGGATATCCATTCACGACCCTTGGATTAAACTTGGGCACCAATCCCTTCATCATGTCGGTAGATTGTGATTAGTGGAGATACCACAAATGAAAACGCTGGGATTTTTGCCATCTGTCATTCTCTGTCCCTCTAGAAGCATTGTAGATATTTTTTTTTTGGCAGGGTAATTCATGAGAGGTAGGGTAAAACTCTTGGGGAAGAAGATGTACATTAAAAGCGAAAAAGGCGGGTAATTCTGTTTAGTGGGTTGACTGGGTATTCGGGTTTGACTTTTCGGGTTTAATAGGGATACGGGTTAAGTTGTGATCCGGTGTGGGTTATTAAATATAGAAGTGGGCTGGTGGGCTTATGTTTTGCAACAGAATGTGGGCTAGGTGTGTAACTGGGATGGGTAGTTAGTGTAGGATGGGTTAGTGTAGTTTTTAGGATTAGGATAGTATGATTTATCAAGGACTAATGTTGTACACTTTGTAATTTCAAGGACTAATTGTGCCAATCTAAAATAAATCCAAGGTGTAACACCCCAACCCGGCAAGGGTAGAAATATCACATTATGGTGACAAATCAAAGCATACATAATACACAGCGGAAGTCTTAAACAAAATCATTAAAGAAAGTCAATCCAACACGGCTTAGGCCAAATACATAAGTTCAAAAGATAACGAACAATCCAAAGGAAACGAACAATAGAATGGAATCCAGTCTAAACAAATGTCATAAATAAAGGTGGTAATCTAAGGTAAAAGCTCCATCTAATCTCTACTCTCATTCCATAGCAAAAATCCCCGCTCCTAGCTTAGATACTTGCCGCAGGAAAAGAAATGCGGCTGGGCTTAAAAAGCCTAGTGAACAGATATATATAAACGAAAACGAAAGCAAGGCAATGAAACGAACATGATATAGATCAGAACAATGGAATAGCATAAGATATAAACAAACATATAAGCAAAGGTATAAGGTAATAAGAGAAAAGAGTCAGTAATCCACCACGAGCCCGAACACGAACCAAATATAATAATCCTGCGAACAATCTAGAGGGGATACCTCTTTAGTTACCAGATAATATGAGGGGTGTCCTCATGTATCAAATTGGAGTGATCAGCTCCCGAACTTGTGAAGGACGTGGATTGCACCCAGCATCAGTCACCGAACAATATATAATATCAAATCATGTCAAGTCCACGAACACGGACACGAACCTAGGATTGCAACCCATACGCCCCCCGAACAATAATATAGGCCATAATAAATATAATGTGCATGCAACGAACAATATGGGGACGGTGTGTAACATCACTCGAACACACTGCTAGACTAGTTACTCTGTAACATCACTCTGATACCACTTGTTGATCCCAGTTGAGCTTCACGATCTTATTAATTACTTTAGATAAACCTAAAGCAATCGGTATAGAAACTGATCTTGAGTTGTATATCAAATATTATGCGGAACTTAATATTTGATCTTAAGAAGAATTAAACACAAAACGAATTCTCAAACAACACTTCAATATATTAATACGATTGCTCGATAGAAATAGGGTTACAAGAAACCTTGAAGTGTAAAACAATAATGATGTGTATCTCTAACCTAACCCTAGATCCTCCTTTTATAGCATAAGGAGTCCTAGTCTGTTTACAAGACTTCCTATACAAGAAAAATATTCTTACGTATCTTTTCTATACTTATCCTTAACATACTATACATATCTAATAAGCAGCAGAGTAACTAGTCTAGCAGCAGAGTCTTCGTGGGCTAGCAGCAGAGTTACACCTTGCTTATTCTTCCAGACCAGCAGAGTTACAAAACAGCAGAGTTTAAGTCCAATCAGCAGAGTCATTGAACTAATCAGCAGAGTTATACTTAGTGTATTTCTCAAACAGCAGCATCTTTTGACCCAACAAATGACACGACCATGTTACCTTCATGGCTAGGAAACGAACTTGGCTCGGGTATCAAACTGTAGGGTCAAAGGTCAAAGGTTCAAAGGTCCAAACTATAGCAAAGATTCAAATAGTCTAAGTCATCGAACAATAGTCAAAGTCCAAATATCAAAGGTTCATGGCAAAGGGTTCATATCAAAGGTTCAAAGCAAAAGGATCATATCGAACATCAAAGTTAAATGAATCAAACAAACGAACCAAAGTGTAGGGAACATAGCAATGGCATAGGAAACCCTAATACGAATCAAATCAAAAGTAAACGAAGGCACCTTATTGAAAAGGGCAGAATATCTGTACCTTATTACGAATGCAAATAAGAACAAGAAATAGAAAGCACTGTCAAGGATCAAGACCTCTCCTTCTTCACACCTAAAGGAGTAGAAGAGAATTACAATAGGTTCTTAATTACTTATTTTAGCTTGCCTTTCCATTTTAAGTAACTTTCTATTTTTAGCAGGTTTCCAAATTTAATAAGTTATAGAAGTTTAGGGTTAAATATAACAACTTTTCATAATCTAGGGTTTTAATCGTAATTAATCCAAAGTTAAAGGTCAAAAATGAAAGTATTACAAATTATCCATTTAAATCCATAATTAAACAATATTACGATTTCAATACTCCAAGTTTGACCATTTTACATTTTATACCCTTTAGTTTATTAATTTACAATTTAAACCCCATAATTAAATAAATCACATTTCAACCTTTAACATATTAACATTAACACAATGAGCCCTCATTTTAATGAAATTACAAAATATATCCTTTAATTTAATACATGTACGCTTTATATCCTCACCTTTTCATTATTTACAAATTTAGTCCTTTTAAATAATTAAAATACAATTCGGTAGCATAATAATCATATTTACATATTAAACCTTTAAATATCCAATTTTACACATTAATCCCCTTATTTCAAATATTATACGAACACCCTTACATTCCCAGAAATTACAAACAAGCCCCTCTATTTTATTTAATTTATAATTCGAATTACACATTTACACGATTTACAAATTAAATCCTTAAGTTGCATATTTTACGAAAAAGGCCCCCATCTTATATTTCATACGAATACCCCCTGGTCTAAAGTATATTATAAAAATAACCCACGACTTTCAAAAATTACAAAACACCCCTTTTAGTTTTAAAAATCACATCGGTATTACTTTTTAAAACACAAACCCTAACCCTAGATTTACCAATCATTACACCCTCATTAAATCATCATTAAAAGCATTGATTAGACCAGATTAAACCCCAAAACCCTAACCCTAAATCGCTAGCTAGGGTTTCCTTTTTATTCCTTGTTTTCTTTTTAATCCGCTATGAACAATAATTCGACACAAGTATTATAGGCTTCCAAAATTCGAGCAAACATTTTTCCACGGCTATACCGATCGTATAGTGTCCAAATAAATTAGGTTTCAAATCCATAAAAATTGTATTACATATTTTAGATCTTATAAGTGTTTTATCCCTTTAAAATTATAGCGATCAATCTGAGCTTCTATAAATCGTACAAGCATTTTTCCCAGGTCTTATAATACATATAATGTTCAAATAAAATAAGCACATCACCCAGAAAAATAGAGTGGCTCGATTTTGAATTTATACCCGTTTTCATTCTTTAAAATTATTTCGATCTATTAATCATGCATGATTCGAATTACATATTTTATTCAGGTCTTATATGATCCTAGGAACATGAGAAAAATACCACATGAATAATCGAACGTGTAAAAGGGTTCTTTGGATTTGTACCTCACGGATGACAAAAGAATTCGACAAACCAATACTAGCGACCAAACGAACACACCCACGACCTCCAAAATATTTTTCCAAGCCTCTATAGATTATGAACAACACTAGAAAAATGCCCAATAATTTTCCAAGTGCCGTATGAAGTAGAGAGAATTTGTGTGTGGTTTTTTGGGTTTTTTGGTAAAGAATAATGGAAAGAAATAAGAACCGAGTGAAATAGGGGGAGGGTTACAAATATTTCGGCCCAAGTTAGGTGTCAAGAGGATCAAAAATTATTTTGGAAGATTTTTTCAATTGATTTGAGATTATCCTTTAATTATTTGGTTATTAAAACAATTTATAATAATAATAATACTAATAATATATAATTCGGCATATACATGTGTATGTGTGTGTTTATATAATTTTTGTACATTCCAAAATGTTAAAATGTTGTAGTATAAATTACTTGACTTCATATCTCGCTCATTTCCAAAGGTTCGGGACAAATTTGGTGCTTTATAAACTCTTTAATCAAAATTTAAAGTTGTAGGGGCATTTTGGTCTTTTTACGTGTTTTAGATTTTTTTGGGTATTACAACTTCTTCCCCTCTAAAAGAAAATTTTCGGCCTCAAAATTTGCAAAGAACTGAAAGGAAAATAGAACGGAAAACAAAACAAGAACATACCAGATCAAAACACGAAATGAGGATAACTAGCTCGTATTGATTCCTCGGTTTCCCAGGTAGCCTCACGCTCTGGGTGATTCTTCCAAAGGATCTTTAAGAACGGAATAACTTTATTTCGCATAACACGATCTTGCCGATCCAAAATAGCTTCCGGCTCCTCCGGAAGAGACATATCAGGCTGAATCTGATCAAATGGATAGGATACCACATGCAAAGGATGATAATTGTATCCCCTTAGAAGAGATACATGGAAGACGTTATGAACATGCGATAACTGAGGAGGTAGAGCCAAACGATAAGAAACCTCTCCAATACGATCGAGAATCTCAAACGGACCAATAAATCGAGGACTAAGCTTGCCCTTGATTCCAAAACGTTTAACCCCACGAAACGGCGATACTTTAAGAAATACACGACCTCTAACCTGAAACTCCAAGTCGCGACGATGCTTATCAGCATAACTCTTCTGACGAGCACGAGCCTCCTTTAATTTCTCTCTAGCAACATCCACCTTTTCGTTAGTGATCTCAATAATTTCCGGGCCCTCAATAAGACGTTCACCCACTTCATTCCAACAAACCGGCGCTCTACACTTACGCCCATACAACATCTCAAATGGAGCCATTCGGATACTCGCATGCCAACTGTTGTTGTAGGCAAACTCCACCAAGCATAAATACTCATCCCAACTTCCAGTCCACTCTAGAGCACACACCCTCAACATATATTCTAAAGTCTGAATGGTCCTTTCTGACTGACCATCTGTCTGCGGATGAAAAGCCGTACTAAACTTAAGATGTGCACCAAGCATTTTGCAAACCTTTCCAAAAACGAGAAGTAAACCGCGGATCTCTGTCTGAAACAATAGCTGTCGGCATACCATGAAGTCTAACAATCTCCTGTCGAAAAATTTCTGCCAACTTACTGACACGGTAATCCATACGAATAGGTAGGAAATGAGCAGACTTGGTTAGTCGATCAACAACCACCCAAATCGCATCATGTTTCCTTTTGGTAAGAGGTAACCCCGATACAAAATCCATAGAAATCTCCTCCCACTTCCAGGTCGGAATGTCTAAAGGCTGCCGCAAACCACTAGCCCTCTGATGCTCGATCTTGACTTGCTGACAAGTCATACACTTAGCTACAAAAGAAGCCACATCATGCTTCATTCCACTCCACCAGAAATGTTGCTTAAGGTCCCTGTACATCTTGGTGGAACCAGGATGAATAGTGAATGGGGAACTATGAGCCTCAGATAGAATAGCCTCTCGCAACTCAGGATCATTAGGAACACAAAGACGATCCTCAAACCATACCACGCCAAAATCATCCACACTGAACTCCGTCTGTTTACCCTCTTCAACATTCTGAACCACAGACCAAAGCTCACCATCATCCTTCTGAGCTTCCTTAATCCGTAGGATAAGGTTGGACTCAACCTTCAGACTAGCCCAATACCCGTCATAACCCCGAATGCAAAGCTCAACATCAAGAGTCTCCAAATCATTAAGAATACGAGGCTCAATCTCAAGACTCGCTATCATACCGGATTTCCGACTAAGAGCATCAGCAACCACATTAGCTTTACCCGGATGATACTGAATGTTCGTGTCATAATCCTTCAAAAGTTCTAACCACCGTCTCTGTCTCATGTTAAGTTCCTTCTGGGTGAAGATATACTTGAGACTCTTGTGGTCAGTGAAGATATCACATGACTCGCCATACAAATAATGCCGCCAGATTTTTAATGCGAAAACAACAGCAGCCAACTCTAAATCATGCGTCGGATAATTTTCCTCATAAGGTTTCAATTGCCTTGAAGCATAAGCAATGACTTTTCCATGCTGCATAAGAACACAGCCCAAACCCTTCTTCAACGCGTCACTATAAATCTGAAAACCACCGGAACCAGATGGAAGAGTCAGAATAGGAGCGGACACCAATCTCTGCTTCAACTCTTCAAAGCTCTTCTCACGCTCCTCCGTCCAAACAAACTTTTCACCTTTCCTCATCAATTGCGTCAAAGGCAAGGCCAAACGCGAGAAACCCTCAACAAAACGTATGTAGTAACCAGCAAGCCCCAGAAAGCTCCTAACTTCAGTCACAGTGGTAGGTCTTGGCCACTTGGTGATAGCCTCAACCTTAGCTGGATCCATGGTTATACCATCAGCCGATACAATGTGACCAAGGAAAGCAACTTGACTCAACCAGAACTCGCACTTAGAAAATTTTGCATACAACTTCTGCTGCCTGAGAATCTCCAAAACGATTCGAAGATGATGCTCATGTTCTTCTTCAGATTTCGAATAAACAAGAATGTCATCGATGAAGACAATAACGAACTTGTCGAGATACTCGTGGAATACTCGATTCATAAGGTCCATAAATACAGCAGGAGCGTTGGTTAAACAAAAGGGTATAACCAGAAATTCATAATGACCATAACGAGTACGAAAAGCAGTTTTGGGAACATCTTTCTCCTTCACTCGAAGCTGGTGATAACCGGACCTCAAATCAATTTTCGAAAAGTGCTTCGCCCCTTGCAGCTGGTCAAACAAATCATCAATACGCGGAAGGGGATAGCGATTACGGATCGTGATACGATTGAGCTCGCGGTAGTCGATACAGAGACGCATGCTTCCATCCTTCTTCTTAACAAACAAAACAGGTGCGCCCCAAGGAGAGACACTAGGTCGAATGAAACCATTCTCTAAGAGTTCCTGTAACTGTTCCTTCAACTCCTTCAACTCCTTCAACTCGATAGGCGCCATACGATAAGGAGCTTTGGAAATAGGTTCGGCACCCGGAATCAGATCAATGCCAAACTCAACTTCCCTAGCAGGAGGAATACCAGGAAGTTCATCGGGAAACACATCAGCAAAATCACGAACAATAGGAAGACTATCGATGCTCGGACCTTCCAAAGAGGTATCTTTAATGGATGCCAGAAAACCAAGGCAACCATGGGAAATCAAAGTTCTGGCTTTCATAGCCGAGATGATCTTAACAGACTTAAGAGGTTGCGAACCATGATAAACAAAGTCAGGATGATGAATATTGCCAAAGATCACCTCTCTGGCATGGCAATCAATGGTAGCCTTATGAGCAGCCGACCAATCCATGCCCAAAATCACGTCAAAATCAATCATATCAATGGGAAGCAAATTTGCCGAACGAACACGGTCATCAAAACGTATAGGACAATTTATATATTCATGATCAATGTTTACTTGGGTTTTCATTGGAGTTGAGAGAGATATAGGATTAGTTAATGGTGTTGGGGTTATATTAAGTTTCTTGGCAAGCAAATTAGATATTATGGAATGGGTGGCACCGGTATCAAATAATGCAAAGATAGTACGATCATCAATGTAAAGAAAGCCGGTAATGGTACCTGAAGAGTTCACCGCCTGATCACGAGTCGTAGCATAAACCCGACCCATAGTGGGAGCTGGCCTAGACGAGCTCTCTATAGCAAGTCGCTTCTCCTGTGGACAATCCCTCACCTTGTGATTAGTAGAACCGCAAGTAAAACATCCCCCGGTAACCTTATGACAAACCCCCGGATGAGGCTTCCCACACGTAGCACAAAGAAGAGGAGGAGGCAATGCCTCAATAGGCCTCTTCTGGCCTAAAGAACCCGAATGATGACTTGGCTGAGAACCCCGAGTCGACTGGTCTCTTTACTGACGCGGGTTGTTACCACCATGACCCTGCCGGTCATTCCTTCTAGGAACCCGCTGATCTTGCCTCCTGAAATCCTGGCGCCTCTGATCATATCCCCGGTCCTGACGACCTCTCTGCTCATATCCCTGGTCCTGACGAACCCTATGATCCTGCCTCTGGTCCTGACGACCCTGCCTCCTGAAGTCCACACAATTTCCATCCCTGTCTCTCTTATTCGAGCCCCCATCAGCATGCAACAACTCAATGTTACGGGCCGCGTCCGCAACTGAAGCAACATCCTCATACTCAGTATTCACAATACGATCCAATACCCACTTCCTCAATGCCCATTTAAAGTGTCTAGCCTGACGATGAGCATTACCCGTAACCTCTGGTCCAACAAAACTAGCCAACCTCATGAACCTCTACATGAATTCCCCAGACGACTCTCGATCCAACTGAAGAATAGCCCCATACTCACGTTCGTACCTCTGCTGCTCAGACAACGGAATATACTGCTTATAAAATATGACACAAAAATCCTCCCATGAACAAGTATCAGCGAAATCCTCTTCCTGTGACTGAACATACGCTGTCCACCAATTCAGCGCATCACCCTCCAATTTGAATGTGGCCAAACGTGTCTTAAATTCATCGGCACAACCCAAGACCCTGAATAGTTTCTCAATATGAGTGATCCAGTTCTCTGCTTCTGTGGGAGCGGCAGCAGACCGAAAAGAAAGAGGTTTGAGCTTATTGAACCTTTCGATCCAAACATGAATACCAGTAGGTGGAGCACCGCCACCACCACCACCTGATGAACCCGCACCATTTCCTCCTGATAAACCCGCACCATTTCTGATGTCATTGGTGATTTGGGTCACCAACTGAGGAAGAGCATTAGCCAAAGCAGCGGCTATCATGGCGTCGAAATCAGGGGCATCCTGTCTATCAGTGTACTGGGTAAAACGCGTATTCACCATCTGAACGATTTCGAAAATGGTTAGCAAAATAGGCAGAATAAGCACGAAGGAAAAGGCAAAACAGAATCCTAATGGCTACCCAAATCCTCACCAGTCAAATCTTAAGTCTTAAGGGTCAAAACCTAGGGTCCATAAGACTCACAGGCCATGGCTTATGTACTACAGGTCGCAGCCTGGGCTCTGATACCATAATTGTAACACCCCAACCCGGCAAGGGTAGAAGTATCACATTATGGTAACAAATCAAAGCATACATAATACACAGCGGAAGTCTTAAACAAAATCATTAAAGAAAGTCAAGCCAACATGGCTTAGGCCAAATACATAAGTTCAAAAGATAACGAACAATCCAAAGGAAACGAACAATAGAATGGAATCCAGTCTAAACAAATGTCATAAATAAAGGTGGTAATCTAAGGTAAAAGCTCCATCTAATCTCTAATATCATCCCATAGCAAAAATCCCCGCTCCTAGCTTAGATACCTGCTGCAGGCAAAGAAATGCGGCTGAGCTTAAAAAGCCCAGTGAACAGATATATATAAACGAAAACGAAAGCAAGGCAACGAAACGAACATGATATAGATCAGAACAATGGAATAGCATAAGATATAAACAAACATATAAGCAAAGGTATAAGGTAATAAGAGAAAAGAGTCAGTAATCCACCACAAGCCCGAACACGAACCAAATATAATAATCCTGCGAACAATCTAGAGGGGATACCTCTTTAGTTACCAGATAATATGAGGGGTGTCCTCATGTATCAAATTGGAGTGATCAGCTCCCGAACTTGTGAAAGACGTGGATTGCACCCAGCATCAGTCACCGAACAATATATAATATCAAATCATGTCAAGTCCACGAACCTAGGATTGCAACCCATACGCCCCCCCCCCCCCGAACAATAATAATGATTATCTTACTTATATTAATCCTATTAAGCAACTTTCAAATTAAGATAAACACTAAATAAGCTATAATCTACCTTGACTGTTTTGGCTTTTTATGACTTTTAAAGAGCAAAATTTAAATCTAACAGCTACTACTATCAAATAAGCTTAAGAATAATCAACTAAGCTACTAACAGTAATGATAAGCACTAAGTAGACAGAAAATAGAAATAATAAGCACTTATGCAATAAAATTAGATTTTGAGTGAAACTTACAAGAGGGCAAAAGCTGATAAGTAGAAGAAGAAAAGAAGAAGAACATATAGCTTATAAAGGAAAGCTAGAAAGGAAAAGCTCAAGTGCTTATTTCATCATCTTCATTAGCTCAAGTGCTTATTTTTCTTCACAGTTGACCTTGGTTGACTTTTTTGAGAAGTTGAGACAAAGCAGTTTTAAACCTATTCAAAGGCTCACAAAAAGCTATAAAGCTTGAATGAGCTTATTCTAAGAGGAAAAAGCTTATTGAAAGCTGAGTTTTCATACCTTTTTTTTTTGTATTTTTTTGTATTTTTTCAATATTTTTTTTGAATTTTTGACTGAAATCAGGAAATGTAAAAATATTTTAGTGAAAGCTGATAAAAGAGATTATAAAAGGGCTTAATGAAACCACAAACAAGCTAAGAATAGCTTATAATAACAACCATAAAAACAGAAACAAGGATTTAAATAGGATTTAAGAACAAATTCAAAATTAAAATTTCATTAACATTAAAACTTGAGTACATTAAACCATTACAACTTTAAAACACTGAATTACACTAAAGAAAAAACATAAACTTGACTCGAATTAAAACCTAACCTAGACTCTAAAAAAAAACGTAAAAACTAGACTCCCAATGTGAGGAAGAAAGGCTGCTATTTATAGACTCCCAAAGAGCTAGGGTTTCTTCTGGGAACCTTCAGGATATCCATTCACGACCCTTGGATTAAACTTGGGCACCAATCCCTTCATCATGGCTGTTGATTGTGATTAGTGGAGATACCACAAATGAAAACGCTGGGTTTTTTGCCATCTGTCATTCTCTGTCCCTCTAGAAGCATTGTAATATTTTTTTTGGCGAGGTAATTCATGAGAGGCAGGGTAAAACGCTTAGGGAAGAAGATGTACAGTAAAAGGGAAAAAGGCGGGTAATTCTGTTTAGTGGGTTGACTGGGTATTCGGGTTTGACTTTTCGGGTTTAATAGGGATACGGTTTAAGTTGTGATCCGGTGTGGGTTATTAAATATAGAAGTGGGCTGGTGGGCTTATGTTTTGTAACAGAATGTGGGCTAGGTGTGTAACTGGGATGGGTAGTTAGTGTAGGATGGGTTAGTGTAGTTTTTAGGATTAGGATAGTATGATTTATCAAGGACTAATGTTGTACACTTTGTAATTTCAAGGACTAATTCTGCCAATCTAAAATAAATCTTTTGGGTTTAAAGATGCTGCTGTTCGTGAAATATGCTAAGTGTTACTCTGCTGATTAGTATATAACTCTGTTGTTTGGTAACTCTGCTGGATTGGGATAATAAGCTAAGTATAACTCTACTGCTAGCCACGAAGACTCTGCTGCTAGAAAGATTATGCTTATGCTTATTGGATATGTATAGTATGTTAAGGATATGTATAGAAAAGATACGTAAAGATATTTTTCGTGTATAGAAAGTTTTGTAACCGACTAGGACTCCTTAGTCTATAAAAGGAGGGTCTAGGGTTAGGTTTTAGGTACGTATCATTATTGTTTTACACTTCAAGGTTTCTTGTAACCCTATTGCTATTGAGAAATCGTATTAATATATTAAAGTTTTGTTTGATAATTCATTTGTGTTTAATTCTTCTTAGGATCAAGTATTAGTTTCCTCATAATATTTGATATACAACTCAAGATCAGTTTCTATACCGATTGCTTTAGGTTTATATCTAAAGTAATTAATAAGATCGTGAAGCTCAACTGGGATCAACAAAATCCAAGGACTGATTTTGTAATTTCTCAATGATCCAAGGGCCGTTCTTCAAAAATATTTCTTTGACGAATTTTTCCCGGCTTCGGCGCTATAAATATCTTTCCCAAATCTCGTGCCCGTGTTTTTCGGATTTCGTCCACTAACAAAATCAAATATCTAAGTACTATTCATCATCAACTCAAACAAATGATCATCTGTTTCATTCAGGAGTCATAGCACAGTGCGAAAGAGATCAAGATCCGCCTCGACAACCTGTCGATCAATTCAGTATTTGAGTTCGGTATAAGTACTCGGCTGTGTACCAAAACTGTCGGATATAGATCTCTTGGATATCAGTTGTGAGCGTGAGAGGAGGAAAGGTTGGCAGTCTTCTGAGGATGTTGTAGATGATTTGTTCTGGGCAAGTGAATGTTGTTGGTATAGGGGAGTTGGTTTTTACAATTTTTTTTTGGGTAGAAATACGAGATATTATGTTGTGAGTATAGGTGGTTGTTCTTGTTGCTCATTGATGTGGGTTTGTCATGCAGGTATATTTAATTCCATGTTTTAAATTTATAATTGTTGGACTTATACCTAAGGATACACTTTCACGGTCAGTGTACCTTGTCAGATGTAGCTAGTAGGGTAAGTATAAGGTCGATCTTAGAAATAGTATGCGCGTAGGTATTTTTAATTCAAGTTTAAATTTATAATTGTCGGACTTATACCTAAGCACACATTTTTACGGGCAGTGTACCCGGTTAGATGTAGCCAGTAAGGTAAGTATAAGGTCGATTTTAGAAATAGTATGCTTAGATTTAACCTAGTGAATTTTACAGATTTTAAGGGGGTTTTGATTTGATTTTAATTATTACTAATTAACAAGAAAAGTAAATTAAACTAAACTATTCTACGTATGTTGTGATCAAATAAGAGAAAGTAGTGCTAGACATATTACTCCTATTACATTTTAGTTATCCGTTTATTAGTGCAATGATTTAATTGTAAAATACTGGTGACTTCAGAAAGTATGGAGAGTATCCCTTTGGTCCAGGTAGTACCTCCATACTCCTATCTAACTTAGAGTAGACCAGTTGGTCCATGTAGCTAGCCTCTACATATGAAATCTTTTAGACCATTTGGTCCACGTACCCACTCAATTACAAGCATGCATTAAGATGTGTCAATTAATCTAGGTGATTTTTCTATGGTACCCACTTGGTCCATGTGACACCTACTCTTCTCACGCGGTCACTTTATTTAATAGCACTATGCTAACTTAAGTGTTCTTGTAATATACATCTAGTTATCCACTTGGTCCATTTAATATCTAGACTTAAACTAGTCAAACATATAAACAAGCATGTATTGAATGATAAACACGTAAACTAAACAATACTAAACATTAACTCTTAATAGACAAAAATAACAATCATGTAATATTGATAACATGGTTAACACCTAAAGGTATTAGCCCATACTGTATGTAAAAGCATAAGAAGATGATTGAAACGAAGAACAAATAGAAATCATAATGAAATCGATACGCAAATCAAATGATTAAACCTATTGTGATTATACGAGACATTCTCTTCTTGATTTCCTAGCTCTTGGGGCCTTGGAGTGGTGAAATTCGGCTGTAGTTGAGAGTGGTGAGTGAATGATATCTAAAACTCCCGTATGGGGTTTGCATTTATAGTCTTCTGTTATTGCACCGATACGGCGTATCCAAGAGTGGATACGGCATATGAAAGATTTCTTAATTGCTAATTAAGAAAGCATATTCCTAGCATATTCTGCGTATCTTTTAAATACAGTGTATTGCCAGAGTTGAATATGATGTATACCTTCAAATCTTCGATATACTTGGACTGGCTATAAGATCTTCAATACGGCGTATGGCCAGAGTTTCATATGCCGTATACCTTCAATGGTTGACTTGGGTTTTGACTGTAGAGCTTCCAAATAAGGCGTATTACCAGAGTTTAATACGTCGTATGCTTCAATATTCACCAATACTCAGTGAATTCATCTAGACACCAATACGACGTATGGCCAGAGTTACATACGTCGTATACTCTTCTACAGCTTGCATACAGAATCATCAAGAATAGCATCAAATCATGTCTTTTTTCGTGTCTCTTGTAATATTGCTCCAAAATCACTGAAAGTGGTAAACTTAGGCAATTAAGTATCAATTCAGATATATACATGCAATATATGAGCAATAATCATGTGATAAGTATAATACTAATTAGGACTTATCACATATCCCCCCACTTGACTTCTACTTGTCCTCAAGTAGACTCTAGATTAAGTAATTAGAAAAACATCCCAAACCTTGGTTTAGGAATTTGATATGAAAGTAATTAACTCAACCAATAGTGCATAACCATTACACCTCACAAAATAGGAAATGAAATTCGCTCATCTCTCGTAACTAATCTAGGGTGTTTATTTAGTGGTACACTCAATTGCACAGTCTTGGTAAGTATTCTATCATAAGCTTGGCAAGGATACACACCTCTACGATTAGAGTCTATGACAATAACCAGTTTCTATGGCAAAATGGGTTTAAATGTTTAGCCTTAAGGTTTCGTCATTCTTTATAGTCTCCATCGATACCAATATTCTAGAAAAGGCGAGAAAATCAAAAATACATGACCAAATCCATGACCGCGATACTCATTATTGCTCACTCCCTAACTCTAATAAGCTAAAGTATATGACTAAATAATCTTTACCAATAATGTTACACCAAAAAGGGCGAAAAAATCATCGATGCTCATCCAAATCCATGAATGAGACAGCAAAGATTGCTTAATTCCCTAATCTTAGTAAACTAAAGGTTAGAATGAAGAATGTGGATCCCAATACACGAATCTTGCTGAGTTTGTTAGAAACTTTGTTTAACACCAAAAAGTATGCGGAATCTACTTTTTAGTGATTAGAAGAATATAAACAATGTAGTATGATCAATGGAACAGTAATTTATGAAACAGTTATAACAAAATGATTCAATATTATTAAGCAAATAATACGAGTGATCTTAATATCACTAGGGTTTACAACCTTGAATCTTAACAAAAACATATATATAAAGATCTAACGTAGGACCTCCTTTTATAGGTACAAGGAGTCCTTTACAAGATAACTATCAATATTCTAAATATGCAGAATATTCGTATAAGTCTAACTGCATAAGATATATCCTAAATATCTTCTATACATAACTCTTTATACGTACTTGTACTTATCCCTTAATCATTACAAATCTTCATTCAGCATACTCAGCAGTACAAAATATCTTCTGGCAGTACTAACTCAGTTACACTGGCAGTACTAATATTTACATTGGCAGTACTAACTTAGTATTGTTAATGTATTCTTCAGCAGTACCTTATTTCTTCAACATATTACACTAACAATACTAACTGGTTTGTACTGTTAGTGTAAGTCTTCAACAGTTCAAACTTCATGCTAGCAGTACTAACTTAGTTAGTACTGTTAATTATATCTTCAACAGTACAAACTGTTTCTTGACAAAACTAAATGTTTGAACATTTAATTCCCAACAAAGAATGAATAAGGGTAGGATAAGGCATGGGAAACATTTATAATTGGTGTAGATAGAAAATAAACAAAACAAATAGATTATGTCCGACACAACCAATTGCTACTAATTACTACCTTACCACAAACCCGAAATAGACATTTATCAATGACTAACTCATGCTTTAACATGGAAAACCCACGCTTTTATGACACGCGAATAAGACTCAAATATAACTCGATCAAGATCATCAACAATGAAACATACCAAGTTGGCTATCCCGAATTACCAACTCCCATAAAATCCTAAAACATACAATTCAATAGTGGCAAAGTTACGGCCACTATACACTAAAATAAGTGGTTTATATTACGTACCACTTAAACTAAATACTGAAATTCATAATTTTTTTTTTACTAAACATAAACTGAAAATCAAACTAATGGTACATTACTTTACCATTTTCACCAATAATACTTCATCATATGATAATCATGAATGTATAGGAATCCGAATCAAATAAAAACTAGTGAAAGTAGTAGTACAAGGATATGACACAAAATTACGCACTTTCACATTCCCATTGCATAGTGCAATTCTCCCGACCAATGTCTCTCTAGAAAAGAATCGAACGAAAAACTCACACGAACACAGGAAATACACGGGACACACGTAGCAACTAGCAACCAAACAATGGACATTAATCTATACGGTAGGCTAAGGTGTAAACGTGTAATGAAACATAAACATTTAGTGGTGTAACAAACGAAAAGATAGGCTCAATAGGTTATACTAGGGGTATTTTACACTATAGATGAGAGTAACAAAAGGGTTTAACAGGTGGTCAACTAACCAGTGTAGTTAGTTGATAAACAAACAAATATAATGATATGGGCCATTTTGGTAAATCCTGATAATTTTGCCACTTACGTTGATTAAATCTGATTACACCAAGTTTCCTCAATGCAATGCTCATTTTGGTGGTTTTAAATAGATATACCAAGCCAAGTTCTAAAGTCTACATCAATCTATTGGCACACTCATATTTTTTGTGGAATTTCGGGTAAAACAGTGGAAACGGAAAAGTTTCAATTCTCACAAATGGTATCAAAGCTTGTTGTGTGCGGTTTATGCTACTAATGATCTAGGAAAAACATGTTTTTTTTTTTTTTTTTTTTTTTTTTTTTTTTTTTTTAGGAAAAACATTTTTTTTTTTTTTTTTTAATTTGTTACTCTATTGTGTGGCTACTTCTACACCATATAATCCTGAATTCTTTGTTTCTAGGAAAATAGAGTTTATTAGGAGGAAAGCCGGGTTTAACTTGCCCTATGGCATGTTGTTGACTCGTCTTTACCATCGTGTCATGAATGACTTCCCGCAACCAGTGTCAGAAGAATATCATTTCCATGATCTTGTCATGCTTCCACTCACTTCGAGTTTTGTGCGTGTGACAAGATTGGACATCGGCTCTAAAAGGTCTATGTTTCCCAGGTCCTCCTCTCATGCCTCATCATGTAATCCCAACGATGATGAAGATGATGACGACTATGACGAGGGTACTTCTCGAGTCAGTACCCCTTCTCCCAACACATACGTCAACTCCTTACCGTCTGTCATTTTACAAACCTTCCGTGATCCCAATCTCAAAAACCAAAAATGTCAACTCTCTTCTCTCACCAAACCCAAATGTTGAATCTGCAATACCAAATGAGAGATGAGCATCGGGGTGGGCTGAAGTCAATAGCAAAGGGGTTCAGAAACATGCTGGGAAAGAAGAAGAAGAAGTAACATTCTTGACATTATGATAGTTATTATTGTAACACCCGGTAATTTTCCAAATCTTTTCTAGCCAATTATTTTAAATTTTTTGCGTTACCTGAGTATTAAAAACTTTTATTGCATTTGTTTGGGTTTAAGATAAGAGAGATAGCTTGAGAAACGAGAATATTGTCCCTTTATAGAACCGACACAACCTAGAAAGCACAAAACGTATCGTATTGGCCAAATATATTGATTTCTTGAAAGTATCGCATATTTATACTCGTTTTTGTTGGAAAAATTATTTCGTGAACAATGGCGCAAGTTTCGTTGATTTTCGAGTCCTTTGGTAAGTCGAATGGGTCCCACAATGTTTATTTCAAAAGATTTGCCAACTTGGCAGGAATAGCCCCTCCGCCCCACGTTTTATTTCACACCCGCGAATTTCATTGTTGTACAAGATTAGTCCCTCTAAAAAATATTTAAACCCAAAAATTATTAAATAATTCATTTCTAACACACACATTCTCTCACACCTCTCTCTCTTCTCTCACCGGCAACCCACTGTCCGGCCACCACCACCATCTTCTCGAGCTGACTTTCGGCAACCACCGTGCCAGACTATTTTTTGGCGAACCTTTTTCTTAGCCGATTCGATAGATCGGATTACCCACCTCATTTCTGGAGCGTTTTAGCTCGTGGCTCCCACCGCAACACCCTCACGCGCAACCACCACCTTCGGAAACACCACCGCCACCACCACAACCCCTCTCACCTTATTTTTCTTCTCGGTAAACCCTCCACGCGCTTTCTTTTCTCTTTTTCTTTAATTTTTACAAAACCTAATTTTTTTTTATTTAATCCGATTAATAATGATGTTTATTTATAAAAATGGTTTAAAAACTGTATTAACACTCGTGTGGAACCCCCCGCCCCTTCTCGATACTTGACTAGGTCAACTCACCAAGTCAACTCGGTTGACTCGGTGAGGGTTTGTTTGTTTTGATATTTTCTTGCTCTTTTATTGATTTCGTGAGGTTGTTGTTGATTCGGTTGGATTTGGAATTGTTAAAGAGGTCCGTTTGGTTTGTTGGTCTCGACAGCCACACGGCGTAGCCAAGTCGTGATTCACGGCGAGACGAGGCGTTTAGGATTAGTTTGGAATTGGTTTGTGTTTATGTTGGATTTGGTTCGGCCGAGAGCCTGACGAGCCGTGACTCGTGGCGCGTCACGGAAAAGTTTAATTACTTGTCATTGTTATTTATTTATTTTCATCGAGTCGTGGTTATTAGTTTAGTCGCTATTTATTTTTTTTTATTTTATTTATTACACGTCGAGTCGTGATATTTTTAGGTTAGACATTTAATTATTTATTTGTTCGTTTGTTATCGATATGAGGTTTCGGATAATTTGAAAGTGATATGGGATATAAATTGCAACATATGGGATATACTTGATATATAATGATTTGGAATTGAATATTGTGATGATGTAACATTGTTGGACAAGGATTGGACGTATTGGATTTACGGTATTGGTCGATTGGACTATTATGGACCCTTTGGTACTTGAGACGGAAGGATATGCTAGACTCGAAAGAGTTTAACATATCTGGACCCGAATTTATACAAAATGGTCGATAAAACTAAACAATTAATATATACACGAATAATATGTCCAATTATATATAATAACTTATAAAACTTGACGATAATTGAATTATTCAAATGAGTCGTATGACTTGGAAACGTCTTTTAAACGGGCACTTCATGCCAAAATTTCATGAAACCTTTATAAACTTAAATCTTTATGATTTATTAAATGTCCTAAAAACATTTTGAAACTCATACGTTTTAACGATTATGACATCTATTTTGGAAAAAATGGGGAAAAGCCGAAACTACCTATTGTTATTTGCTTGTTTGTTTATTTGTTTTATGTCCTCTTTTCTCATCTATAATTCCCTATTCTTTTGGTATTTCCTTTCTTTCTTCTCTCATATTCTTGAGTATTCGTTCGTATTCGCTGACTTTGCTATTTTCCTTTTCTAAAATATCCACACGAGTCTTAAACTTTCCTTTTCTTTCAAACGCCATTGAAAACTAAACCTTTTTATAATAACACAAGTATTCAACGAATGCTACATCATAAATTACTTGAGTATTATTTCTGAAACATGTTACTTGTTAGGTTTTGCCGATCCAGTACCGTTATGCTTGTACTTTTGATGTCGTTGTGCTCTACTACTTTTGATGCCGTTGTGCTTGTACTTTCTGAATATCGTTGTGCTCTACTACTTTGATATCGTTGTGCCATTTCTACTTAATGCCAGTTGTGATATTTGTGATACCTTGCATTGTTGCTGTAAAACCCTAAATTTCCGTTCATTTGAAATTCCCATTTTGCCCCTCTAAAAGATTTTTAATTTATAAGAGCATACAAATTGATACAAGAACTTTATACATTTTAACCTACGTATGAAAGTTTAAGTATATGTCATCTGAAAACATTACCTTATAATTAAATTACTCATTATAATTAATCACTTAAAACTATATGTTATATGATCCATTATATATATTTAAACCTAAGTTTTAATTATAATTACCTAAGACTAAGTGTTATATACAATATTAATACAATTAACTAAATGTAATCTAAAATATGCAATTACTAAAAATATGTTACCCATCCTAATCCAAATAAAATCCGGCCCTCCCCCATTCTTAGCCCAAAAATTTCGACAATCACAATTAAAACACATTGATTAGTATTAAATTGTTTCCAAAAGTTATACATGCTCCTTCCCAATTTTTTCTCCTAAATCCGGTCTTCTCCTTCCCTCCCTCTTCTATGGTACGACACAAACAAATAAGAAAAAACAAGTTGCTGCTATCTTTTTCTCTCAAGAACAAAAGGTTTCGAGGGTTTTGGCTGCTAGTAATTTGTGAGTTTTGATCATTGGAATTCTAGGGTTTTGTTCTCCTTTTCTTGTTGTCTCCTTGGAGCCGAAGGTAACATCATCATCTCCTCTTGTTTTCTTTTTTTTCCAATCGGCACAAATAATGCACATGGATCTGAATTTTTGCCAACACAAAAACCTAATTAGTAACATGTTTTAATACATATATTGATCGGTTTATTATGCTATTAGTTAACCCAAAAATCGTCACACAAAATAATAGATTCTAACATGCTTATTGGTATATGTGTAATTCGACCCATGTTGCTATGATTCGACCCATCATTATTTCGAACCCTAGATGTGATTGTAACTCTTATTTGATCTATTTATTTCACATTTAATAAGCTAGTAAATCAAAAAACCCTAACGCATATAATACTTATGAAGTTAGGGCTTATTATGATCGTTGTGTCATTATTTTATGTGCATTCATATGGATGATTATTGTTGTTAATCTTGAATGATTCGTATGCGGTGCTTGTATATATGTTTTGATGAGTTAATTCGGTAAATGTTATGTATATTGATCACCTAGTTAATTGGATTAAAAAGGGATAAACGAATCAGGGTTTGTTTGTGATTAATTAAGACGGTTCTTGAATATTTAGATTACATAAACTGATTTTGGTGTTTGGTTTCTTGGATTTGATTCCATAAGTATGTTAATATGATATCTAAATGAGTTGTGAATGAATGGTGTAAGCTTGTATGCACAATTGATAATTAAAATGGTGCTAAATATGGCCTAAAATGGATTTGTGAGATTGACTGTTTTAATAGTCGATTTTGTGTGCTTGGTAACGTGAGCTTTTTAAGTTTCTAGTACCGAATTTTTGCATGTAAACCTAGTTTAGGGTCTTGGTAAAGTGTCCTAATTTTTTTGAATGAATTTGAGTTTGATTTGGTTGTTTTTCTAAATTTAATGTGATGATACGTTAAACTGTTCTAGCAGAATTTGATTTCAGTTGTGGTCTAGGATTTTTCATTTTCAAACCATAGCAAACTAGAGGACACAAATTTACAGGAATCATATGTCATATGTGTTCTATCTCCTTGAATTTTTGTAGAACTTTCTGAAGTAATACGGTTAGGTTTTTAAGTGCATACTTTTGAAGTATATCTGCAGATTCGAATATGAACATGTTAGCTTAGACGATTTTAAAAGGGGGGTATCCACTTAATAATAAAATCTGTAAAAATTCCAGTAGACATCTAAGACATATGGTCTTCTGTGAGAATTTTTTAAAATTTTAGTTTATGCTTATGATACGTTTTTAAAATTCATTTAGTGGGCTTAATTTTGTGATAAAATCAGTTAATGTGTATGCATGTATTACGAATATGTTAAATGTGTTCCTTTAGTGTTTGGTGCCCAAATACATGTTTCTATATTGGGTGTGACTTGTTAGTGTCGTATTGACTTGTGTGTGAGTATGTTAAACCTAATTGATAATTCCGAACCCCAAAACCTAATTTAACTAATTTGGGAAGTCTTATTAAAAGTTACTAATTATGGAAAGTTACTAAATATGGAAACTTACTAAATATGGAAAGTTACTAAATATGGAAAGTTATTAAATATGGAAAGTTACTAATTATGGAAAGTTGCTAAATATGGAAAGTTACTAAAAATGAAAAGTTTCTAAAAATAGAAAGAAACCTAAATTATGAAATATGATTAAAATAAGCTTGTAAGTAATATGTGATTATTAAATTGTATAGGTTCGTGTGATCCATCTTTTACCCATTTGTCTGTTTGCAATAAGGTACATATATTCTGACCTTTCTTACAAGGTTTCTCATTATCCTTTCACATATTTTGATTTATTAACTCTGATTTTGAACCTTTGCTATATACCCATTGATTATGAACCTTTGCTATGTACCCATTGATTATGAACCTATGATATTTTTGATGACCTTAGATTTTGTGTCATTACTATGAAATTTTGTTTGACCCTTCAGTTGGATACCCGAGCTATCACTAGTCATGGGGGTTCCATGACCATGTCATTGATGCACCAATGGCATGACTCTAGGGTGGTCGAGTGATGTTCTACCCCGTCCCTTTTGTTATGTAATATGTATGGCCACGATGATTATGATTTCTGTAGGGGCATATGGATGCATCCTAGTTCTGATCTATTATTTTATATGATATATTTCTGGTGATTGGTGTTGTGTGCAATACAAGCCTTTCACAATTCTAGGAGCTGATCACTCAATTATGTTACTTATGGTTACTTATGAAGATTACGATTATGATGTTATGATATGATATGTTTCTGGGCTCGTGGTAGATCTCTGACAACCTCTAAACCTTTGATACATTTTGATATACCTTCTGTTATTCCCCAATGCACCATATTCTGTTTTCTCCATTTCAGTTGACTTATGATATTTGTTTAGATGATCTTGACCTCTCATCCTTTTGACAGATGATATTCGATTCAGCAGGAGCCTGTGTTTCCTCTTTCTATACATATACATGTTTGATTATTCATTTATTATATATATATATATATAATATATATATATATATATATATATATATATATATATATATATATTATATATATTTATATATATATATATATATATATATATATATATATATATCTGTTCACTGGGCTTTTAAAGCTCAGCCGCATTTCTTTTCCTGCGGCAGGTTTTAGGTTGGAAGCTGGGTTTAAGTGAAGAGTGCGTAGGAGCTCTTAGTGGACTACCCTGACGATAGATTCCATTTGCATTCGGATTAGACTTTGGAGTTATTTCCATTTAGTTTTGATTTAGACTTGTATTCTAATTTGATTAGTTATTATTGTTTAGATTTATTATGTCCTTAGATTCATTTTGAACCTTTATAACTTTTATGTTTATAAGTCTTCCGCATGCGTTGTACGTTCTGATTTTCACCATAATGTAGCATTTAAGCCCTTGTCGGGTTGGGGTGTTACAGCTGCATACTCAGGTGAGTTCATAGCCCCACTCTTTACTTGCTTAAATTGTTTTATAAACTACTTGGGGTGAGATACATGCTACTGTTTTGAATATGATCACAATTGTTTAAAAACTATACTTTGAACTGAAAACTATGTTTTCTGCTATCTGAAACTTTATTTTAGCTGAAACAACATTTATACTTTTCTGGTACTGTAAGTGAAGCAGTAGCCACTTTGCGAACCACCTGACAAGCACTAGGTACCTTCCTTTCCAAAAGCAAGACCCTCGATCATGAACCATTAATCACCTGCGGGTGAGCGCGATTATAGTTTATAGGCTTATAGGATTTGACCATCCCGCCAAGTTGACTAAGGTCGGTCAGCATGTGATGTACTATAGTTGAGTTACTAGGTATCTGGCAAAATACCTACTTTGGGGGCAACTATGATGATTATGAAATTACGCGGCTACTGTCGACTTACGCCAGAATTACTGGTGCCGGTTAACGCTTTGTATGTCATGAGCTTAGCGCAGTGGTAATATCTGAACTTTCGGGTGTATAACAACAAAGCCCATTTCCTTGGAAACTTGAATTATTGTGATCAACTGCTTTACTCAAACCTATGAATTCACTCAACCTTTGTGTTGACTTTTAGCATGTTTATCTCAGGTGCTAAATCATTTCCGCTGCATATCTTACCTTTGGAGGAGCTTGGCGAAGGGCATGGCATGGTCATAGAAGACTCAGAAAACTATTTGTGACCACTCTAAACCCTTTTATGAATCTTTATTTTTCGCACTATTTTAAGTATTGTAAATTGGGTGTTTTAAATTATGAAATTTCTTCTAAAATGGTTTAAGTAAAATCGTTCTTTGTACCTTGAGATTGTGATAACTATTCAATAACACCCCCCGACCCGTATGTTTCCGCTGATCCGATTTTGGGGTGTTACAATTGGTATCAGAGCCACAGGTTATAGAGAACTGGGTATTCTCGGGAACTGGGATTTTCGAAAACCCAGACTATAACTATTTTTACAAAAATTTAAATCCTATGACCGACACGTGCCTGCCTGCCAAGCCGATGCCTCGCGTATTATTTTGTTTGAGGATATAGTTGATGTGATGAGATAATTGATGATATATTAGATGAGATGTTCATGATATATTTGATGAGTTGTTTGATGAGATGCTTGATTATATATTTGTCGAGATGTGTGCCGGACTATTGGATATTTTATATCCGCCTATTTTAGCTGTTCACTATAAGCATTTCCATATGCTTATGCACATACCGTACCTATCGCGGAGTTACGCTATTTCCCTGCGTAATCTCATTATTGAATGTCGAGTTTGTATACTTTTCTTGGTCTTGGGATTGATTTTGGATGTAACAGACATACTACTAGTATAACTAGGCTGAGTATTCCAAAATTCATTGATCGTCGGGTGAATATAGACTGATCACCTATATTCAACCAGGGACAGTAGGACATAGCCTGATCACCTATGTCTGACTCAGAGGTGAATTTTGCAATACTTGGAGTATTTATAATGGAATTATGTTCGGGTTGGTCCTTGATTTTTGAAATGGTACAGTTTTGCGTGTGTACACACAACACACTGGCATCACAACACCGCATGAACCGTAATGCTCCTGGCACCGCTATACTTCTCCGTTTATATGGAATTCATGTTTGCCGTCGTCTGATTACGTTCGCACCGGGTCAGGTGAGACCAGATTGGTCGTCGTTTGGAATTCGAGCAGTTTATATTAAGTCATCCGATATCATGATAAGTACATTTTAAGTTTATTGTAGTACTTGGTTTTAGCTTTATTTGAATTCGGATTGCATGATTTCTTGATTTCTGAATATCGTTATGGATTTGATTTTGCTACTTCAGCCTTGTTTTGTTTCTGGTTATGTCATAGTCATCGCTACCCCAAGCCTTAGACTCAATAAATGAACCGAGTTAGATCACTAGTCGTCTAAGAATGACTCTTCCATAGCAGTTGTAGGATGAACCTCTTGACGGAAGTAAACAACGAAGTAACCAATAAATCTTTGGCAAGACCTAGGAAACTTACAATAGGTCAATTTGTAACTCAACAGAAGCTTTAGGAACTTATGTAGCAACCCGAGCCCCTACTTTTGGAAAAGATACCTAACTTTTCACCTATCCCTCCAGGATACTAGTAGTCTACCTTAATACCCCTTTATGAAACAATGAACTGCGTTAAGTATTTTACAAAACGTATATATAATTTGATACGATATTTTGGAAAGCATTATTTCGGGAAAGACTATTTTGGATACGATATTCTGTGAACGTTATTTTTACAACGCCATTCTGACATATCATTTTGAATACTATCTTGGACGGTCATCTCTAGTTACACTACCTTAAAGACGTGACGCATTGATATAATGTTTTAAGAGCTGTTTTAGATACACTACTGGTATACTATTTTGAGAACTATTTTGGATACACTAGTTGGAACACACCATTTTGAGAAGTGTTATTTTGGAAGTGTTATTTTGGAAACACTATTCAGGAATACTATTCGAAAGCCCTTTCCGGAAGACATTATCACTCTAGTATTACCTTAGACCATTAGGTCACATATCACGTTTTCCCCTGCCCCTCAACTGTAAGAAAGCTCGAGTACACCGCAATATAAGCCGATGAGTCGGACAGCATCATTAGCTGCCTTAGGAAGTAACCTGTCAGTTGAAATGGACACCTTAATGGTTTAGTCGAACGAATTGGACCTTGAATACTGTAAAGGACTAATAGTACTCATGAGAAAGCATTAACCCTAGGTTGTAAGTAAAAATTGCCTGTATTAACCATGATAACGAGGTTCGCCCTAGTATTCGTGTTTTGGAATTGATACTGGTTTAGATAACTCGAATTCTGTTAGTTAAGATTTTGTTCACACCATGGATCATAAACCATTTACCTCGAAAGACCATTAATCATTTCACACCGTTACACTTTGACGGTAGGCCCATAACCCGCAGGTCGTCAGCTATAGCACCCGCATTAACATTTGTTATCCTTTCCACACATCTTAAAACATGTTTTACTTTCCAAACACTTTTGTTTTAATAATCATCAAGAATAAGACACATTGGCCGCAATATAAATAGTTTCAAATCACTACCTTAGCCTCGTACAAGCTCAACTGTCCTTCCTCTTTGATAATCTTACTTTTAAGGATCTTTCTCAAAATACTCTTATGTCAACTTTGGAAACCGTACTTACATTTGTTTTCGAAAATACATATCTTGAGGATTATGTTCTTCTGGTCAACCCTTATCAAACTTTAGCTGTGAAATGTCAAACACAAAATTTTAAGAAACATTCTTACTTGTACCGCGATTGAAAACTCAATTTTGCAAGCTTATAAAATCTTTTGAAAATTCCCGACAAAGAAAATTTTAATGCTTGGAAGGTTATTTTGGTCAAAACAGTGTAAATATACCCAAATAAGATTTTCAAACAAAAAAAATTTCATCCATTCCTCTAAGGAGAGAAAAACGCTCAATTTCGAAACAAACCTTGGAAAACAGACACCCCCGCCACTTTAAGACTTTATATATATCGGGCTCGGATTTTGTGTCACTAGAGCATAAACCCTACATTGGAATTAGACCGTGAGGATTTGAAAAGAAACAACGCTGACAAAGTTGTGGAACATCGTGTAGTTAAGATTTAAACTGTTGAACTAACTTCATAAATCATTGTACCCCACCAAAACGCTAGAACTCTTCCCCAGGCAAGGAGAAACCCTTAAAACAGTCCAGAGAGACCCGCCTATGTTACCAGTACCACCATCTTTCCACCAACACCGTTCCGACGGGTAACGTGAACTAAATCGCGAGGACGCGATTCCTTTTTAGGGGTATGTGATGTAACAACCGAAAAATTTCCTAAACTTATTTTACGAGCCAAAGCAATTATTTTGATTTTTCCTTAGCTTTTAAACCTCTTTGAAACCAGAACTGATAAGTTAAACTGAAATCCGGGACGGATTTCCCAATATGATGTATGTGCTGTAACACCCAGTAATTTTCCAAATCTTTTCTAGCCAATTATTTTAATTTTTTTGCATTACCTGAGTATTAAAAACTTTTCTTGCATTTGTTTAGGTTTGAGATACGAGAGATAGCTTGAGAAACGATAATATTGTCCATTTATAGAACCGGCACAACCTAGAAAGCACAAAACGTATCGTATTTGCCAAATATATTGATTTCTTGAAAGTATCGCATACTTATACTCGTTTTTGTTGGAAAAATTATTTCGTGAACAATGGCGCAAGTTTCGTTGATTTTCGAGTCCGTTTGGTACGTCGAATGGGTCCCACAATGTTTATTGCAAAAGAATAGCCAATTTCACAGGAATGGCCCCTCCGCCCCATGTTTTATTTCACACCCGCGAATTTCATTTTTGTAGAAGATTAGTCCCTCTCAAAAAAATATAAACCCAAAAATTATTAAATAATTCATTTCTAACACACACATTCTCTCACACCTCTCTCTCTTCTCTCTCTCTTCTCTCGCCGGCGACCCATCGTCCGGCCACCACCACCATCTTCTCGAGCCGACTTTCGGCGATCACCGTGCCAGAATATTTTTCGGCGAACCTTTTTCTTATCCGATTTGATAGATCGGATTACCCACCTCATTTATGGAGCGTTTTAGCTCATGGCTCCCACCGCAACACCCTCACGCGCCACCACCACCTTTGGAAACACCACCGCCACCACCACAGCCCCTCTCACCTTATTTTTCTTCTCGTTAAACCCTCCACGCGCTTTCTTTTCTCTTTTTCTTTAATTGTTACAAAACCCTAATTTTATTTTTTTATTTAATCCGATTAATAATGACGTTTATTTATAAAAATGGTTTAAAAACTGTATTAACACTCGTGTGGAACCCCCCCCCCCTTCTTGGCAGTTGACTCGGTCAACTCACCGAGTCAACTCGGTTGACTCGGTGAGGGTTTGTTTGTTTTGATATTTTCTTGCTCTTTTATTGATTTCGTGAGGTTGTTGTTGATTCGGTTGGATTTGGAATTGTTAAAGAGGTCCATTTGGTTTGTTGGTCTCGGCAGCCACACGGTGTAGCCAAGTCGTGAGTTACGGCGAGACGAGGCATTTAGGATTAGTTTGGATTTGGTTTGTGGTTGTGTTGGATTTGGTTCGGCCGAGAGCCTCATCGGCTCGAGTTGAGACGAGCCGTGACTCGTGGCGAGTCACGGAAAAGTTTAATTACTTGTCATTGTTATTTATTTATTTTCGTCGAGTCGTGGTTATTAGTTTAGTCGCTATTTATTTATTTGTTTTATTTTATTTATTAGACGCCGAGTCGTGATATTTTTAGGTTAGACGTTTAATTATTTATTTGTTCGTTTGTTATCGATATGAGGTTTCGCATAATTTGAAAGTGATATGGGATATAAATTGCAACATATGGGATATACTTGATATATAATGATTTGGACTTGAATATTGTGATGATGTAACATTGTTGGACAAGGATTGGACGTATTGGATTTACGTTATTGGTTGATTGGACTATTATGGACCCTTTGGTACCTGAGACGGAAGGATATGCTAGACTCGAAAGAGTTTAACATAACTGGACCCGAATTTATACAAAATGGTCGATAAAACTAAACAAATAATGTATACGCGAATAATATGTCCAATTATATATAATAACTTATAAAACTTGACGGTAATTGAATTATTCAAATGAGTCGTATGACTTGGAAACGTCTTATAAACGGGCACTTCATGCCAAAATTTCGTAAAACATTTATAAACTTAAATCGTTATGATTTATTAAATGTCCTAAAACCTTTTTGAAACTCATACGTTTTAACGATTATGACATCTATTTTGGGAAAAATGGGGAAAAGCCGAAACTACCTATTGTTGTTTGCTTGTTTGCTTATTTGTTTTATGTCCTCTTTTCTCTTCAGTAATTCTCTATTCTTTTCGTATTTCCTTTCTTTCTTCTCTCATATTCTTGAGTATTCGTTCGTATTCGCCGACTTTTGCTATTTTCCTTTTCTAAAATATCCACACGAGTCTTAAAACTTCCTTTTCTTTCAAACGCCATTGAAAACTAAACCTTTTTATAATAACACAAGTATTCAACGAACGCTACTTCATAAATTACTTGAGTATTATATCTGAAACATGTTACTTGTTAGGTTGTGCTGATCTATTACCGTTATGCTTGTACTTTTGATGTCGTTGTGCTCTACTACTTTTGATGCCGTTGTGCTTGTACTTTCTGAATGTCGTTGTGCTCTACTACTTTGATATCGTTGTGCCATTTCTACTTGATGCCATTTATGATACCTTTCGTTGCTGCATACTAAGGTGAGTTCATAGCCCCACTCTTTATTTGCTTAAACTATTTTATAAACTACTTGGGGTGAGATACATGCTACTGTTTTGAATATGATCACAATTGTTGGAAAACTATACTTTGAACTAAAAACTATGTTTTCTGCTATCTGAAACTTTATTTGAGCTGAAACAACATTTATACTTTTTTGGTACTGTGAGTGAAGCAGTAGCCACTTTGCAAACCACCTGACAAGCACTAGGTACCTTCCTTGCCAAAAGCAAGACCCTCGATCATGAACCATTAATCACCTGCAGGTGAGCGCGATTATAGTTTATAGGCCTATAGGATTTGACCATCCCGCCATGTTGACTAAGGTCGGTCAGCATGTTATGTACTATAGTTGAGTTACTAGGTATCTGGCAAAATACCTACTTTGGGGGCAACTATGATGATTATGAAATTCCGCGGTTACTGTCGACTTACGCCAGAATTACTGGTGCCGGTTAACGCTTTGTGTGTCATGAGCTTAGTGCAGTGGTAATATTTGAACTTTCGAGTGTATAAAAACGAGCCCATTTCCTTGGAAACTTGAAATATTGTGATCAACTGCTTTACTTAAACCTATGAATTCACTTAATCTTTGTGTTGACTTTTAGCATGTTTATCTCAGGTGTTAAATCATTTCCGCTGCATATCTTACCTTTGGAGGAGCTTGGCGAAGGGCATGGCATGGTCATAGAAGACTCAGAAAACTATTTGGGACTACTCTAAACCCTTTTATGAAACTTTATTTTCCGCACTATTTTAAATAATGTAAATTGGATGTTTTAAATTATGAAATTTATTCTAAAATGGTTTAAGTAAAACCGTTCTTTGTACCTTGTGATTGTGATAACTATTCAATAACACCCCCCGACTCGTATGTTTCCGCTGATCCGATTTCAGGGTGTTACAATTATGGATTTATCATTTATGCCTAGTACTTATCTTATGTTATGAGACTCTTAGTAAATGATTATACTTTGTTTATGTCGTGAATGCTTTAGGCTTTATGCTTGGTACTTATTATCTTAATTATTAGCTACGTTAAATGATTTGTTGAATCATGGGATTCTACAGAAAATCTGTAGTTTGGGTGTTTTTAGTTCTGAATTCCTGTACAGCTTGCAAAAATAGGAAACTTTACAAAACCTGGAACCCACTGGTGGCGGTCTCGTAAAGGAGTTGACGGTCCCTTATATATAAAGGAACGTCGCCTATTTAACGGACATTTCACGTCTGGGTCACGAATTTTGTTACTATTTTTTGTTTCTGCAATCGTTGACTTACTTTATAAATTTCACCACCCTTACTCTGATTAGTTAAATAAATTTTAAAATGTCAAACCCCTAATTGCATGCTTTGCTAAAATTAGACTTGAGTTTGATTATTTAATGGCCATCTTCTTCACCCCTTCTTCATCATCTTCATCACTATCTTCTTCATCTCATCACCCTTCTTCACTATCATTTCATCTTCTTCACCTCCTTTTCTTTCTTCCTCACTATGGCTTCTTCTTCAACCTCCACTCTTCAGAATGTATGGAGAGTATCCATTTAGTCAAGGTAATACCTTCATACTCCTATCCAACTTAGACTAGACCACTTGGTCCATGTATCTAGCATCTACACATGTAATCTTGTAGAGCATTTGGTCCATGTACCTACTCAATTACAAGCATGCATTAAGATGTGTCAACTAATCTAGGTGATTTATCTATGGTACCCGCTTGGTCCATGTGATACCTACTCTTCTCACGCTCTCACTTTATTGAAGAGCAATATACTAATTTAAGTGTTCTCGTAATATACATCTAGTTATCCACTTGGTCCATGTAATATCTAGACTTAAACTAACGAAACATATAAACAAGCACGTATTGCATGATAAACACGTAAACTAAAAATACTAAACATTAAATCTTAATAAACGGAAATAACAATCATGTAATATTCAAAAGCTAACACCTATAGGTATTAGCCTATAATGTATGTACAAACAGTAATGTAAAACGATAATTCAAACGAAGAACAAATAGAAATCAAAATGAAATCGATATGAAAATCGAACAATTAAACCTAATGTGATGATACGAGACCTTCTCTTCTTGATTTCTTAGCTCTTAGGACTGATCTTGGGTCCTTGGAGTGGTGAAATTCAGTTGTGGTTGAGAGTGGTGAGTGAATGATCTCTAAAACTACCGTATGGGGTTTGTATTTATTGTCTTCTGTTAGGATACCGATATGGCGTATCCAATATTTTTTTATTGCTGACGAAGAAAGCATATTCAAAGCATATTCTGCATATGTTTTAAATACGACGTATTGCCATAGTTAAATACGGCGTATTGCCATATACCTTCAAATTTTCGATACACTTGGACTGGGCATAAGATCTTCAATACGGCGTATGGCCAGAGTTTTATACGTCGTATACCTTCAATGGTTGACTTGGGCTTTGACTGTAGAGCTTCCAAATAAGGCGTATTACCAGAGTTTAATACGACGTATGCTTCAATATTCAACAATACTTAGTGAATTCTTTCGGACATCAATACGACGTATCACCAGAGTTACATACGCTGTATACTCTTCTAAAGCTTGCATACAGAATCATCAAGAATAGCACAAAATCATGTCTTTCTCCGTGTCTCTTGTAATATTGCTCCAAAATCACTGAAAGTGGTAAACTTAGGCAATTAAGTATCAATTCGGATATAACCATGCAATCTATGAGCAATAATCATGTGATAAGTATAGTACTAATTAGGACTTATCACTTATCTTGTTGGTCTTGTTGTTCATCGTGTTCTTGATCGTATTGATCTACCATTGTGAATTCTGAGATGAAATAATGTATGAGTTAGTTTCACAAGAATACAAAAGAAAGTTTTATTTCTCTCTACCTGTTTTTGCACTCTGGCAATTCTTTTTTGAGTACTTTTTTTCTTTTTCCTTATCATGTGTCTTGTACTTGTTTTTCTGACACAAGACGTATGCTCTTTTCTTTTCACATACGATTTTATCTCTCATTATGTTTTTGTTTATCCTCACTTGAAAGTTTGTTTTGAATTTGATACTTTTCAAAAGATTTTAAGGTAAAGACACAACATAGTTTTTGTGTTCTAATGTAGAAAATATACGTTAGTCTTACCAATTTTGAAAGATTTTCGAAAAAGTATCGATGATTTTATATCAAACTTAAGTAGTCTAGTATATTAGACCACTTGCAAGGAAAACTTTTGATGAAATTGTTGAATTGCATCAGAGTGAGATTTCGTTAGAAATAACGTGACTTTGAGCAATATATTACGTTGCTTGGCTAAAGAGATACATTAGCAGTTTTAAAGTAACAACTAGCCCTAATAACCAACTTGAAGATTACCAACTTTTAGCATCGTTAACTCAAAGTGATCTCAAATGAGCTTTAGATAAAGTGAGATTTTCCTGAACATGACAAGTCTTAAAGCACTATATATCATTTCTTGGCTAAGGGGATCTATTGTCAGCTTTGAGGTGACAACTAACCTTAATAACCAACTTGAAGATGAAGAACTCTTAGAAAATGTTGGGAATTTCGGAAACACCCCAACCCGGCAAGGGTAAAGATATCACAACAATGGCTTCATATCAGATTACAAGCATTAAATCCAAACATCATAAGTCCATAACATATACGGTCAAAGGAAATAAGTCAACACAACTTATGTCCAAAACAGAAATAACCGAAGTACATAATCCAAAATGCCTAAACAATGGCACAACAGAAATAGAATCCGAAATGGTATAACTAGAATGCTAAGATTAAAGCTTCACACAGTTGCTCTCATCCCCAAAGCTAAAACCCAGATCCAAGCTTAAATACCTGCCGTACATGAAAAGAAACGTACGGCTGAGCTTAAAAAGCCCAGTGAACAGATACATATACAAAACAATAATAATGAAACAGAACTGAAATATGGTGCATGGGGAAATATCATGAGGTATAAACAAGAGACAGAAATATAAAAGAAGAATAGGATAGTCATCCACCACGAGCCCAGAACATATCAGATAGTAACCATCATAATCTAGAGGGGATGCCTCTTAAGTAACCAGATAATATGAGGGGTGTCCTCATGTATCAAATGGAGTGATCAGCTCCCAGATAAATGTGAAAGGCGTGTATTGCACACAAGCACCAGTCACCAGAACAGATATCAAATATAGTTAAATCCACTAACAGAACAGATCTAGGATGCATCCATACGCCCCCCAGAAACATATATAATCATAATCAAAATAATGTGCATATCATAATCAGAATGGGGACGTGGCGGAACATCACTCTACCGCCCTAGAGTCATGCCATTGGTGCATCAATGACACGGACATGGAACCCCCATGCCTAGTGAAATGGCTCGGGTATCAAACTAAGAGTCAGACATCATATCATAATCAGAAGGTCATATATCAAAGTCAAATCAGATGGTCCATAACAGATGGTTCATAACAGATATATCAGATGAAATACCAAAGGTCCAAATCAGAGAGTAATCAGAAAGGGTCATAATAAAAAGGGATCATAGCAATGGTTTTAGGAAAACTTAACGAATCAGAATCAGAATCATAACCATGAGATAGGACACCCTTACTGAAAAAGGGCAGAGTATCTGTACCTTATTGCAAGCAAAATAAAACCAAAAATAGCAAACACTGACAAGCTCAGGATCTCTCCTTCTTCACACCTAAGAGAGTAGAAGAGTATTACAATAGGTTTTAACTGACTTTCCATTTTAAGTAACTTTCCCTTTTTAGCAGTTTCCGGATTTAGTAAGTTTCCTTAGTTAGACGGATTTAGACTTTAAAGATTAGGTTAAGTCATTATAGGATCATATTATGGACATAAGGTATGTTTTAGCAATTACTATAGTTTAAGGGGTAAATAAGATAACTTATATAATTTAAGGTCTCGAATGTAATTTAAACCAAAGTTAAAGGTCAAACATAAAAATATTACAATTAATCTGTTTTGAAACCCTATTTAATAAGTTAGCAATTTCAGTCCTTCAAGTTTACCAATATTACGCTTTATACCCTTAAGTTACAAAAATTACATATTAGACCTTATATTTCAAGATTCTACATTTAAACCCCTTTCATGACCATATTAATACAATAAGCCCTCAACCTTTTTATTTTACCGAAAATAACCCATATTTTGCATGTTGTACGAATAAGTCCACTACTTTCCATATTTTACACTTTTAGTCCTTTAATAAAAATAACTTACAATTCGGTTCAATACATTTCAATTACACTTTAAACCCATTTAATACCCGAAGTTACACATCAAGTCCCTCATAAATATTTTCATACGAATGACCACAAGTTTCCCAAAGTTACATAACAAGTCCTTTTATTTTAATTAAATTCCATTCGGTTTATAAACTTTCCAACATTTTCGATTTAAACCTTTTAAGTCCTATATTTACACCAAGACCCTTCATCTCTGATTTTATTCACATTTAACACAGTTAAATACACCTTACAAAAATGGCCCATTAGTTTCAGAATTTACGAAACACACCCTTATATTTATAAAAGTTCAAATCGCATGTATACTAATTAGAAAACCCTAATTCAATTTAGCAAAACAAGACCCAATCATGATCAATCATTAACATATCATTTTTCTGCATTTATTTATTTCCAGAAACACCACAATCTTAACCCTAATCGAATTAGGGTTTTTATTTTATTCGATATAACCCTTTTCATTTTTAGCGATAGAACTAAATTAAGCCACGATCAGATTCAGCTTCAATTACTCAAATTCTTATTTTTGTCAGGCCACTTAGATCTTATAGAGTCCAGAAAAATGATTACAACATCCAGAAAATTCGCATATCATATATTAAGTTCAATACGTATTTTATTCATTTTAATTCGAACGATTTGATTAAGGTTGCATGGATCGAATCTTATATTTTATATACGACTTATATGATGTAAGGAACATAGGAAAATTACCAAATCGAATTTAGAACGCGTGGTAAGGCTGCACGAATTTTGATCCTTCGGATGTATTGCTCGACAAGAAAGAATTTCCCACGACCAAACGAGCGATCTACAAATCTTGTAGATATTTTTCCCAGGTCATATATCATATGAGGATCAAGAGAAAAATGAAAAACGAATTTTACAAGAGTCGAATGAATTGATTTGGAAATTACCTTCGGATTGTATTTAGCGACAAGAATAATAGCTAGCGATCAACTGAAAGACTCCCACGACCTAAACCCAATTTTCTTAGCTTTCTTAAATCACGTACAACACCAGAAAATTAGCCTTGGATCTCCAGAAATTCGTATGATGAAATGGTGGAATTATTTGTGTTTTTCTTTTAGTCGGCAATAGAGAAAAATAGGGTTTGATGAGGTTTATCTTATTTGGAGGTATGGGAGCGTCAAAGGGGAGGGAATCAGCCCCCAAAATCACGGAAATAATTAAGGCCCATCATTGTGATTTAATTTCCCATTAAGTGTAATTTATTTGCTTTTAAAATCTAATTAATTGATTTTTATCCCATTCGGTTGAATCAAGGGCATTTTGGTAATTTCGTAACTTGTATAAATATTATTCGAAGTTGTCAAAATTATTTTATATCATGTCTTGTTCTTTTCCAGAAGTTTGGGATCGATTCGGTACTTTATAAGCTTTTAAATAATTTTATAATTTGTAGGGGCAAAATGGTCATTTTACATGTTTCGGATTTTTAGGTGTTACAACTTCTTCCCCTCTAACAGAAAAATTTCGTCCTCGAAATTTGCAAAGAAGTACAGATGAAATGAAACAGAAGACAAGACAAAGACATACCAGATCAGAATACAAAGTGAGGATAACTAGCACGAATTGATTCTTCAGTCTCCCAGGTAGCCTCGCGCTCTGGGTGATTTTTCCAAAGAACCTTTACGAATGGAATGACTTTACTCCTCATGACCCGCTCTTGCCGGTCCAGAATAGCCTCCGGCTCTTCGGATAAAGACATATCCGGCTGAATCTGATCAAGTGGATAAGACACCACATGCAATGGGTGATAGTTGTATCCCCTCAGAAGAGATACATGGAAAACATTATGCACATGAGATAGCTGAGGAGGTAGAGCCAGACGATAAGAAACCTCTCCAATACGATCCAGAATTTCAAAGGGACCAATAAAACGAGGACTCAACTTGCCCTTAATTCCAAAACGTTTAACCCCGCGGAAAGGAGATACTTTCAGAAATACTCGATCACCAACATTAAACTCTAGGTCACGACGGTGCTTGTCAGCATAGCTCTTCTGACGAGCACGGGCCTCCTTTAACCTTTCCCTAGCAACAGCTACCTTTTCGTTGGTGTCTCGAACCAACTCCGGACCTTCAATAATACGCTCCCCTACTTCGTTCCAACAAACCGGCGCCCTACACTTGCGCCCATATAACATCTCGAAGGGAGCCATCCGAATACTAGCATGCCAACTATTATTATACGCGAACTCCACCAAACATAAATACTCGTCCCAACTACCGGTCCATTCCAAAGCACAAGATCGTAACATGTCTTCCAATGTCTGAATGGTCCTCTCCGACTGACCATCAGTTTGGGGATGAAAAGCGGTGCTAAACTTAAGGCGAGCGCCCCAAGCCTTATGAAGTCCCTTCCAGAAACGCGAAGTGAAACGAGGATCACGATCAGAAACAATGGATGAAGGCATACCATGCAATCTGACAATCTCCTGCTGAAAGATTTCCGCCAACTTACTGATACTATAGGTCATACGGATAGGTAAGAAATGAGCAGATTTAGTTAGCCGATCGACGACCACCCAAATCGCATCATGTCTTTTACGAGTCAAAGGCAGACCAGAAACGAAATCCATGGAAATCTCATCCCACTTCCAAGTAGGAATCTCCAGAGGTTGCAACAGACCACTAGCTCGCTGATGCTCAATCTTAACTTGCTGGCAGGTCATACATCTAGCAACAAATAACGCCACATCTTGCTTCATACCGTTCCACCAGAAATGCTGCTTTAGGTCCCGATACATCTTGGTAGAACCAGGATGTATAGAGAAAGGAGAACTGTGAGCCTCAGTCAAAACAGCTTCACGCAAGTCAGAATCACTAGGCACACATAAACGGTCCTCATACCAAACAACTCCGTTATCATCAACTCTAAACTCCGTTTGCTTACCCTCTTCAATATTTTGAACAATAGCCCAGAGTTCACCATCATCTTTCTGAGCCTCTTTAATACGCAACATCAGATTCGACTCAATTTTCAAACTAGCCCAATAACCAACGTCACGCCGAACACACAACTCGACATCCAAACGCTCCAAATCCTTAAGAACATGAGAATCAATCTCCAAGCTAGCAATCATCCCAGACTTACGACTAAGTGCATCAGCAACTACATTAGCCTTGCCTGGGTGGTACTGGATGTTCGTGTCGTAATCTTTTAGAAGCTCTAACCATCTCCTCTGCCTCATATTGAGCTCCTTCTGAGTAAAGATGTATTTGAGACTCTTGTGATCGGTGAAGATATCACACGATTCACCATACAAGTAATGTCTCCAGATTTTTAATGCAAAAACAACCGCGGCTAATTCCAGATCATGAGTTGGGTAATTTTCTTCATATGGTTTCAATTGCCGAGAAGCATAGGCAATCACTTTGCCGTGTTGCATAAGTACACAGCCTAAACCCTTCTTAGACGCGTCGCTATAAATCTGGAAACCTCCAGAACCAGAAGGTAAGGTCAGAATAGGTGCAGACACTAATCGCCTTTTCAACTCCTCAAAACTCTGCTCACGCTCATCAGTCCATACAAACTTTTCACCCTTCCGCATCAACTGAGTCAAAGGCAAGGCCAACTTAGAAAACCCTTCAACAAAACGTCGATAATAACCAGCTAATCCCAGAAAACTCCGAATTTCAGTCACCGTGGTAGGTCTCGGCCACTTAGTGATAGCCTCAACCTTAGCAGGATCCATAGTGATACCCTCTGCAGACACGATATGACCAAGGAAAGCGACTTGGTTAAGCCAGAACTCACACTTAGAAAATTTCGCGAATAACTTCTGCTGCCTCAGAATACCCAGAACAGTACGCAAATGCTGCTCGTGCTCCTCAAACGATTTAGAATACACCAGAATATCATCAATGAAAACAATGACGAACTTATCGAGAAATTCATGAAAGATCCGGTTCATCAAATCCATAAACACAGCAGGAGCATTTGTTAGACCAAAAGGCATAACCAGAAACTCATAGTGTCCATAGCGGGTACGAAAAGCAGTCTTAGATACATCCTGCTCTTTAACTCGTAGTTGGTGATAACCAGATCGCAAGTCGATTTTAGAGAACACCTTGGCTCCTTGCAATTGATCAAACAAGTCATCAATGCGAGGAAGCGGATAACGGTTACGAATGGTAATGCGATTTAACTCGCGATAATCAATGCACAGCCGCATAGACCCATCCTTCTTCTTCACAAAAAGAACCGGAGCACCCCAGGGCGAAACACTAGGCCGAATAAAACCGTTCCCCAATAGCTCTTCCAATTGTTCCTTTAATTCCTTTAACTCCACAGGCGCCATCCGGTACGGAGCCTTAGAAATAGGTTCGGCACCGGGAATCAGATCAATAGAAAATTCAACTTCCCTAGCCGGAGGAAGGCCAGGAAGTTCATCAGGGAAAACATCAGCAAACTCCTGAACAATGGGAACGCTAGCAACATCAGGACTTTCTACAGATGAATCTTTAACAGAAGCCAAATAGCCTTGGCAACCATGAGATATCAGAGTTCGTGCTTTCATGGCAGAGATAATTTTAACAGATTTCAGAGGCTGAGAACCATGATAAATGAAATCAGGATGATGGATATCGCCGAAGATCACCTTACGGGCATAACAATCGATGGTAGCCTTGTGATCAGCCAACCAATCCATGCCCAGAATCGCATCAAAATCGATCATATCAATGGGAAGTAGATTTGCCGGACGAACACGATCATCGAAACGTAGAGGGCAGTTAACATATTCATGATCAATAATCACTTGGGTTTTCATTGGGGTTGCGATTGATATACGATTTATTAATGGTTTTGGTTCCAGATTAAGTTTCTTAGCAAAGTTCACAGACATAATAGAATGAGTAGCACCGGTGTCAAACAATACAAAAGCCGTACGATCTCCAATATAAAGTATGCCAGTAATGGTACCTGATGTGTTGGCCGCTTGGTCCCGAGTAGTAGCATAAACTCGGCCCATGGTGGGAGCTGGCCTGGTCGTGTTTACTGGCACGATGGGGTTCTTCTTGGGGCAATCTTTGATCCTGTGCTGAGAAGAGCCACACGAAAAACAACCACCAGAAGCTTTATAGCAAGGACCCGGATGTGGTTTCCCACAAGTAGTACATAAAGGAGGAGGAGGTAGAGTCTCCACAGCCTTCTTCTGGCCTGACGATCCCGACTGCTGATACTGCTGAGAATCCCTACGCCTGTTATTATCACCCTGACCCTGACGGTTACCACCATACCGACCATAATCCTGTCGACCCTGGTTCCTAGAATCCTGTCGCCTGTAATCACCACCTCGGTCCTGGCGACCCCGCTGATCCTGTCCATGGTCCTGACGACCATGACCCCGAGTATCAACCCTGTTGCCATCCCTATCACGTTTATTAGATCCCCTGTCCTCATGCAGCAACTCAATGTTGCGCGCAGCATCCTGAACACTAGCCACATCCTCAAATGGAGTGTTAACAATCCGGTCTAACACCCATCTCTTAAGAGCCCACTTGAAATGACGAGCCTGTCGAAACGAATCCCCAGTAACCTCTGGCCCCACGAAGCTAGCCAGACGTAAGAATCGCTGCATAAAGTCTCCTGAAGACTCATGATCACCCTGACGAATCGACCCGTATTCCCTCTCATACCTCTGCTGTTCTGCCATAGGAATGTACTGCTTATAAAACACCTCAATGAACTCCGCCCACGAACAAGTCTCAGCAAAATCATCCCCCTTTGCCTGCACAAGGGCAGTCCACCAGTTCTGAGCATCACCCTCCAGCTTGAATGTAGCCAAACGAGTTTTAAACTCGTCAGCACATCCGAGAACCCGAAACAATTTCTCCACGTGCGTAATCCAGTCCTCTGCCTCATGAGGAGTGGCAGCGGACTTGAACGAAAGAGGCTTGAGCTTGTTGAACCGCTCAATCCACACATGAATACCGACCGGTGGGGGAGCGGGTGGATCACCGCCACCACCACCTCCAGAAGGACCTGCCCCACTACGGAGTCTGTCGGTGACCTCGGTCACCACCTGAGCAGAAAGGTTAGGGAGGACGTTTTTCAAAGCCTCAGCAATCATGGCTTCGAAATTTGGAGCTTCATATGCGTTAAAGCGCGTGTTCACCATCTGAACGATTACAAAAAGGATTAGCAACTCAGATAGAATATGACAGCGTAGATCAAGAATATATGACAGATCAAAATAGGAAAAGAGTGCGCGAAAGGAAACCCAAGTTCTACCCAATCCTCACAGGTCACGAGCCTAAGCTCTAAGGGTTTCGGATAACCTGTTGCTCTGATACCATAAATTGTAACACCCCAACCCGGCAAGGGTAAAGATATCACAACAATGGCTTCATATCAGATTACAAGCATTAAATCCAAACATCATAAGTCCATAACATATACGGTCAAAGGAAATAAGTCAACACAACTTATGTCCAAAACAGAAATAACCGAAGTACATAATCCAAAATGCCTAAACAATGGCACAACAGAAATAGAATCCGAAATGGTATAACTAGAATGCTAAGATTAAAGCTTCACACAGTTGCTCTCATCCCCAAAGCTAAAACCCAGATCCAAGCTTAAATACCTGCCGTACATGAAAAGAAACGTACGGCTGAGCTTAAAAAGCCCAGTGAACAGATACATATACAAAACAATAATAATGAAATAGAACTAAAATATGGTGCATGGGGAAATATCATGAGGTATAAACAAGAGACAGAAAAATAAAAGAAGAATAGGATAGTCATCCACCACGAGCCCAGAACATATCAGATAGTAACCATCATAATCTAGAGGGGATGCCTCTTAAGTAACCAGATAATATGAGGGGTGTCCTCATGTATCAAATGGAGTGATCAGCTCCCAGATAAATGTGAAAGGCGTGTATTGCACACAAGCACCAGTCACCAGAACAGATATCAAATATAGTTAAATCCACTAACAGAACAGATCTAGGATGCATCCATACGCCCCCCAGAAACATATATAATCATAATCAAAATAATGCGCATATCATAATCAGAATGGGGACGTGGCGGAACATCACTCTACCGCCCTAGAGTCATGCCATTGGTGCATCAATGACACGGACATGGAACCCCCATGCCTAGTGAAATGGCTCGGGTATCAAACTAAGAGTCAGACATCATATCATAATCAGAAGGTCATATATCAAAGTCAAATCAGATGGTCCATAACAGATGGTTCATAACAGATATATCAGATGAAATACCAAAGGTCCAAATCAGAGAGTAATCAGAAAGGGTCATAATAAAAAGGGATCATAGCAATGGTTTTAGGAAAACTTAACGAATCAGAATCAGAATCATAACCATGAGATAGGACACCCTTACTGAAAAAGGGCAGATTATCTGTACCTTATTGCAAGCAAAATAAAACCAAAAATAGCAAACACTGACAAGCTCAGGATCTCTCCTTCTTCACACCTAAGAGAGTAGAAGAGTATTACAATAGGTTTTAACTGACTTTCCATTTTAAGTAACTTTCCCTTTTTAGCAGTTTCCGGATTTAGTAAGTTTCCTTAGTTAGACGGATTTAGACTTTAAAGATTAGGTTAAGTCATTATAGGATCATATTATGGACATAAGGTATGTTTTAGCAATTACTATAGTTTAAGGGGTAAATAAGATAACTTATATAATTTAAGGTCTCGAATGTAATTTAAACCAAAGTTAAAGGTCAAACATAAAAAATATTACAATTAATCTGTTTTGAAACCCTATTTAATAAGTTAGCAATTTCAGTCCTTCAAGTTTACCAATATTACGCTTTATACCCTTAAGTTACAAAAATTACATATTAGACCTTATATTTCAAGATTCTACATTTAAACCCCTTTCATGACCATATTAATACAATAAGCCCTCAACCTTTTTATTTTACCGAAAATAACCCATATTTTGCATGTTGTACGAATAAGTCCACTACTTTCCATATTTTACACTTTTAGTCCTTTAATAAAAATAACTTACAATTCGGTTCAATACATTTCAATTACACTTTAAACCCATTTAATACCCGAAGTTACACATCAAGTCCCTCATAAATATTTTCATACGAATGACCACAAGTTTCCCAAAGTTACATAACAAGTCCTTTTATTTTAATTAAATTCCATTCGGTTTATAAACTTTCCAACATTTTCGATTTAAACCTTTTAAGTCCTATATTTACACCAAGACCCTTCATCTCTGATTTTATTCACATTTAACACAGTTAAATACACCTTACAAAAATGGTCCATTAGTTTCAGAATTTACGAAACACACCCTTATATTTATAAAAGTTCAAATCGCATGTATACTAATTAGAAAACCCTAATTCAATTTAGCAAAACAAGACCCAATCATGATCAATCATTAACATATCATTTTTCTGCATTTATTTATTTCCAGAAACACCACAATCTTAACCCTAATCGAATTAGGGTTTTTATTTTATTCGCTATAACCCTTTTCATTTTTAGCGATAGAACTAAATTAAGCCACGATCAGATTCAGCTTCAATTACTCCAATTCTTATTTTTCTCAGGCCACTTAGATCTTATAGAGTCCAGGAAAAATGATTACAACATCCAGAAAATTCGCATATCATATATTAAGTTCAATACGTATTTTATACATTTTAATTCGAACGATTTGATTAAGGTTGCATGGATCGAATCTTATATTTTATATACGACTTATATGATGTAAGGAACATAGGAAAATTACCAAATCGAATTTAGAACGCGTGGTAAGGCTGCACGAATTTTGATCCTTCGGATGTATTGCTCGACAAGAAAGAATTTCCCACGACCAAACGAGCGATCTACAAATCTTGTAGATATTTTTCCCAGGTCATATATCATATGAGGATCAAGAGAAAAATGAAAAACGAATTTTACAAGAGTCGAATGAATTGATTTGGAAATTACCTTCGGATTGTATTTAGCGACAAGAATAATAGCTAGCGATCAACTGAAAGACTCCCACGACCTAAACCCAATTTTCTTAGCTTTCTTAAATCACGTACAACACCAGAAAATTAGCCTTGGATCTCCAGAAATTCGTATGATGAAATGGTGGAATTATTTGTGTGTTTTCTTTTAGTCGGCAATAGAGAAAAATAGGGTTTGATGAGGTTTATCTTATTTGGAGGTATGGGAGCGTCAAAGGGGAGGGAATCAGCCCCCAAAATCACGGAAATAATTAAGGCCCATCATTGTGATTTAATTTCCCATTAAGTGTAATTTATTTGCTTTTAAAATCTAATTAATTGATTTTTATCCCATTCGGTTGAATCAAGGGCATTTTGGTAATTTCGTAACTTGTATAAATATTATTCGAAGTTGTCAAAATTATTTTATATCATGTCTTGTTCTTTTCCAGAAGTTTGGGATCGATTCGGTACTTTATAAGCTTTTAAATAATTTTATAATTTGTAGGGGCAAAATGGTCATTTTACATGTTTCGGATTTTTAGGTGTTACAGAAAAGTTGTTGGGAATTTCGGAAATAAGATATTTCTTGTTGCTGCCGATAGTGAAAGTTGGTTCCTGCCGATAGTGTTGGTTCCTGCCGAAGCTCATTGCTGCTGATAGTTATATTTTGTTTCTGCTGATAGTGTTTGTTGCTGCGGATATTATTGTTAGTTATTCGTATGTTTAGTATGTTTATTTTTAGAAGAGATCATGTTTATCTCTTTACACGTTTTCTTGTAGGACGGGTTAGAGTTAGGGTTTCTTATCATTATAAAAGAAACACCCCGTCTATGAGTTTGGGACATCTTTACAACTTAACAATCTTCAATAAAAATCATCTTTTAGTTCATTATACGATCCATAGAGGATCATAGTGTTAGTTCTTTTCTTCACTCATTTGTATTCAGAGATTCTCTTGTAGTGTGCTTATGATTACATAGGCATCCTACCGATCCACATAGGCTCAAAGATCTAGCAGGCGTGTTAGATTCAACAAGTGGTATCAGAGCCTCGTGAGGATCTCTGATCAAGAAGCAAAAGTTCTCAAAAACAATCTCTCTAAACCATTACACTATGTCTGGATCAGCAGATAAATTCGAAAGGTGGACCATGAAAGTCAGAAACCTGCTATCGTTTAACTCAAGGTCAAAATGGATAGAACATGCTGAAGCTGATAGTCTCAACCAGACTCAAAACATGGTTCATAATGCAAAGGATAAAGTGGAAGAATTTGCTTTTGTGGGAGCCTCTCATCAGGTACAACATTGTCAATTTGGGTGTCATGAATTGTACTTGAACCTTAGGAGAGAGTTTGATGAAATGGAGCCTGAATATAATAAATTGTTTGTAGATATTCAAGCATATAAAAAGGCTCTTAAAAATGTGGAAAAACAAAAGGCTTGGCATGAAGCTAATCAGCTTGCATATGAACAAAAGATAAGGGTTTTGGAAAGAGACTTAGAAAACTCCAATAACTGTCTAAAACATTCTGAAAGAGAATATGCTAAGTTGAAATTAGAAAATCAGGATTTAAAGGCTAAACTGGATAGTGAAGTGGCTAGGATAAATTCATGGCAACAATCTGAAAAATATCTTGTTAACTATGGTAATCAGTCAGGTTGGCGTAAGAAAGGGTTGGGATTTAATGTTGGGGATTATCACCCTAGAATATTTGACCCTACTCCTAAGGAAGTTGATTATAAAATTCCTGTTAAGTTTGTTAAGGAAGGAGGGATGAATGCAGTTCCTCCACCTATAAGAGGTGTTTTCAAGCCTGTCCCTATCCACTCAGCCCTTGATCTTGACTCAGATGAATCACACATGACATATGGGAAAAAGTCAAATGACTTAACTGATTCTGAGTGTGAGTCTGATGACTTTGTTTCTTGTTCCAAAAGTAACAAGTCCTATGAATCTAAGTCCACAGGTTATACCTCATGTGATTCAAATGACAAGTCAACTTCACCCAAGTCTCATGACTTCACTTCTGGAGCAACTAATGATAAATCTATTTCTAAAATAGCTTCCCCTGACAACAACTCTCTTAACTCTGTCAAAAACAACGTTGTCTCTAGTTCCAGTAGTGATAATTTTGTCTGTAATAAGAAAAGTTCCGGTAAGATCAAGGCTGTTAGGAAGAAGACATGTTTTGTGTGTGGTAGTCAATATCATCTCATTAAAGATTGTGACTATCATGAGAAGAGAATGAAGATGAATGGTGGGCAACAACAGACCAGATCGTTGTGGAAAAATGTTAAACAAATACCTCCATATGTTCCACAAGCAGCAGGAATGAACCCTTATAGAGCTCCCTTTCCTGCTGATAGACCTGTTCCTGCAGTTATGCCTGTTGCTGCTGATAGTCAGGGAACTATTCCTGCTGGTGCTTCCTCATCCTTTCAGAGAGATTTTAGGCCTGCTTATTATAATCCAATCTTTGGAGGGGGAATGACTTACACTCCATGGTTTCCTTGGTAACTGTCCTGTTTGGCTGATCATGTTGTTGTATACTTCTCTGCTGGTTTTGAGGGGAGGCATTAGCCTAAGGGGAGGCTAATGCTTGTAATTTTGTCTTGTTTTTCATTCTTTTATGTTTTATGTTTTGTGTTTTACTAACTTTGTTTTGCAGATTTTAGTGTGTTTTGTTCTACTAACTCTGTTTTGCAGCTATCATTTTCTCAATGCTTGAAATAAAACATAAAATAAAATCTTCCATTCATCTTCTTGAGGTGATTACATCCAATACCAAAAGACTATAGCTTCATAAAAACAAACCATACAACGGACTACAGATTCAAGCTACCTATTCCATCTTCCCTTTTCCCTTACCCATATAATCAGGCATGAACCTCCTACCCCTCTGACGAGTAATTTCTTCATACACATGGGGGGCTGGAAGTGTCAACACCACTGGGAGTGGCTGTCTTGGTTCAGGGGCTGGAGTTGAAGAGCTTGGGGTAGTTTGCCTCTGATGTGTTCTGGGGCGTGACCTTGCAGTTGGTTGGCTTGGCTGTGGAGTAGGGTGGCTTGATTGTGGAGTTGGCTGGCTTGGCTGAGGAGTTGGTCTGATGGGATGCTTTCTTTGTCTTGGATCTTGGCTTTCACGTTGTCGATTGTCTCGACTTCGAGGGTTAGGTTTTTCACGGCTAGAGTCTTCACGAAGATCTGCATTACCTTTTGGTACCGGTACTTTGTAGAAGGTAGCAGTTGTCCTTTCCATCTCTTCAGTAAGCAGAGCTACAATTTTCTTCATCTCTTCTCTTAGCTTATCTGTAATGGGAAAATTGGGAGGATATGTCTCCCATTCACCCTCATAATAAGTCAAGGACTTCAACTCTGATGATCCTTCATCATCAGAGCTAGAGTACTCAAATGACGAAGGAGTAGATGGAAGAGGATCAGATAAATCCTCCTCAACCTTTGCCTTACCTTTGTTCTGAGAAGATGATGCAGTTTGGGGAAAGTAATTTTCCCACCCTGAATCATTGGAGGAGGAAGAATCTGATGAGATTTCGATGATTGGATTTTTGGATGAACTCATGATTTTGCTTGATTTGAAGATTATTGGTTAGGTTTGTGATAATGAAGTTATTTGATTTGAGGCTTATATAATGAGATGGAGATTAGTGCGAATTTATTGTTGGTTGGTATTGAGATTTAATTTTGGCGGTTTATTCCTAATGACTGGATTTGGAAGGTTGACTTCGGTCAAACCACTTCATTGTTGCCGATTGACCAAGTGTTGCTACCGTTTGACTAATGGTTCCTGCTGACTATGTTAAATTTTAGGGAAGTTTGCTTAGTCAATTGGTCAATAATACATGCGCGGAATTGCAGCGATTTAAATTGATATATTTGGCAACCCAACCTAAAATTGCACTTCTCTCATCTCAATTTCTCAAAATCCTTTCAAACCCTAATTCATTATTTTTCTCATTTCGAACCCTAGATCATTCATCTAATACAATGACTACACTTCGCTACAAGGATGATCACAACAAGGTTGCATACTTAGAGTCTTCTTCTAGAAGTGATGGTTATGATGAGGTGTTAGCTTTTCTTCGTGGGTCATCTATTCAGTATGCACTCACTCATTGTCCTGTAACGGTGTATCATTCGCTGATTAAGCAGTTTTGGGCAACAGCTAAGGTTAGACACATTGTGGGAAGGGAGGACGACATTGTTGCCACCATTGATGAGCACGAAGTCATCATTACAGAGGGGTTGATTCAGGTACAGCTTCGATTTCCTGAAGAGCATGGGGAATATGATCTTTCCAGGCAAGAAATCAATGATGGTATGGCTGCCATAGGTTATCCTGTCACTGCTAGTTGTACATTTTATAAAAATAAGCTGTCTCCTCAATGGAGATTTCTTGTTCATACGTTACTCCAGTGTATGAGTATAAAGACTGGTGGTTGGGACCAATGTCCTAGTCCCATTGCGTCTGGTCTTGTTTGTCTGTCACAGGGTAGGATATATAATTGGGCCAAATATATTTTTGAAGGGATGATTGAAAATATCTCTAATGATAAAAACAGATTTTTAATGTATCCTAGATTTCTTCAAATTATCTTAGGTGTTCGAACAAATAACCCATCCCCTAAGATAGTGAATCGGATGACTCCCAAAATGTTTGCTCTGATGAAAATGAATTTTGCAGGCCAACATTTACCATTATTACCTGCCATGTTACTAAATGCCAATCCTGCTGACAACCCAGATCCTGCCGACAATGTCAGTGTCCCACCATCACCCAATACAGCTGATGATAGTACATCCAATGCTGCTGGTGAAGGGACTTCAGTTGCTGCTGATGCATCTGCATCTGTTGCTGCTGATGACCCATTACCACCATCACCTAGACCAGCCACACCTAGACCTGAGACTAATGTCCCTGATGAGCCCAGTGTCCAGACCACCACAGTTGTTACACCTGTTGTCCAACCCACACCCTCAATAGATATGCCTTCTGTTTCAAGGCTTTCATCTCCTAGTCCTTCTAGGCAGCCTTTTAGTGATGACATCCATACAGGAGGAGAATTTCATGTTTCTCCACCTAGATCCAATGAAGCTCCTAACACCTCAGGCATTCCTGCTGGTAGAGCTGAGGATGCTGCTGATCTCACTTCTATGTCCCAGTTACTTGACAGGTCTATGCAGAAAATTGAAGCATTGGATTCAGAGCTTAAAGAGACCAAAAGAAGTTTTAGTGAGAAGGTGGAAAATTTGGAAAAGGAGCTCAAGGACACTAAAGAAACTTTTAGTGAAATTATTCAAAAGCTAAATGAAAAGATCAGCTCTTTAGAAGCTCAACATCCACAGAAGAAAAGACGGGTTGTGCTTTCTGAGTCTGAAGATGATCAGGCTGATATGTCATTTGATGGGCTGAATGTGCTGGCCTCTGTTTCTCTTGATAGTGCACACACTGAAGTGCCTACCTCTTCTGAGCATACTACAACTTCTAAACCTCAGGCTTTCTCAAGACCAAGGACCAGGCAGCCCTCAAGAGTTTCAGCTTTTGAGAAGTTTCAATCCACCATTGCTGCTGATGTCTCTGGTGTTGTGTCTGATGTTCCTGCTGGGGTTATTAATGTTTCTTCTGATCCTAAGGTTCCTGGTACTACTGCTGGTAGCTCATCCATTGCTGCTGGTAGTGATACCATTCCCCCTGATGCAACACAAAATGATAAAGAGATAGCAAGACAGGTGAGTGCACAGGAAATTGCTGCTGAACAAGCTAGACTAGCTCAGGTTGCTCAAGATGAGGAGCTTGCAAGGAAAATGTGTGCTGATGAGAAGAACATTGCTGGGATTATGAATAGCACAAACTCAGAAGATCTTACTTCAGAAGAGTTCAGTGAGCAAGTTGAATACTTGTTGGCTTCCGATATGATTATTAGAGCTCATGGGTTTATGATTCTTCAAGACTCAGAGTTGGATATGGAAGATAAGTTAGATCAACTCAAGGCATTTATCTTAAAGACTCATAGAGCATCCACTTGGAATGACTTGATGCATAGGATCAGTGAAAGGCAAAAGTCAGGTTTTAAGATGCCTACAAACAAAGATAATGTCAAGTTTATGAAGGACTATCTGAAGAATCAGGCTAACTACAAGCTCAGTGACTTCAAAAGTTGGACTGATGCTGCCATTCAAAAGCTGTTTCTTGATACCTATGCAAGGATAAATTCTTTAGTCAAGACAGGCATTCCACAAAGCAAGAAAAGAGAGTCTTCCTCTTTAGAGTCTGATGTTGCAAAGAAAATGAAGTCTGGAGAGACATTGGCTGGTGCATCTTCCTTTATTCCTACTGAAGGTTTTCAGGGTACCACATTCATTTCTCCAATTCCTTCTGCAGATGCATCTGTTGCACCACAAGAAGTTCCTATTCCTGGTGGTATTCCTGCTGCTCATAACACTGATTCCATCCGTGTTGATAAGGTTGAATCATCTTCCTTAGTTCCTATTCAGCAATATGGTCGAAGGACAAGGCAGAAGAGCCACTCTAACCACCCTCCTTCTAGGGATATTTCTGAAGTGGATGATCAAGAGTTGATTAGGGTTGACTCAGACAGTGATTCAGAAGGTGATTCCATTCTTTCTTGGGGACATATTGCTCACTGGGAGATTAGGTCTACTTCTGAAGGTGAAGTCAATGTTTGGTTTTCCCTTGATGGGACAGTCAAATTCTTTACCTTTCTGAGGGAGCTCTTGAATAAGGTAGAGAGGAAAGATTTGGAGAATCTTTATAAGATAGTAGATAATTACTATCAAACTCATACTCCTACTGGGATTGGCCTAATGCTTTGGGGAGATTTACAAGTTTTAATGAATTCATTGGAAGGAGAAAAGGCTCAATTGGTGTGGAGTAATCAATCATCCTGGAGAGTATTTTCTTGGAGGTTATATCCTTCTTCCAATGTTCATGTAGTGGAGCTCATTTCTGGCAAGATCCTGTCTATGTTTGTGGATGTCTCTTATCCTTTATCTGAGGGACTTATGAAGAGAATGCTCACACAAAAGGTCCGAGTTCCCTAGCATACTATTGGAAATGATTTAACCACAGCTGAACAGTTGGTCAAATTCATCAAAGATCAACTTGCAGCTGCTAAAGGTTCATCCACTTGATCAGGCTTCTTATTGTTGTTGTATATCTTTCTTTCTTTCTTATCTTTTCTTATTTTCTTTCTTTTCTTTTGGTTTGTTTCTTATTTCTTTTAGTTCAAAAAAAATAAATAAATAATTTATTGTATATTTTGTGTGCTAATAAGTTGATTTTGAGCAACACCTTGCAGGTACAGTGTTGGTGTTTACACTTACACAACAAATGGTATTCAATTCACCATGTCTCACAGACAAGAAAGAGTTGACTCACCATGAGGGTACGGATCTGGTGTGATAATCAAATCCGTTGATAGCTGTAATAGCTTGCTCAAAGCTATAGGGTATTTCAACTCACCCATGGTTCATTCCTGAGAGTTGAAATGGTTTTCAATTCACCATGGATGTAACCCTTTATGGGATCCAAAGAATTGGCTAGTCCACAAAAGTATGGTTTGTGGTAAAGACATTTGGTATCCATATTTGGTATTCAATTCACCAAGGTTCAGTTGAAACCAAAGAATTGGCTAGTCCTGAGCAAACGGCTACAGGTAAAGACAACTCAAATCCGTTTATAGTTGCTGGTTTACTAAAAATCAGATGGTTATCACTGTACCATGGTCTTACACACCTAAACATTGGCTACTCCAGTAGTGATGGCTATTGGTAAAGAGACATCAAATCCATTAATTTTCAATGATTCACCTCTCACAGGAGTTAACACACCTGGATGTGATGAGAATAGTATGAAACTTTAAGTGATTTGATGTACATATTGTCATAGTAGCAGTCAAGATCCAGAATGCCATGGTGACCATCTTAAATTTTCTTTGGAAGACAATTTCCTATTGCTGCTGAACTATCGAAGTTGCTGCTGGAAGTTTCAAGTGTTGCTGCTGGTTACTTACTGATGCTGCTGCTGGTCTAATCCTCTCCCTATGAACTTTCAGAGTAGAGTGAACGCTTAGGGAATCTTTTCGGAAATAAGCTATTTCCTCAAGATTAGGGGAGGATTGTTGGGAATTTCGGAAATAAGATATTTCTTGTTGCTGCCTGATTGGCTCCGAAACAGTCAACTTAAATCAACCACAGAAGTGGTCAAATAAATTCAAACAATCAAGAGCACAATGCAATTATCCAAGGAGTATAGTTTTATCCCCGGGTCGTTTAAGTCCCAGCGAGATGCGAAATTGTGCTTAAAAACGGATCGTGATCAAGTGTTATTGAACAGAAAAGGGATTATGGTTTTGATTACACTAAGGAGATAAGAAAATAGCTTTAACCAAGCTATATAAACAAGTATGTAAAAACAAGTTAACTAGAAACGTATAAAATCCTAAAAGCGCACGTTTAAATTTAAATAAACGTAAACGTACGAAATAAAAAGTAAGTTTTAATAAATAAAAGGCCTACAGATATGAAATTTATATTTTTACAATCCTAATAAGAAAATAAAATTATTGGAAAAAGAAAATTATTTATTTGACTTATTAATTAATTATTATTAATTAAAAACTATTTTTAACTATTAAATAATTATCTAAAAAATGAGAAAATAAGAAATAAACCTAGAAAAATGAAATTATCACTTAGATAAATCTAAAATATTATAAAACTTATTTTAAAACTGAAATTATATTTATTACACTTTTTATCTAATTATTATTAATTAATTATTATTTTAAACACTTTTTAACTATTTTAAATTCTAATAAATACTAAATAAGCAAAGAAAATTCTGAAACTTTTTATATAATTATTAAATAAGTACAAGAGGCTAAGAAAATTATAAAAATGAAATTTACTTAATTAAAATTTAAAAAGATAAATTCTATTAAATAGAAGCTATCACTTTATTTCTATTTTTGATTTTCTTAAGGTCTAAAAATATTTTTATATTTTTCCTAGATTAAAAATGACAAAAGAAAATTATGAAAATTGGATTTGTATTTTTCTGATTCTTTTTCTATTTATTATGATTTAATTACTATTTTAAACTAATTAAAATGATTAAAAATATAAAATAACTTAGGAAAAATCTGAAAAATTTAAGTTAAGTCTAGATTAATATTAAAAGGCTAGGAAAATTAAAATTACAAATTTAATAAGCCCTGAGAGTTGATTTGGGCAGATGAGCAGTTGGCAAATAAGCCAAGAATAAGCTAGAAAGCACTAAACTCAACCAAATTCTCAGGGAAGGTTTAACAAACTTATTTAAGCTTAAAGTAACTTGAAACACACAGATAAGCACTAAGATTTAACAAATAAAGCACTTGACTGCTTGAATTCTTACACAGAAAACTCAGGAAACAAGCAAACTTGCAGGCAGCTTTAGAGCTTATAAATAAGCAGATAAGATGAAGATTATGGGGGCAAAAGTAAGGTTACACTACTGGCTATCTAAAAATCCTAAAAGCCCTATCAATAACATGCTAATTGGTGTTCAATTGGGGCTTAGATCAGCACCCTAAACTGCTCAGTGTATGCTGAGTGGTGTCTGTTTATGTTGTGCAGAGGAGTGCACAGATATGCAATGGTTCTAAGTGTTTTGGCACTCACTAATTAGGCTACTAGGAGTGCAAAAATGCCAAGGTAGCAGGCTAAATAAGCCTCTAGCTTATTATAGCTTATATGGGCTTCTATATGAACTGATTTTCACAAGGACCATAAAAAATTGATAGACTTAGCTATAGGTCTGATCAAGGGTTAAAATTAGCTTATGAGGACTTCTAAAAGCTAGTGCAAACTTGACCAAATGGTCAAGCTACAGTAACTGCTAGTAATTGACTTGTGGACTACTGAACCAAACAGTCCCTTAGGGAACTGTTTTGAGTTTTTTCAAAGGAACTTGGTGATTATAAGCTTAAACATGAACTCTAATGGTACTAGAAGACTTATTAAGCTATGAAAATTAACTTGTGACAGAAAATAGAGCAATATAATAAGCTAGCTTATACTAGGCTATTTTTGGCTTTTATAGGTTTTTTAAGTGAAATTGAAAACAAGGCAGTTAATATCTAAGAACTTGAATAAAATATGTTTATGAACTAATGATAAGCTAATATTAATAATTAAAAGCTAGTGACAAGCTACTAATCAATAATATGGAAAATCAAGAAAAAGCTTATAAGTGCTCACAATCGAATTGGACATGAAACATGAAACCAAGAACCAAGAACCAACCTATAGATTCTCCACAGAACCTCTAAACCATAAGCTTCCAAATTCTGAGCTTGTTGACTCCAGAGTAGCTTATTTGACCATGTTTGACTTTCGTTGACTTTCCTTGAATCTTTGAAATTAGAACTGAGTGATACTAATTAAGTTTACTAAAAGCTATATAGAGCTTTTATAAGCTTAATGCAAGGTTAATTGGAGCTTTTGTTTGTAACTTATAAGGAGCTTAAAGCTTATACGAAGTACAATATAACTTGAAACTTAAATATAATAGAGATTGAGTACAAGTAACTTGAAATTGGAATGAAACAACTGAAACAAACTTATATTGATGATTTAACTTGAAATTACAAAAGAAACACTTGAAATTGAAAATTACGATTTAACTAAAAATTAACTACTACTCTTTTCTAGTCTATTACATGGCTTATAAATACTAAAAATATCTGGGAAATTGCTTGTCGACATCACTGATCACTTCCACACCTTTGGATTACTTCAATTCGATCTCAGCCCTTGATTTCACTTTTTGGCGCCAAAATTGATAATAGTGGGTTGAGCAGGTTATTTCAATTAAGGAATTTTGGGTGTTTGTGGAGGTGGAGGGGAGAGATTAGTGACTAGGGTGATGAGTTGGAAGTGAAAGGTGGCTAAAAACCACCCTGGTTTTGGTGTTTCAGAGGTGGAGGTGGAGGGTGAACAGTGTTGGCGGTTTTTGGGAGTTTGACTGGGGTCAAACCCAGTTTTATTTAAAAAGGGTGTTGGGCTGGGTTATGGTTTAGTGGGCTAGGGGTGTTTTTATTTTGGGTTGGGTTGGTTGTGTTTTGGGTTGGGTTTAGATAAGCAGCTAGGGTGTTGGGTTTAGTTTAATTTAGGGTCCGGATTTGGTTTATAGAAAATAAGCACAAGGACCAATTATGTAATTTCTGCAAAGTAGAGGGGCTGAACCTGTAACAATTTCAATGTTAACACAAGGACCATATTTGCCATAGATGAAATAGTACAAGGGTTATAATTATTAATTTTCCATTTTAAATAACCCAGGGACCATTTTTGACATTTTTAAAAGTTCAGGGACCTTTTTGTAATTTTTGCTCAAACAATCATTCAAGGACCAAATTTGACAATTAAGATTATTTTAGGGACCTTGAATGATAAAATTCCACTTTTTTAGATTCTAGGGACTAGATTTGCCAAATTATGAAAGTTCAGGGACTAAAATGCAAATTATGCCATTTATTGTTTGTTTTTCCCTGAAACTTATAAAAACACAGTCAGATGATATTTTTATACATTTTTAGACTTTTTAAAGTGTTTTTGACTGTTTCTGTAGCTCAAATGTGAAAGAAATGATGAGTATTTACACACTCATCAATCCCCCACACTAAACTATTGCTAGTCCCTAGCAATATTTTATGAAGATTTAATGGATTTGAAAGACTCTTTACCAAAAGCCATCACCTCTGGAGTAGCCAAATGTTTTAGCTCAAGTAAGAACTATGGTACACTGATAACCATGTGATTTTGAGCAAATCACCAGCTGTAAACGGTTTTGGTTTGTCTTTACCAGAAGCCGTTTGCTTCTGGACTAGCCATTGTTTTAGTATGCGATACTTTGGCACAATGATAACCAAATGATTTTGAGCAAACCATCAGCTGTCAACGGATTTGATTTGTCTTTACCAGAAGCCGTTTGCTTCTGGACTAGCCAGCTCTTAGATAAATTACAACTATTATCTTTGGTGAGCTGATTACCAATTATGGTATTCCAAAGCCTTTACCACAAGCCATAACCTTGCGGGCTAGCCAACTCTTCACTTTTTAGGATATGGTGAGTCGAGTACCATACAATTTTTGGCAAATTGCAAGCCATAAACGGATTTGATATATCTTTACCAAGAGCCGTTTGCTCCGGGATTAGCCAATCCTTATGTGGGTTAGACATGGCGGACTGATAACCATTTTCTGAGTTCTAAGTGAGAAAAAAATTTTTAAAATTTTGGCTAAAATGGGGGTGCTAGATGATACATTTGATAAAATTCGCTAGAATTTCCCCCCCACACTTAGAACTGAATATTGCCCTCAATATTCAAAGAACCGGCTGTTAAACCAACACTTAGAACGTAAAAGGGAAATACTGAATAGCCATTATTTTATATACACACACACTTTTTTTTTTTTTTTTTTTTTTTTTTTTTTTTGAACTTTGAGATTATTTACATATATACAACCTGTGGGGCATCTCCCCCACACTTAGGGTGGTAGAAAATAGAAAGAAGTCAGAAATATGGGTGAAAACCCATATGGTGCGGGCTAATGTTTTTTATCACCGAGTCACTAGCCTGACTCGACCCCGAATTAAGTTGATTCCTCCCGAACAGTCAGGTTTATCACGCTAGCTAACCGCTTGTGAACGGCCAACTGTAATAAAGTGTTCCTGAACAGCCCGGGAGAAAAAGCAATTTAAAAGTCTATGGGGAAGTAAGTGGAAGAGACCATCTCCCCCACACTTGGGTGGTAGAAAAGAGAAAGAAAACAGAGACACGGGTGAGAACCCATGTTTTGCTAATGTTTTTGATCACCGAGTCACTAGCTTGACTCGATCCCCGCATTCATTGGTTCATGGGGAAAGTTTGAAGATCCGGGACAACCATGAATGGTATGTCTTCTCCAAAGTAGTGTTTTAATCGATGACCATTCAC
>CP139506.1:154575378-154615378 GCA_021014915.2 Artemisia tridentata subsp. tridentata
TAAGTTATTAATAAGACAATCATGAATTCGCGTAGATTCGCTGAGGATGGAGTTTGCTTCTGATCTTTTTGTTTCTAGTTGTGTTTTCACTTGCGGTCCAAGGTACAGATATTCTTTCCCTTTTCAGTAGGGATATTTCTATCGATCCTATGCCTGATATGATTCCCTTATTTGACTCATGACTTTCATTGTATGATTGTCATTCTTATTGATTCATTCTGACATTTATTTAAATGTCTCTGCTATGCTATACTTATGCTTTGCCATGCTTATTGAGTTACTATCTTGTTTCTCTTGCCATGCTAGATTATTATTGTTGTATGCTATGATAGATCTGTGCCTGAGCTAACCTATTTGTGGAGGTACCATGACCATGTCTTGGATGGCACCCTAGGCATGACACTCCCGTAGAGGTGTGATAGATCTACGGCGTTCCCCCTTATGTTATGATTTATTGTGTACACTATTGGCCAACTTTATATATGTGTGACCAGTCTAGTACTGGCATCCATATTTTGTTAGGGAGCGTATGGATATATCCTAGTTTTATGTATTTGTATGTTATGGTGACCAGGTGGTGTGTGCCTTACACTCCTTCTCACACTTTTATTACTTAGAGGTCTTCCCTCTTCGTATACTTGTATTGCTTTAGTATGATTTGACGGATTATGTATGTAGTTCCTATGGCACATCCTTATATGAACTTTTTCCTTATTTCATTATTCTCTTGATTCATTTCTTATTCAGTTCTCATGCATTCTTGATTCTTAGTTCTCTTTAAAATTCGTATGACCTTCATGATTATACTTTTCGTTTGGTATTCTTATTCCTTCGTTGCTTATGCTTATTTACCGTTATGTTATGTTATATATATATCTGTTCACTGGGCTTTTTAAGCTCAGCCGCGTTTCTTTTCCTGCGGCAGGTTTTAGTTGGAAGCTGGGTTATGAGTGGAGAGTACTTTGGACTTAGAAGACTATACCTTGATAGCTATTCTGGATTAGAGATGACTAGAAGTGATTATATTTTTAGACTTAGTATTTATGGTAATTCTCATTTGTAACCTTGTATTTCAGATTTTCCCTTTGTAACCTTTGAAATTCTTTTGTATTATTTAAGTCATATGCTTGTGTTTGCTTTGATATGTCACCATAACGTAATACTTCTACCCTTATCAGGTTGGGGTGTTACAATTATGGTATCAGAGCCCAGGCTACGACTTGTAGTACATTAAACCTTGACCTGTGAAGTTTGGACCATTAAGTTTCCACTGTAGGCGCTCATAAGATAACCTTTGAGAATTTGCTTTAGGATCTCCCCATAGGAACATAAGTTATAACCGGTGAGGAATGGGTAGACTAGGACATCTATGTAAGTAGCATTGCTTCCGCATCACTCTGAACCGTGCCTCTACCTTTAGCAATGCCATATAAAAATATTTGTTTCAGGAGCTAGAAAGTTTTGTAACCTAAGCTTAGTAACTAAGTTTGGAATGCCTCGGGAACTACATGGATACCTTACACCACTTAGGTTTCACTTCCTGATTCTGATCTCCATCTCTGATTCGTTGGATAAACAATTTGATACCTTTCCAACCATCCCGAAGGTCATTCGACTATAATGTTTTTGACACATTCTATGAACTCATTTCTTATGCTGGATATAAATATATCATCTGATACTACTTAACTCTGCATAATCCGTTACTACTCCTATGAGAACTCTGGTAATTATTACCCACGAATATAGGAAGTTTTGTTCCCTCCCTTTGAATGATGAACCTTGTCTGCCAACCAGTTCCTTTGGAAGGATATGATGTAAATACTATCTCAGTACGGAATTGTTAGCTGAGCATGATGATGCTGATAACTAATATTCCATACATCTCACTTTTGACAGTTATACGATGTTCGTATTACCAATGATACACACCCTACCTGCCACTTCTGCTAAGAAGCTAAGCAGAATTCCAACACCTTGAACTGTTCGCTTATCTATCTCAACACTTTGATGAACCATGTACTTGACTCTGATATATGAACTATCCGTCTGGTTTAACGACCATATCCGTTCTACGGATCTGTTTACTCTTGATATAATTGACTTTGAGGTCTTTTGGTTATGGATTAGATGGCTCTTCGTAAGGCTACCCTAGTCTACCGTATCTGAAATATGACCTTTAACAATCTGCTTCACCCTACTTTTGTTATGATGACTCTCAACCGCTTAAATCTGTTAAGATTAATGTTGCTATAAAAGCATATACACCGATCTCATTTGATTGTCAGGTTACTCCTGACACCTATTAGTATCCACCCTTAAAAAGCTCTGGCATTGGAAGTATTTGTTGTACAAATCTTCTGGTGTCCTCTGATGAACCTCCTGGGATTCCCTCCTGCTTGGGGAGTAGAGTTGGCATTGAACGGATCTCAGTTGACGAAACCATGATGCCATAAAAGTTGAGAGATTGAAGGAACTGATGGAATATGATTTTGTTCACCTCAGTGTTTCTCCTTGGATGCTCCTGTTGGGTTATGAAGAAGAAAGAGGGGAGTATGCGGCGGCGTATCGACTATCGTGAACTTAACCGTATCACTATCTGTAATCATTATCCATTTCCGCGTACCAATGATTGATTTGGTCTATCTTTGAAACTCCGTATCAGACGGCCTCATTTAAGTTTGAAGGACTGAAGAAGCAACCACAAGAACTTCTAAGAAGGGAGTTGACAAACTGAGAGTAACCTCCGTGAAGCATTTCAATTTCATTTGTGAAGAGGAAGATAGGTGATGTGAAGTAGATATGAAGTTTCCCTAAGACGATTCCTGAAGCTGCTTTCGTACTCGTTGTGATCATTATGAGTTTTAATGATGCCAATTGTATTGGCTAATAGAATCATGTTTTCGCTAGTATTTGGACAAATTGTCATAGTATGACGTTGTGCTGTGTCCAGAGATGGAAGAGGAACATGTAGATCATTTTCGTATTAAGTAGAATGACCCTTTGTTCTGGAAGAGTAGGTTTGACTGGCGTTTAGAGATTGTAACAGACAGCACTACCAGGTATCTTGTAATGACAGAGTTTCCCACAGAAAGGACCAAGATTTAAGACCGTTGTCGGAGTTAGAAACCCTGTAGAAGAGTAGTAGAAGATGTTCGTGACAGACGTTACCGTGAAAGAAGCATATAAGAAGAAGAGAAAAACTGAAATGGTGGGTGTTTGGTTTAATTTTGATTAATGAATTTTTTTTTTTATTAATTTTTATTATTATTTTTGTTTTTTTGTAATGGTTATAGTTGTAGTACGTATCCAAACAGTTGGTAGCTGATTGAAGTTTAGAAATAGATTTGCGTCAAGTATCAAACATTTGTATATGATTGTAGAAATTCATGTTTTTATTTGAAGTTAGATCAAAGGAACCTTATTAACTCTTTCCATGACCAACCCATTACCTGAAACATCAAAACCACTATTATCTACCCATTACCAGATAACAAAGTTATACTTAATATTTATTCATGTGCATAAGTGGTCAGGAACTTTTAATTGTTGCTCATCATATTTTAGATGAGCAGGGGCAGTGGGGCAGCAACTTTCAACCTCGGTGTTAAGTAACTTTCAACCTGGGTGTTAAGCAACTTTTAATCGTTGTAAACTTATCAAACTTTAGGCACTTCAAGATTAATATAAGTGATTTCCCAAATCTGGGTGTTAAGCACGGAGTCCCAAAATTTATTACAAATAAACATAAGATGAGTGTGATGAACAAAGATGCTGATAATTATATTTTTGGCAATCAAAAGGTACATTCAAGCTTTTATCAATCCTCAGTTGTCTTTCGCTGGAACCTCTGTTGGTTACTTTTCATTTTTGTTTCTTCTTGTCGGACTGTAAGTTAGATATATCATATATACATATGTATACAATAATTTAAAAAATATTTATAATTTTTATAATGAATATTGTTTTTCCACAGGTGCTTCTTTCAACAAGGTCTGTCACTCATGGAAGTTCATACTCTCAAAAAGACATGATTTTGACATTCAAAGGTTAGTGAAAATTATAGGTTTCAGTTGTATATTCAATACGTGACGATTATTGTGATAATGTGCATTGTTATTAAGGAGATTGAGCCTAAGAATGTAATTTATTATCTAACTAGACATATTATTCTTCTAAATATTTGTGAGGTTTGTCTTTTACTTGCATATACTACATGCCTCTTAATGCAATTGTATATAATACTGATTGAGAAAATTGGTCCTTTTTCGTGTGCCTTTTTGGTTTAACTTTAGCTTAGGTGGGTGTGACATAAATCTTGAATCAGAGTACAAACAAACTTAACTATATTATATAGAAGTTCATTAATTCATTAATATTGCAAAAAAATGTTCTTAGTATCTCAGAAGTATTAGTTGCATTGTAATACAAGTTTGATAATATAAATCTGATATAATATATATAAAAATGAGAGTACACTGAGATCCAAGTTAAAGGTGAGGTTTCATCTATCTATAAGAGTCATAGTATTGCTAATGGCCCTTGAAATCTACTAAACAATCATGTAGCTCACACATTATTCTGAAAAGATTTGGCCAAACAGTAACCGTAGTTATACATGATGCTCCAGTGAAAATCGTGTGACATGAGCATTGGAATCCAAGCAATATGAGAGTAGGTTCCAAAGACAATGAAGGCCACATCTTTGTTTATTAGAGTATTAGCTTGACAAATTCTATCGAAACCATCATCAGTAAGTGGTATTTTATTAATCATCTGCAACAATTTTGTGTGCCTATTGTAGTTAAATATATCCTAATTGTTAATACGAAACTAGTATCTTTATAATATGGCATGATTTTGTCTAATCATGATATGTGGATAATGTAAAAAATACTTACATGGTGTGATTTAATCATGCTTATTAATATTTAGTTTAAGGAATGTTAAATCAAGGAAAGAGTTAATTGGTATCACAAAAGCGGGTAAAGCATTTGATTTGGGCGAGTTTCGTGGGTGAGAGTGGTTTTTGATGGATTCTTTATGGTCCCTTAATATTGAGAAGAGCAATGAGAGAGATCCTCACTTCCTGCTCACCGGCCCTTACACGGTGAGAATTATTTTGATGTGAAATTGTTTCATCTGCATTTTTGCATTACATTTAGAGTCTTAATGTATGTTATTAATAAGTCCATGGTGTCTAACTTATAATATATTCTATTATGTTGTCTAAATGAAGTTATAAATGTTGCAGTAATGGGCCAAAGTCATGCGCTTCAATGAAATGTGCCGGCTATCAAGGTTCTGGAATGAAGGTGTCAATCAGGCATCTTGGCCCGTCTATGATTTATCAAATGCAACATTCATGTAAATAAGTGTGTAAACACGAAGGTTGTCAAGCTTTATTTTCTCTCATATTTGATAAACGTATGTTTCTTTTCGTTCTTAATCCATTCAATATATAATTTAGTATGTTTATATATATATATATATATAGTATATATATATATATTTTACTTTTTCAACGATAATCATATGGGCATTAGCTATTTTGGAAAAAAATAACCGTTTAACTTGGAAAAAAACGAATACCCTGTCACGGTGTGTTTTCAAATAACTATTCATATAAGAAAACATAAAAGATAGCCGCGAATACTAACATTTATTCAGTGGTCGGTGATGGGTATATTTCTTCAGCATTCGGTGCCCGTCAAGAACAATCGTATATTTCTTTATAGATCGAAAGTAGATCCGTATTAATTCCTATCCGCAAGTATTCTTCATTATTAATGAAATACAAAGTTAAAAAATAAAAAAAAAAAAAAAAATAAAAAAAAAAAAAAAATAAAAAAAAAAAAAATAAAAAAAAAAAACATTTACGTAATCTTATCTGTTAACAAATACCTTCCAACAATACAAAAAAAAAAAAAAAAAAAAAAAAAAAAAAAAACCTACACATCTCTTAAAAATAAATTTTATTTCATATTAACAGTTCAATAATTAATGATCCATAATAATTTCCTTATATATTATTTACGAATAACCAATAGTCTAATACCTTCGTATAAATATATCTTACTATTCGAAAAGTAATACACTCAAAGAATTATCACAAGTCATGCCCGTCCGATGGGCGGGCTTCGACAACTAGTGTATATATATATATATTATATATATATATATATATATATATATATATATATATATATTATATATATATATATATATATATAAAACAAGGTTTTGCCCTACTATTTCTCCCCCAAAATACTTAATCAATTATCACCTGGAAATTCATTTGATCCTACGGTTTGGAGCTATTACTGATGCTAAACATTCGCTACCAAAAAAAATGGGCGGGATATCTCATTTCTCATTCATTTGTTACAGCTCCTAACAAATATTAGACAACATTTTCTCTCTAGATCCCCTTTTCCACCCTATTCGAAAATCAAAAACCCCGAACATCAAAATCAAGATCCATACAAATTAAATTAAGTTTAAAACAATAGATCTTTTTTTTGGGCAATATTCAATCCCGGATCAAGCTTTTATATTTCCGATTTCTTCCAGATAGTGAACGAACAAGATTAGGGTTTGCCAACAGGTCTTTTTTTAATTCGTATTTCTTGGATAAGTTGAACGAACAAGATATTATTTGCAATAAGATCCTATTTTGATTTTATATTCACGTATCCTAATCTTCAATTCAATCAGGTATACTATCAATTTCATGATCAAATATCAGTTTCATTAATTCTTTGATTTGCAGTTTGGGATGATATGGTAAAAACACAAACAACCCTGGATCTGGGAAGAAACTAAAAACCCGTCACAGCAAATATTTGGACGAATCAACAAACTTTTGATGATAAAAGAAACACATCCATGATCGAGAAAACAAGGCTAAAGAATTCTTTTTATTGATGCTATGGTGTAAGTTCTTTTGTGATTTCTTTTTATATGCATTGTTCATGTTATATTTTTTATTTGATTTGGGATATAATTCTAACCCTAATTTCAATTGCAAATTCATAAATCAATTATGTGTTTGAGTCAATTGTTCATAAATTAGTTTTTGATTTTATTTTTTGGTTGTTCTAAAATTAAATCGGCTAAAAAATGGAAGTGATTAATAGATTTTTGTTATGCAAATAGTAAAATTGCATATATGATTATGATGATGTTAGTAAGGAGTGGATTAATTTTTAGATAAGAATGTTTGTAAAGATAATTTAATCAAGTTTTGTGTTTCTGTTTTTCAGATTTGTTCATAACCTTTGTTACAAATTTTATTGGGGCTGTTTTTTTGTGTATTATTTATTTATTTATTAAAAGTTAATCTTGATAAGTTGTGAAGGTTTGAATTTTACATTTATAATTCTGGAATGTTTGAAAAATAATCAAGATAATCGAAGAACATTATCATTTTATGTGTATTATGTGGTGTGTGATACAGAGCATTTACTATGCGTCGAACAAAGCTAATCGGTATCGAGATAATTTGGTAACAAAGGGTTTAAGGAGCACATCATTTCAGAACTACCTTGTGGAGGTTGTTGACCATGAAACTGAGTTTCTCATCTTGGCAAGCGATGGGTTTTGGAAGGTCGGTCAAAAATTCATGTTTTTATCATAATACTTGAAACATAATCCTGAATATATATGAACGTGGTTAGTTATTTTATAAAATCCAGCCGTGTGCTAAGTATCGTAATGAAGTAGCGATTTTCTTACAGGTAATGTTTTTCCACTTTATCGAACATGAACCATTTGTAGAATAATCACATGGTATCCGATTAGCATGAATGCTAACATTCAAGATTGTCAATGTTTGATTTCCATGCATCGTGTAAGTTGTCAAATCACATGTTAATTCTTATGGGTTTTGTGAATTTATATAAGTATGCTGGACCGAAAACTATGCAGCCAAATACATCAAATTTTGGAGTAGAAGTCATGGCTTTGAGGCTTAGAGGTGTCGAAGAGCTTTCTGATGATGTTTAAGGTATAATGGGACCCAAACTAAATCTGTATTGCAACATCTTCTATTAAATTTTTACATGTATATGCTCACTAATGATTGCAGTTTTAGAGTCGAGCACGGGCATATTTGAATCATCAGCGTAAGTAGATGAACAATTGGATAAAATATTGGTATTCCACTGTCGTTATTTAAGAAACTGGGAGATCATACCGTTATTTAAGGAATTGGTACTCCCGTGCCGTTATTTAAGGAACTGGTAAATATTGTTTGCTAATACTTTTTTTTTGTCTACTTAAGCTTTACGAAAAAGGTATCTTAGTACTGCTTTTCTGTTATGTTATGTAAGTATGATAGTTTTGTATCTCTGCATTATACTCTGGAAACTATAAGTAATTTGTGATATCATAATTGTTGCAATTCTTTTAAGTTTGAAGCTATAGTTATTTTAAATGACATCAATAAATTTTAATTTAGAAGTCAATTTATAAAACTTTATTTGCAAAGATCATCTATGTCATTTGTTCTTTAATGATTCTTACCTGATCAGACTTTTCATTATTTGCAAAGATCTTCTATTTCAATGTAAGCTCATTGAAATACATATTTTTCTTTCTTCATTCATGTAAATTACGCAATGTTATTCATACGAACAATGTGGAAAAAGTTATTTATGAATACCGTAATTGTGAGTTCATATCTTGCTAAACCTTCATTTACTAAAATGTCACATGATGTAGTAAAATGTCACATGAGCAAATTAGTATGGTGAGGGAAATTGGGATTTGGGAATTGATCAAGGTTATGTAAGATAGGTCAGGGTGTTTGGCATAGGGATTGCGTTTTTATATTTAAGGGGTGTTTGGAATTGCGTGTAGAGTACTGACGCGTTAGAGAGTGTTGACTGCTTTAAATGTCTTGCGTCTTATCGTATAAATAAGGTATTAGATATTTTTCTTGCTGCATATTTTGATAATTGATAGAGGTAGTGAAGTGGGTGGGTCGGATAGTAGGTCATTACGAGCTTATCAGGGTGCTATACAATATACACTTTTTAGTTCGCGTCCAATTCATTATGAAAGTTTTATCTGTTAACTACATTACATTTTTTCTCCCACAAAATATTGAATCGTCCAATTCATTATGAAAGTTTTAACGAAAATCATCAAGAATGATCAACGTCATAACAACATAAACCAAGCTGTTTGGTTAGAGGAGGGGACGGGAGTGTGAAATGTGGGAATCTTGTAGATGTCACTACAAGAAGAGGTTAGCGACGTTCTGTTTTGGAAAATACCTATTAATAAAGATACGTGTCTCTTAGCTGATTAAAACTGGATGAATAGTGCATCACGTTATTGAGTTAACCGAAGTGCGATGAATTGCTAAAACAATTTGCATTTCTTTTTGGTTTAAGTAATTGGCTAATTTATCTGTGACTCTAAATAAATTAGGAATTTAGTTCTCTTTTATATGCATATTATGATGTCTTATAGTTTAAAAGTAAATAAAACATGTTTCATTGTTAACATTTTGAGCTACGTTGCCAGTTAGTTAGTAATAGCGTTGGTCAATAATGTCAGTCAATTAGTTACTAATGGCAACTTTGAGCTACATTAGTAAAAAATGAAGCAAGTTATACAACAGCCCCAAAACATTTAATGTGAACATGGTTGTTAATAACGACGTAGTTTGTAAATTTGGTGGGTGTTTGGTTAAATTTTGATTAATGAAATTTTTTTTTTTTTTTTTTCTTTGTAATGGTTATAGTTGTAGTATGTATCCAAACAGTTGGTAGCTGATTGAAGTTTAGAAATAGATTTGCGTCAAGTATCAAACATTTGTATATGATTGTAGAAATTCATGTTTTTATTTGCAGTTAGATCAAAGGAACCTTATTAACTCTTTCCATGACCAACCCATTACCTGAAACATCAAAACCACTATTATCTACCCATTACCAGATAACAAAGTTACACTCAATATTTGTTCATGTGCATAAGTGGTCAGGAACTTTTAATTGTTGCTCATCATATTTTAGATGAGCAGGGCAGTGGGGCAGCAACTTTTAACCAATATTTTCACTTTGGTCAAATATACTTAAAATGACAACCATTTGCGTTGAATTAGAGTACTGAACTTTAAAGTTACAGCGCATTTTTATCTAAAGAGTGTATTTGCGTATGTTCATCGTATAACAAGGTAGATGATGGCACTTAATGGATCTTTATATGTAGTTGTATGCATGTACATATATATTGAGCACTTTAGACAACTATATACTGTAAATGTTGCAGCCTCCTATTTTTATATTACATGCATTGGTAACTTCTTTGATCCTTTATTCAGCTCACAGTGACAAGCATAAAGATGGGAAGACCTGAAATAGCTGCAAACGCCGTGAAAGCAGCTGAAAGACGCATACGAAGAGACAAATGGCGCGAGTATTATGATACCAAAAGTGCAAGATTCATCGGTGAACAAGCACGCCTCTTCCAAACATATATTTGGCTTCAAACATATATTTGGCTTCAAGAATGGGTTCTGATATTCTAGCAAAGATGCTTTCAAAGGTCGCTTTTCAATTACAAATAATTTTTATGTTTGTTGTATACACTGAGTGTTTACATATGACCAGATTTTCTCTAAGCATTTACAAGGTGTAATCAAATCCTTAATTTCGGGTTTACAGTCACTAATAGTTAAAATCGTATATGATATTGAAATTGAACTGAGTCTCAAGAAGCCAATTTCAACTGATGTTGGTGTAAGCCTCTGTCACATGTGTTGTAAAAAGAACACAATATGTAATTTTAGTGCATAATCTTAATAATGAGTTGGTGTTACATGGGATTGATGCTTACAGTAAAAATGCAGGGAAAGTTACTTGCGATGTCCTTTCCTTTGAACTAATATACAAAGAACTGTTGGAGTATGCTCGTGTCGTAATGACTAATTATATGGCTAGACATATGTGAGCCTATGGGGTCACACACATATACACTGAGGTGCCACTTTATATATCGTGTTGATCGTATTTACGATATATAAATAATTGTAAGTAACTAGGAACCGCCATTGGGCTTCTAATGACTAAGTAATGGAATTATTCTATTGGACTTGGAAACAAAATGGGAAGCCCATTTTGAGCCTACTAATGGCCGGCCTAAGGAGTGAAAAGGGGAGGAGATTAGGCTTTGATTTGGAAGATTATTATCCCATAATTTCCTCATAATTATCACAACTAATTACCAAACTAATCTCTCCCTCTCCTCTCTTCTATCTCACGGCAAGAAACAAACACCCTCCTAGGGTTTTGATTTTCATCATCTTTTCTTTGATTCTTGTTTATTCAAAGAAGACTAGAAGGGTTACGATGGTTAAAGGACTAGCATCCATTGGCATACGGTGAAGTGTAGTGTGGACATATCATAGAGGTGATCTTCTTTGGTCACTTGTGGTTCTTATTCTATTCGACACATAGTGCTTGGTGGTGACTCCCGGATCACGCTACTAAGGTATAACTTGTTTGTTTAATTCATTTGATTGATCATATGGCTATATGGATCCTTGTTGGTGATGTATTCCGCTGCGTTTATATATTTGATATGTTATTTTATTATTACATCACCTATAGTGGTATATGATATGCGTTTATATATTTGATTTGTTTATATGATGTCATATGATCATCTAGTATGCATAAAAATGACCAAAAACGCATGTTTTTAATGGATCTAAAAGTATATCTTGAAAACAGCCCCTAGGGCTAATATTTTATGAATATGTCGACCCATATAGGGTCTTATGATCTGGACTTTTTCATCCCATGGTCATTTGTTATGCATACATTAATTGTTTACTTGATCGGTACCCGTAAAATGGCCTAAAAACGTGTTTTTTGATAGATTTATAACCCGATTTCAAATCAGCCCATGAGGCTTAATTTTCTGTGGTAAAATGATGTTAAGAAGGTCCTAATATCAGTGGGTTTTGAGTCTATGGCCATTTTTCATGCGTACCATTCGGGGTTTTTAATTCTTGCTAATTAATTTCTTCGATTCGTTGGCTAACAATTTAATTCTTGTTATTTATTTTGTTGTCCATGGCAAATACATGCATGTTTGCCCATGGAGTTAACCAATACCTTGTAATGATCATAATTTTAATGTATTATTATGTGTATATGCAAAGCCAATGAAAACCTATACCACTTATGCCTTGTGATGTTGTGATTGTTGGTTGTTTTGTTTGTTTTTGGGGTTTGCCATTGTTTCGGCACTTTTGTAAAGTAATTCATTTTGGTTTTGCCATTGTTTGGGCATTTTTACACTAGATAGGAAGTAGATTAGATGTACTTTACTTCATATATTATGTAACCGAAAGCTTGGAATCAAATGGCAAAAGAATGAAGGATTTTGGACCAAAAGTTGCTGCTGGACACCTGATGGGAAAATGCGATTTCCAGGAGATTGGTAAGGTATTTTGGGCTGAATTTTTTTGTGTGCAGGTTCACAAGACATAGGCCTACAACTTTGTCAACTGGACCGAAGCATGAGGAGGTCATCTTCTTGGCTGTTTGGGCCTTCAAAGACAGAAAAACTGGGCTGATAGAATCATTTTTTTCATGTGCATAATGGGCCTTTACTTGCCCATGATTGTCTTGGGGCAAGTGGGAGCCCTCCATGTGGTTGTGTTATATGTCCCTAGTTGACTCTTGGTTCTCGTGATGGCTCACGAGACCAAGCATAGGATTTTCGTCGGTTGAGGCTTTGCATATTGTGGTTGTGTGTTTGTTTGGTTGTTTTATATATGCTATGATTATATGTAAAACGGAAAAATGTTTTCTAAAACTTGAAACGAAACACAAACCAAGATTAAACTAAGTCTTATGATTTAGTTTAAACTAAGTTTAAATATAGATTTGAAACTTAAAATCATTGTTTTCTAAATAAAACTTAAACTAGTTAAGTTGTTTATTTATTTATTGTATTGTCCAAACTTAAATATAATCCACTTAGGATTTATATTAGTCTTAAAAATGGACAACTTGACACACATAAATTAAAACAATGATTAGACTTAAGTTAAGAAAAGTTTTTAACTTGTGCTACGAAGAATGAATGCATGCTTCTCTCGTACACGTTTTTTATCCACATCAAAATATTTTACCCGTCAAAATTTAAGTCGTGCCGTCCAATTTTGAGGACCCTTGCAATTACTTTTTGCCTATGCGTTGGACCTAGGTTGAATTGTAACCCAAGGTGACTATTCTCTATGCGTGAGACCTAGATATATTCTCACACGTTTTCAAATTGGATGACTTAATCGAGTTAAGCGGTTAGACCTTGACCCGAGGCAAAGATGGGACTAAACATGCCACCTTGACACTAGTTGCTTGTTCACTAGTGCCATGAGTCCCATAAAGTTCTAAGAGTTGCACATGTAATGCAATTGGTCGTCATTACCTACCTATTGAATCCACCATTGCTAGCAAATCAACTGATGTGATGCTGGAACCTCAATGAGGATCTTAGCCTTTTTTGTAAAATTAATTGTTTTAATATGCTTAAACTTGGGTAGTTAATTTTAAAAAAGGATTAATTATTGAAACTTACTAAAATTTGAACTTTGCTTATTTTGTAGATGACAACTCCTAATCAAACCACGAACAACTCGTACATCAGATCAATTCTTGAAAAAGAGAAGTTGAATGGTAACAACTTTTTGGACTTGTATCGCAACCTGAGGATCGTCCTCAAGGCTGAACAAAAGTTTTACCATCTGGAAGGACCTTTACCTGAAGCACCTGCTGCTAATGCTACTCTTGCTGTGTGTAACGCCTACTCTCGTAAGATACAAGAGCAACAAGAAGTGGCTTGTCTCATGCGTGCAAGCATGACCTCTGAGCTCCAAAAGAACTTAGAGGACCTTGCAGCATTTGACATGCTGAGAGAACTGAAAACCATGTTCGAACAGCAAGCTAAGCAAGAACTGTTTGACACTGTCAAAGCTTTTCATGCTTGCAAGCAGGAGGAGGGCCAAGCGGTTAGTAGCTATGTCATGAAAATGAAGGGCTATCTTGACCAAATGGAGCGTCTGGGATACCCCATACCTCAGATTCTTGGAGTGAGTTTGGTACTTACCTCACTGTCAAAGGATTATGATCAATTTGTGCAAAACTACAACATGCACAGCATGGGCAAGACCATTCCTGAACTGCACAACTTGCTTAAACTTGCAGAAAAAGGAATGCCCAAGAAGGCTCCAATGGTCCTAGCTATCAAGGAAGGTAGAATCCAGAAAAATAACAAGCCGAAGGCAAATGGCAAGGGACAAGGTAAAGGCAAGGGTAAGCGTGCTTACGCCCCCAAACCAAAGATCCCCCCACCTGCCAAGAAGGAGCATCCGGCTAAGGACTCTCCCTGTCACCATTGTGGAGTGAAGGGGCACTGGAGGCGGAACTGTCCGTCCTACCTAGAAGGGTTGAAGAAGAACAAAGCTAGCGGAACTAGCACATCAGGTATCTTCACTATAGAACTCTATACTTTTCCTAATAAATCCTGGGTATATGATACTGGTTGTGGTACTCACATTTGTAATAATGTGCAGGGTCTTAGGGGAAGCAGAAAGTTGAAGCAAGGAGCTTTGAACCTGTACGTTGGTAATGGCAACCGTGCAGCTGTCGAAGCTATAGGGAGCTTTGATCTTATCCTCCCTAATGGTTTAGTTATTGTTTTAAATAATTGCCATTTTGCACCTACTATTACTATAGGTGTTGTTTCACTTTCACGTTTGAAGGATGATGGTTTCATTCATACTTTTACGGATTTTGGCATTTCAGTTTCTAAGGATAATGTTTTTTATTTTAATGCTATTCCTCGTGATGGTATTTTTGAAATTGATATGCGTGATTCTATTTCAAACGATAGTTCTATATATAATGTTAGCAATAAGAAATCTAAACGTAACTTAGATTCCACTTTTCTATGGCATTGTCGTCTTTGCCACATAAACAAGAAACGTATTACGAAGCTGCAACGCGATGGGCTTTTAGAGTCAACCGACCATGAGTCGTTTGATAAATGCATTTCTTGTATATCTGGTAAAATGGCACGAAAGCCTTTCTCCCATGTTGGAGAAAGAGCTAAAGATCTACTTGGACTCATACATACTGATGTATGTGGCCCATTTAGAACAACATCTAGGGAAGGAGCTAACTACTTCATTACTTTTACTGATGATTTCAGTAGATATGGTTATGTTTACTTGATTAAACATAAACATGAAGTCTTTGAAATGTTCAAAGTCTTTCAAAATGAAGTAGAAAATCAACTCGGCAAGACCATAAAGGCCCTCCGATCCGATCGAGGAGTTGAATATATGAGTCGAGAGTTTTTAGATCATCTAAAAAGGTGTGGGATCGTCTCACAATTCACTCCTCCATATACACCACAACATAATGGTGTATCTGAAAGGAGAAATCGAACTTTGCTTGACATGGTTCGATCTATGATGAGTCTAACAACATTGCCAATGTCCTTTTGGGGTTATGCTCTAGAGTCTGCTGCACGCATTCTCAACATGGTTCCAACCAAGAAGGTAGACAAGACACCATACGAAATATGGCATGGGAAGGTCCCTAATTTGTCTTACTTGAAAGTCTGGGGTTGTGAGGCTCTCGTGAAACGAGACACACCTAACAAACTTGAGCCCAGAGCTATCAAGTGTATCTTTGTAGGATACCCAAAGGAAACGATGGGTTATACTTCTACTACCCACCCGAGAACAAAATATTTGTTGCTCGGTATGTTGAGTTTCTTGAGAACAGTCTCATTTCACAAGAAGCAAGTGGGAGCAAAGTAGACCTTGATGAAATTCAAGAGGAAGATGCACAACCTTCTAGTAACACTAGTGAGCATCAAAATGAGATTGAACATGAAAATGTTGAACCTCATCAGGATGTTGCTCCCATTCGTAGATCCGCAAGGATACCTCAAGCACCTGAGCGATATGGTTTCTATGTCGATGCTGAGGAACATGAGTTAGGGGATCATGGTGAACCCGCTAACTATCGAGATGCATTATCGAGTCCTGAACACGATAAATGGATCGAAGCTATGAATGTGGAGATGCAATCCATGAAAGACAATGATGTCTGGGTCGAAGTTGACCTACCTCCTAACGCTAAAACCGTTGGGAGCAAGTGGCTCTTCAAAAAGAAGACCGACATGGATGGAAACGTACACACCTACAAAGCTCGTCTGGTAGCAAAAGGTTTCACTCAAACCTACGGGGTTGACTATGAAGAAACCTTCTCGCTTGTTGCAGACGTTAAAGAAATTAGGATTCTTATAGCCATAGCAGCGTACTATGATTATGAGATTTGGCAAATGGATGTCAAGACAGCTTTCTTGAACGGCCACTTGAACGAAGACGTTTATATGGTGCAACCCGAGGCCTTCGTGAATCCTAAACATCCAACTAAGGTATGCAAGCTTCAAAGATCCATTTATGGATTAAAGCAAGCATCGAGAAGTTGGAATAAGAGATTTGATGAGGAAATCAAGAAAATTGGTTTCACTCAAAATCTCGATGAGCCATGTGTATACATGAAAACTAGTGGAAGTATATCGTGTTCCTAGTCTTATATGTCGATGACATATTACTCATGGGAAACAGCATTCCAATGCTACAAGATGTAAAATCCTAGCTTGGAAGTTGCTTTGCCATGAAAGATCTAGGAGAAGCCGCGTACATACTTGGAGTCAAGATCTACCGGGATAGATCAAAACGATTAATCGGCTTGTGTCAAAGTGCATACATTGACAAAATCCTGAAGTGATTTAAGATGCAAGATTCCAAACATGGAAGTCTTCCAATGCAACCAAATACAGAATTGAGCAAAGCTCAAGGACCCTCTACACCTGCTGAAGTGAAGAGGATGAAAGGGGTCCCTTATGCTTCGGCTGTGGGATCCATAATGTATGCGGTTAGGTACACTAGACCTGATGTAGCGTTCTCTCATAACCTAACGAGTAGATTTCAACAGAATCCAGGAGAATGTCACTGGACGGCTGTTAAAAACATATTAAAGTATCTACGAAATACTAAAGATATGTTTCTTGTTTATGGTGGTGATGTCAAGCGTGAGCTCAGTGTTACTTGTTATACTGACGCAGGCTGGGAGACGGATCGTGATGACACCAAATCCCAAACGGGATATGTTTTCATCATGAACGGAGGTGCTGTTGGCTGGAAGAGTGCCAAACAAAGCACTATCGCGATGTCCTCTACAGAAGCGGAATACATAGCTGCTTCTGAAGCTGCAATGGAGGCTATTTGGATACGTAAATTCATTTCTGGGCTTAGCATTGTCCCCAGCAATGAACGACCTAAGGATATGTACTGTGACAATATAGGTGCCATTATCATAGCCAATGAACCAGGTGTTCAAAAGGGTGCCAAAAATTTTCGTCGGAAAGTTCACTACATTCGAGAAGTTATCGAAAGTAGTGATATTCGTCTTCTTAAAGTTCACACAGATGACAACATAGCTGATCCTTTTACGAAACCAATGCCTTGTGCCAAACATGTCGAACATGCTAGGAGCATTGGACTTCGACCAGCTAGTAGTCTCATGTAGATCTGTTTTTTAGTATTTGAATAATTGGAACGTTAAACAGTTTATATTTATAATGAATTGATGTACTGGTTATGATCGTTTTCATTCATATCAACTGTGTTCTATATTTGCATGTTTAATCCATGAATGATTTATTTATTCTAAAATTATCCATTTTCGGTTGACGATACGGGAGTATCATCAAATTAAGGCAAATGTGAGCGTGTTGGTGATTCATTTGCCAAACTCACATGTTGTTCATTGTGATGAACATTGGATTGACCCAACCTACGAGTGTTCACTACATGGATCGTCGTCAATAGTGAATCTCGCAAGTGGTTATGTCTCTTATCCTTAGACTTGAGATGCAAGTAGGTCTTGCATGTGTGGAATTTCATTCCTTGATATGGTTAAACGTTGTCCTGAATAAGGTAGTTATAAAGACCATTTTCAGAAGGGATATGAAGCACATGAATGACACGTGCAGTCAAAATAGGATTTGTTCCTCCACGTGTTATGGAGTTAGATACTATTGGGCCCCTCGATGAATTGGACAGATGTTTGTATGGCCGTACCCAAATGAGATTAAGATGAATCTTGATCCACTTGGTAATCTTGTTCAATATCTATATCGAGAAACATAATAGTTGAACAATTAGAATGACATTTGATCCATGTCTAATGTTCAAAATGGTATCTGTAACAAAAGGATAGAAGACATATAAACCATTTAAAATGAGACGTTTAAGAAACTAACCTCACCTATTTCTAGGGGCATTGGTGTGTTGCTAGACGCTAACCATTGCTTGTATAATTACTTGATTATTATGATGTCGCAAGTGGGAGCTGTTGGAGTATGCTCGTGTCATAATGACTAATTTTATGGATAGACATATGTAATCCTATGGGGTCACACACATATATACTGAGGTGCCACTTTATATATCGTGTTTATCGTATTTACGATATATAAATAACCGTAAGTAACTAGGAACCGCCATTGGGCTTCTAATGACTAAGTAATGGACTTATTCTATTGGACTTGGAAACAAAATGGGAAGCCCATTTTGAGCCCACTAATGGCCGGCCTAAGGAGTGAAAAGGGGAGGAGATTAGGCTTTGATTTGGAAGATTATTATCCCATAATTTCCTCATAATTATCACAACTAATTACCAAACTAGTCTCTCCTTTTCCTCTCTTCTATCTCACGGCAAGAAACAAACACCCTCCTAGGGTTTTCATTTTCTTCATCATTTCTTTGATTCTTGTTTATTCAAAGAAGACTAGAAGGATTACGGTGGTTAAAGGACTAGCATCCATTGGCATACGGTGAAGTGTAGTGTGGACATATCATAGAGGTGATCTTCTTTGGTCACTTGTGGTTCTTATTCTATTCGACACATAGTGCTTAGTGGTGACTCCCGGATCACGCTACAAAGGTATAAATTGTTTGTTTAATTCATTTGATTGATCATATGGCTATATGGATCCTTGTTGGTGATGTATTCCGCTGCGTTTATATATTTGATATGTTATTTTATTATTACATCACCTATAAGAACATCTAGATGGATTGTAAGTTTATGATGCTAAACCACCGGGAAATTTTGACCATTTAGTTATGGATAGTTACTTGCTATAACGGGTCAAATGTGAATCAAAGAAATTTTAAATACTAGCATCTTTCTTTCATTAATTATCTTGACGCTAACTTCTTCTTGGGTTTTTTCAGACAACTCTAAAAAAACCGACCATTCACAAACTTGATGGAGCTAAGGAAAGGCTACATTTATTCAAGGTTAAACTTCTTGAAGAAGGCTCCTTTGATGATGCAGTTGAAGGCTGTGAAGGTGTTTTTTATACAGCTTCTCCCTTTTACCATCAAGTTACTGATCCGAAGGTTTGTTTTTCCAATACTTATGTGTTACTACTGATTTTTTTTAGATCATGCTTGCTTTTTTTTCACATAACAGAGTGGGAATTCCTGGCATATAGATCTAAGGCACATAAACATGAGTTAAGATTTTAAAAATACCAAAATGTTACTTTTGTACTAAAACTAAACGGAGGAATGACAAATCTCATGGTGAGTTTGTATAAATCAATGAACTTTGGTTCATGGTCAGTAACTTTATTCAGGTGCATGTTACCTTTGGGACAAAAGCTTTAAATGCAGGATTTAGTGAGTCGAGGACAAGTCATTTTTTGGTCAATCTTTAGTGAATAAAAATGGTTATTGATTGTATTTGGTTGTGCTAAAACATGAGCCTATTGGGCATCTTTTCAATGCACTATATAAATGAGAAAAAGAATGTGCATCTGCATGTGGGCCTTTGCTCTACCGTGAATGTGCCTCTTCCTTTTGGTATTTGTGATATACCTTTTTGTCTTCCCATTTTGATAATCTTCTTATAGGATTGTGGTTGACTTAAAAATGATTGTGTATTTTTCAAAAGTAAGCTTATAGTCTTCTATTTGTTGTTATTCAGTGTTATAATTTTACAATTATGATAATAATGTTTAATTTATCATCATTATTTATTTATATATATTATATGATTATTGAGTTTTAAAATGGTTGTTGTCAATTATGAATTTTATGATATAAGACACATTTTCATATTTTATATACATTCTAATATAAAATACGTAATATATGATATTTTGTTATAAAATCCAGGTATATGATGCTGCATATTAGTTTGTTTCAAAGAAACTATAATTATTTCTGATGATAATAAAGTCTCAGCGGTTGCTCTTAAGAATGCAAAGGTTTCTGATGGAAAGAACTATTTTTCATTTGTATGCTTCTGTATAGTTATGTTCATATTGTTATGTTTTTTTTATAAAGAATGTGTAAATATCACATAGTTTGAGTTGTTGATGAATAAAATATTCTTATGGTGGAACTTTGCAAATTTATTTAACGTTTCTAATGATAAACATTCTTATAAAGATGTTGTTAGTATTAACAATGATGGTAGGAAGAATTATATTTTCATTGTTCCAAACATGATCTAAACGGTGAACAAAAACCATATATCAGATGATGAAATGACCGAAGTAGTTATAGAATGTATAATCATTTGTGATGATAATGAAGTCCCAATGGTTACTACTAAAAATGCAAATGTTTCTGATGAGAGGAATGAAATTTTCATTAATATGGTTCTGACGAGTTATGTTTATGTTAACATGATTTTGATATAACATGTGGTAACGTTCCCATAAGCGTCAATGAATGAAAATTACATAATTGTAGCATTAGTAGCATACATTGCGTCAATGAATGAAAATTACATAATTGTAGCAGTAGTAGCATACATCAACGAATCCCAAATGAAAATTACATATCTGGTGTCGGATCATCAAGTCCTGTTATGTTCACACCTGAAATACATGATAATATTCCAACCGATCAAAACCATTTTACAAGTAAGTTATGTCATATTATGTTTATGTTATTTTTCATCATAAATATTTTGAGTTTTACCAAACATTAAACAATACAGGTAATAGTCCAAAAACAGCCCGAAGATCAAGCAGGTTCCAAAACAATACCCCTGTTAGATTTGACATTGGTGAGCATGTCTATTAACACAATTACATTATTCCTTTTATATAAAAATGTTATATACTCAAGTACTAATAAGTATAACAATTTGAAACACTGGTTCGCTCTATACCTAGAATGATTATAAGCCCATCCGACAAGAAGATGCTTTTTCAACTTAATAGGAGAGAATTACCTATTTCCGTTTCCGTTTGTTTTGCCATGACTATAAACAAAAGCTAAGGCCAAACATTGTCTAAGGTTGGGCTATATATAGAACGGTCTGTTTTTTCCTACGGACAACTTTATGTAGCCGTCTCAAGAGTAGAAAGCAAGAGAGGTCTAAATGTGTTGTGTTGTGACAAATACAGCAACTACACCAACTCTACAACCAACGTTGTATATATAGAGAAGTTCTTCATAGATTATAAACTATATGTAATTCGGTTATTTTGAACGTTAGGTTTTGTTTAACGTTATTATTTTCTTGATAATGGCATATTTATTTTATTCATTTTCGTCTCATGGATGTGGCTACACGTTCATATTATTTTACTATTAATTTTATCGTATAATCAAAATTTTAAAGCTAGCCACCCCATCGGGGCGGGCTTTGCATCTAGTGTGTGTGTGTATATATATATATATATATATATATATATAATATATATTTAAGATCATTTGAGGACCAAACTTTTTTTACATAGCAAGGGATTAATCTCCACCATCTATTCTTTATTTGATCTAATGGATGTGATTAATCCAAATAATTTAAAAAACCCATGTTTATACTTTTTTTTCAAATATTAATATCTTTCAAACCGTTAATCGTTAAGCGAAAAAAAATATACCGTTACAACGAGCATTTAATTATCTTTCTATAGATAGGCACTTCGATATATTTTCGACAAAATTATTTTTCTCTTTTTTTTACGTTTTTTTTTTTCGTTTTTTTTTTTTTTTTTTTTCGTTACTGAAATTTGCATGAAAAAAAATCATATTTGATTTAACACTAATATCACATGTGATATTATATATCATATGTGATTTAACACTAATATCACATGTGATATTACATATCATATGTGATTTAACAGTAATATCATATGTGATTTTTCATGCAAATTTCAATAATAAATAAAACAAAAAAAAGACGAAAAAACGAGAAAAAAAATGAAAAAAATGATTTTTTTTTTTTTTTTTTTTGTCGAAAGTATATGAAAGTGCCCGTCTATAGAAAGATAATTAAATGCTCGTCGCGATGGTGTAATTATTTTCGATTAACGATTAACGGTTTAAGAGATATTTAAAGTAAAAAAAAAGGTGAAATTTTAAAATGCTTTTAATCTCAACCATTGATTTCATTTTTAATGAATGGTAAGGATGGGTCCATTGGTATGTAAGATAAGTTTGATATGTAAAATAACTCTCCTCACCTATATATAATATATATATATATATATATATATATATATATATATATTATTATATATATATATATATATAGGGTGGGGTATATTATAAAAAGTGTGTTATGATAAAAAGATATAGTAGGAAGCGATCTCAACCGTTGGATTTACCTTGCAAGATTAAAAAAGCGGAGTGGCATGTTTGTAAATAATAGAAACTTGAGGGGCAAAGATGCACTAACTTAAAAAACAAACCAGCTGTTAAAATCATTCACTATCTCTCTCTCTTCCACAAAATGTACGATCATTTTCACTCTCTCTCTTCTCTATTTTCTCTAGAAATTCAAAACCCTATCAAATTCATCACCAGAAAATTCATCACTCGTAAGTTTATTATTAATCTATATTATCATGATTTACTGCATCGATTTGTTATTTTAAATACTAATAGTCCATTTTTTTTATAAATTTAGCAAAAAAAAAGAGTTTAAAGATGATTGATGCGGCAGAAAGAAGAAAAAAAGTTAAAAAACAAGCTGAACCGAAAAAATTGATCTCGGAATCATCAGGTAAAGTTTCGTATTTTCATTTATTGAAATAAGTTAGGGTAAATATAGATTATGAGATGTGCGACAGATATTTTGTATGTTTGATGGCTTATATGATGTATAAGTAGTTTATTTGAGATGCAGTAGCATTTAATTTGCGGCGTGTGACGATAACTTAGGGTAAATTTAGCTTATGTGATGTGCGAAAGAGATTTTGTATGCTTGATGGCTTCTATGATGTACTAGCGGTTTAACTGAGATTCAATAGCGATTTATTTGCGGCGTGTGGGCATAAGTTAGGGTAAATAAGGCTTATGTGATGTGCGAAAGAGATTTTGTGTGCTTGATGTCTTCTATGATGTACTAGCGGTTTAACTGAGATTCAGTAGCAATTTATTTGCGGCGTGTGGGCATAAGTTAGGGTAAATGAGGCTTATGTGATGTGCGAAAGAGATTTTGTGTGCTTGATGGCTTCTATGATGTACTAGCGGTTTAACTGAGATGCAGTAGGGATTTGATTGCGACGTGTGAGGATAAGTTAGGGAAAATGTGGCTTATATGATGTGTGAAAATGAGTTTGTATGCTTGATGGTTTCTTTGATGTATTTGTGGTTTAACTGAAATGCAGTAGCGGTTTATTTACAACGTGTGAGCATAATGTAAGGTAAAATGAATCTTATGTGACGTCCGAAATTGACTTTGCATGCTTGATTGCTTATATGATGTACTAGCGTTTTAACTGAGATGCAGTAGGGATTTGATTTGCGACGTGTGAGGATAAGTTAGGGTAAATGTGGCTTATGTGATGTGCGAAAATGAGTTTGTATGCTTGATGGATTCATTGATGTACTTGCGATTTAACTGATATGCAGTAGCGATTTATTTGCGACGTGTGAGGATAAGTTAGGGAAAATGTGGCTTATATGATGTGTGAAAATGAGTTTGTATGCTTGATGGTTTCTATGATGTATTTGTGGTTTAACTAAAATGCAGTAGCGGTTTATTTACGACGTGTGAGCATAATGTTAGGTAAAATGAATCTTATGTGACGTCTGAAATTGACTTTGTATGCTTGATTACTTATATGATGTACTAGCGGTTTAACTGAGATGCAGTAGGGATTTGATTTGCGACGTGTGAGGATAAGTTAGGGTAAATGTAGCTTATGTGACGTCCGAAATTGACTTTGTATGCTTGATTGCTTATATGATGTACTAGCGGTTTAACTGAGATGCAGTAGGGATTTGATTTGCGACGTGTGAGGATAAGTTAGGGTAAATGTGGCTTATGTGATGTGCGAAAATGAGTTTGTATGCTTGATGGATTCATTGATGTACTTGCGATTTAACTGATATGCAGTAGCGATTTATTTGCGACATGTGAGGATAAGTTAGGGTAAATGAGGCTTATGTGATGTACGAAAATGAGTTTGTATGCTTGATGGTTTCTTTGATGTATTTGTGGTTTAACTAAAATGCAGTAGCGGTTTATTTACGACGTGTGAGCATAATGTAAGGTAAAATGAATCTTATGTGACGTCCGAAATTGACTTTGTACGCTTGATTGCTTATATGATGTACTAGCGTTTAACTGAGATGCAGTAGGGATTTGATTTGCGACATGTGAGGATAAGTTAGGGTAAATGTGGCTTATGTGATGTGCGAAAATGAGTTTGTATGCTTGATGGATTCATTGATGTACTTGCGATTTAACTGATATGCAGTAGCGATTTATTTGCGACGTGTGAGGATAAGTTAGGGAAAATGTGGCTTATATGATGTGTGAAAATGAGTTTGTATGCTTGATGGTTTCTTTGATGTATTTGTGGTTTAACTAAAATGCAGTAGCGGTTTATTTACGACGTGTGAGCATAATGTTAGGTAAAATGAATCTTATGTGACGTCTGAAATTGACTTTGTATGCTTGATTACTTATATGATGTACTAGCGGTTTAACTGAGATGCAGTAGGGATTTGATTTGCGACGTGTGAGGATAAGTTAGGGTAAATGTAGCTTATGTGACGTCCGAAATTGACTTTGTATGCTTGATTGCTTATATGATGTACTAGTGGTTTAACTGAGTTGAAGTACCATTTATTTTACGGCGTATGACGATAACTTAGGGTAAATTTAGCTTATGTGATGTGCGAAAGTTATTTTTTATGTTTGATGATGGTTTCATTGATGTACTAGAACTTGAACTGAGTTTCAATTGGTTATAATGAAACAGATGACGAAGAATCTGACGAAGAAGATACAATTGATACAGCTGCTATTAAAAAGGCTGCTAAAGAAAAGTGGAATGAATTACTTCAAAGTCTTATTGTTGAACATGTGCAAAAAAGAAAGAAAAATGCAACCGGAAAGAAGAAGAAGAAGAATACCATTTCAGTTACTGAATGCAGTACAAGTGAAAAGGTAAAAAAGGGTAAAAGAGCTGCAATAGAGATTGATTCAGATTCAGATTCAGATTTTGAAAGATCATATTCAAAAATGGCTGTTGTAACAAAGAAGAAAGTCAAAAAGGAGAAAATTAAGTTGGAAGACGAAGGTATAATAAAGGACGTTAAAAACAATGAACGCAAATCTATCAATATAAGAATGTCGCCAAGAAGTTTAAAGAAGGTTCTGGAGAAATTAAGAATTCCTCAGGTGGAGGAAATAGAAAAGATGGGGTTTGGTGAGTTTTATAATAATTTCAATTTTTATTCTATACCATCAGAATTAGGGTTCTGGGTGGTTAGAAATTTTGATTTAGAAACCCGCTCGATAAAAATGAACGATGGAAGAAAAATCAAAATAACTCGAGAATTGGTTCGAGATATGCTAGGAATCCCAATGGGGGATATGAAATTTGAGGCACTTGAAGAGAAAAATCTTTTTGAAGAGACTACTGCCAAATGGAGAGAAGTAATGGAAAGTGTTGTTGTTAAAAATAAAAATTTATATAACAAAGTTGGAGGAACATTTGATTAGTCTAACAGAAGTTGATTGGGAATTTCGAGTTGCTTTCCTCGTACTCTTCTTCTCCATATTAGGCCAAGGAAACAAAGATGGAGAGGTAAATGAGAGAATTATACCAATTCTCTCTAATACCGAAAAAGTGTCAAAGATGGATTGGTGCTCGTACGTTCTAGAGTGTTTGGTTAAGGAGTGTTCACAATATAAACCAAACAAATTTTTCAGTGGACCATTACTGCTGCTTGTTGTAAGTTTTCTACCTTTTGTTACATTGTGATGCACTAAAAATAAATAGTATGATGCAGTATATGTAGAACTGTGATGCAGTAGAATTTGAAACTATGATTGTTACATTGTGATGCACTAAAAATAAATAGTATTATGCAGTATATGTATAACTGTGATGCAGTAGAATTTGAAACTATGATTGTTACATTGTCACTAAAAATAAATAGTATGATGCAGTATATGTAGAACTGTGATGCAGTAGAATTTGAAACTATGATTGTTACATTGTGATGCACTAAAAATAAATAGTATGATGCAGTATATGTATAACTGTGATGCAGTAGAATTTGAAACTATGATTGTTACATTGTGATGCACTAAAAATAAATAGTATGATGCAGTATATGTAGAACTGTGATGCAGTAGAATTTGAAACTATGATTGTTACATTGTGATGCACTAAAAATAAATAGTATGATGCAGTATATGTATAACTGTGATGCAGTAGAATTTGAAACTATGATTGTCTGATTCTGAGTACTATCATGCAATAGACATAAAACATTGATGAATTATATTTCACACTCTCATACACTAAAAATTACTATTATATTTTAATACTAATTTATTTGTTGCAGCTCATATATGTTAATTCAACGACATCTGAGACTGTCAAAGTGGAGAAAACTATACCAGCGTTCAAAGCATGGAGTTCACGTCTTTTGTTTCAAAGACAAAAAGAGGAAGCAGAATTGGGTTTTGGATGTCTACCAATTGCGGATGGTGTTGAGGTGATTGAACCACCGATGAAAATGAAAAAGAAGAAATTGATTAAAAAACACAAGAAGAGTGTAACAGGTATAATATTTAAAAATATACTAGATTTTGAAAAACTTGTTTATTTATAATTTAATTCTATGTTGATGTACTAACAGGGGGCGAAGAAGATAACCTTGTATATCAACTACAGACTACAAAAATTGATCTTAAATATGGACTGTATGGAACAATTGATATGGAAGAAGCAAACAAAGATTTCAGATCAAAATCTTTTGAGGTATTATTAATTAAGAAACATTATACTCTCTTTTTGAACTGTGATGTACTAGATTTTGAACTGTGATGCAGTACCTTTAAACTTATAAAAGTATGATGAACTATAAAAAACATTGAAATGCAGTTAGCTAATTTTGATTCCTTTAAATGTTTAGGAAATGAAGGGAAATATAAGAGACAATATGGCGCTGTGTAATCGGTTGATGTTGGATATTGATTACAAGTTGTTGATATCTTTGAGATTAAACCCTGAGGATGAAGAGTTGAAGAAATTGGTTGAAACAAGAAACGATTTGTTTGCTAAATCATATAAAGAAGATGCTGATAAAAATGAGAATGATGGAAATAGGGGGGAGAATGATCAAATGGGTGATCAGAATAAAGAAGATCATGATGATGAAAATGGTGGGGAGAATGGTGATGATGGAAACTATGAAAATGATCAAATGGGTGAGCAGAGTATAAATGAAGAGGGAACGAAAGATGATTTGAATGAGTCACTCAACAAGAAGACAGCTTTGAACGAGAAGCATGATTTGATTGATGCGAATGATATTCTGAAAAAAGTAATTAATAAGAGAAATGAGGATGATGCGCTGGGAAAAGATTTAGTTGGGACCAAAGACAACGCTATTGTTCCATTTGATATGGATTTAATTTCAAGTCAACGCGGATCTCAATCAACAGATGAGTATGAGAATCAATCACAAGAGATGCAGTACGATGATCTTGAAGATATTGTACGTTTGCCCGAATCTCAGGAACCTAAAGATATATTTTCAAGTAAGAATAAAAGAAGAAAACTGAATCATGAAGATGATGTTACACTATCTCAGCTAAGTTGGGCAATTGGAGGCGAGGAAAGTATGAATGAAACTGAGATGGTTGACAAAATCGTAAAACTGCCATTCATGTCAACCGGTATAACAGATGCAGCAAAAGGGATAGCTGCTGATGCACCAAGTGCCACTGCAACTCCGCTCTACCATAGTACGAAGTTAAAGCTAAAGCGAAACAGTTCTGAAAACTATGACGTTGAGAAGGTTGATATTTCAAATGAAGCCAAAAAGACAACTGTTGATGCGGCAAAAGAACCGGCTGTTAATGTGATTGATGCGGCTCCTGTGAGCTTTTTTGCGCCAATAAATTACGTTCCATTAGAGAATATACAAAAGGAAAAAAGTGTTGCTGCAACAAAATCCAAGGCAGATGGAAAAAAAGCAGGAAACAAAAAGGAACCGGTTAAAAAGGAAAAAAAGGCAGCAAGCAATGAGGAACCGGAAAAAAAGGGAAGGGGTAAAAAGGGAGAAACAAAACAGGAAATGGTTAAAGCTAAAAAAGCCCCAACGAAAAAAGCAGAGCCTAAAACAGTTAAAGATAATACACAAAAAGCTAAAAGAGGCAAAAAGAGAGGCGCAAAAGCTGTGGAAGAGGATAAAGATGGTGATATAGTAAAGGAAAAGCGTACAGTAAAGCCCTCTAATGCTATGAAGTCGCCATACTATGATAGGAAAGTACGCATTTATAAAAAATGGAATGAAGCAGAAATGAAACTAGTTGAGTACATGTGGAGTGACAGCGGTCCTGAAGGGTAATATGTTACTGCATCACTGTTCATAAACTACTGCATCAATGTTTATATGTCACTGCATCTGTTTTTGTATTTTACCGCATCATTATTATATTACACTGCATCAATACTAAAATATTACTGAATCTTAAATGTGCAGTGATATTGTATTCAATGGAAAAGGATTGCAATTAGAAGGTGTGTTCTTCTTGAGCCTTTATCCTGAAGTTGAAGTTGCTTCAACTATAATTGATCTATGGAGCATTATACTAAACAAAGAAGAGCAATTCCGAGATGAACTTTCTGGAAAGAGAAATGTTTACTGTGGTACATTAATGCTGGTGAGTAATTCAACTATATAATTTAGCTAAAATTAAGATGTAAATTTTTAATGCTTATAATACATTTCATATTTATAAAAACAGCCTCATCGTATGGTCGATTTCGATGATGGAATGCATTTGGAGAAAAGAAGAATGAAGTTTGAAGAGAATCTTAACAGTGTTTTAGAAACTTCAGGATTGAAAGATTTAAATGATGTTGGTTTGGTAAGTAAAAAATAGAGTTATTATTATGAGTTCCAGTAATTTGATTTTTATTATTAATTCCAATGATGTTTAAGCGTTAAAATGTCTACAGATCTTCTTTCCTTGTATAAAGATGACTAAAAATGGGTCGAATCATTACTATGTCATATGCTTTAATTTGAAGAATGGACAAATAGACATACTCGACAACGTCAACAACGGTATTGAAAATATCTCAGATAGATATGGGAAGTATGCACAGGTTCTGGTAAGTATATCTAAAAATAAAAAGAATGATTTTTACTGCATCAAAATGAAATATCTACTACATTGGAAACTTTTTACTGCATCATAGTGTTATATTTAGTGCATACAAAAAACTAAATTTCATTTAACAGAATCTTATTATTTTTCACAGATTGATACATTTATCAATTACCTAGAAAGGAAAAAGCACCCAAAGATTGCTGACATTTGGTTGGCGAGCGCAAGAATGGTGCCGATAAAATGGAAGACAACCTACAATGCTGTTGACTGTGGTATCTTTGTCATGAGGCATATGGAAATGTATGTTGGTGAAGAAGTATTTTTGAAAGAACTACTAACAGAAGGCGCAGATCTGAAAGCACAACTAAAAATGCTTCATGCAAAGTACTTGGCAAAGATATTACTAATAGATTTTAATCTCGAAAAGAAGAAACTATTAAAAGATACTGAAGCATATGCGAAGAAGCAAGATAAGAAGTCTAAGATTTTAACTCATACTGCTGTCAAAGATGATGAAAATTTGTTGCAGAGGTTTAACGACACTCTAGTCAAGACACTTGAATGATTAGTGATAGGAAATTTGTGTTGGGATTACTAAAAAACTGAAAGCTTTTGGATATATTTTACTGATAATTTGGATATATTTTACTGATAATGTTTAGATCATGTTTCTACTGTACTTTTACGTTTGCTTAATGGTTGTTGAAAACTAATTACTAATCCTTCTAATGACCAGTCTTTCTTAATGCTTTTATTTATGGTTATGGTTTGATTAATTCTTTGATAATTACTGCATCAATAATAATTTGTTACTGCATCACAGTTCATGTTGTACTGCATCACAATTATGAAATACTGCTTACTTGATACTTAATCTTAAATGGGCAGAGATATCACAATTATGTATGGAGAATTATTGATAGAGCATAAAAATGTATAAAACTGGAAAATCACAATGTCTATACATACTGCATCACATTGTAAAAATATAATGAATCAATATTATGTAAACTTATATAATACAATGTATAAATCAATTGCATCACAATTTTAAAATTTACTGCATCAAAATGTATAAATCTACATAACTAGAATATAAATAACTAATGAACCTAAATATAGAAAATTACTGCACCATGATGTACTAAACAATAACAGCATGATGAAAAAAAAAGAAGATATTGTAACTAAAACAAGCTTCCATTAAAACTGTATTATGAACATTTCTTTTTTTACAATTGAATCATTATTTTATTTGAAAAAAAAAATGTAGAAACTTCACAATTGAATCATTCTTTAATTCGTAAAAAAAATGAACAAAATATAGGAAAGAATATTCATTTTTTGCGTGTAGATTGTCTCAAACCAGCTCTTTTTGTTGTATCTTGTTGCTTTGCCTTCTTCGATGGTTGGAACGCCTGTTGACAAGTCCTGGAATTGTGTCCATCCTTCTGTCCACATACCCCACATGTCCTTCTTTTTGACAGTTCTTCAGCAGATACTTCGACTCGTGGCTTCATCCTTGAAAAGACACCAGTTCCTTTTGTTTTACTCTTCAATGGATTGTTTAATGTTTGATCTTCAGGCTCCTTGACACCAAGCATTGAACCAATGACAGCTTTCCCATTCATTTTGGGAACTGTTGGAATATCAATAATAGCTTGATTCAATAACTCTTGCATCTTTTCTTTGTAGATATGCATCTTGCTCAAGTCATGTACCAAACGATCAACAGAAGACTCAAAAATCTCGTACAATTCTAAAACTTCATTCCTTACTGCATCTGATGCACCAATGATTCTGGGAATAGCAAATTTTGAAGGTTTCACGTTCTTTAACCACCGTTTCTCTAAGTAGTTTCGGGGGAACTCCTTTACATTGTTCATCCTTAGAACATAGAAAGCATGTCGACATAGCAGACCATAATACTCATATCGATTACAGCTACAATGAAGTTTCATCTCAGACTTGCAAAATTCAACCTACAAAATTGTTTTGTAGATATATAACTATGATGCACTAGATATATAACTATGATGCATTAGATATTACTTGATGCACTAGATATAAAAAAGTGATGCAGTAAAATATGATACCTGATAAACGTTGTCAACGAGTTTTTTCTTCTCAAACTGGGAATCACGAACTGCATATATTTCCATATTCTCAGTTTTAACAACATTCAATGCAATACAAAACTTATACGAAGCAAGCATCTCATCTTGCACATCAAAGAATATTGTTCTTGTATATAGCTTAGAGGCTTCTTCCTCCATCAAAAGATCTGTTTTGAATTCTGGAGATCTATACCTTGAATCATGGTCATTCTTACGCTCAATGTACCTCTGATACTCGATAGCAGTGTCGTGGTGGCTTAAGAATTCAACAAGCGAAAGATGAGGGCTGGTCCATTTACTGAAAAAATGGTTCTCACTTTCGGATCTTGAAGTTGTACGCATTAGCCCTGCCATATGAACATCACGCAAATACGCTGGTATCCATCTCTCTCTCATTACAAACATATCACCTAACCACTTATTATCATGAAGTTCAAAATCATTAATCATCCTATCCCACTCTCTCTCAAACACTTCAGGTGAAATCTGGTCAGTCCACACAATATCGCATATGCGCTTTTTAAAATCAGGCCCACTAAATAGATCAGAACCAACCTGGAAAAACATAAAATTGTGAATATAAATTTTTTTTACTGCATCAAAGAATGTTTTTTACTGCATCATAATGTTATAACTACTACATTGGAAACTTTTTACTGCATCATAGTGTTATATTTAGTGCATACAGAAAACTAAAATTAATTTAACAGAATCTTATTACTTTTCACACAGATTGATACATTTGCCGATTACCTAGGAAGGAAAAAGCACCCAAAATGTTATAACCACTACATTGGAAACTTTTTACTGCATCATAGTATTATATATAGTGTCATGGTAATTCAGTGAATTATTTTGAAATAATTAGCGCAGCATATGCATGGATATGAAAAATTAACTGCATCACCTAATAAAAGCAACTGCATCATAGGCATAAGTACTATAAAGAAATACCTTCGTACTCAATTTCTGCATAATATGCCACATACACAGTCGATGCCTTGAATTCGGGAAGCATTCTTCAATAGCTATCTTCATCGATGGATCTTGATCCGTAATAAGAACATCTGGATCCTTCCCAAATGCATTCTTGAATTCATTAAGTAACCATATGTAGGCTCCAGCAGACTCATCAGCAAGCAACCCGGAAGCAAATGTAAGGCAACGGTTATGATGGTTGATACCCGTAAAAGGGACAAATACCATTTGATACCTACATTTTATACCATATAAAAATAATATATGTCAAGTCAATTACAAATAAAACAGTAATTAAACAACATTTCAGAATACGGAAAACAATGTACTTGTTAGATCGAAATGTCGCATCAAAGGATACTATATCACCAAATGTATGGTAGTCCCTAATAGCTTCTTCATCAGCCCAAAAGAGCCCAACCAACCGATCGTCATCACCTGAAACAAAAAATTAAAAAATGAATAATAATAATAATAATAACAATGTGATGCACTAAATGATTACAGTATGATGCACTATGGATTATAACTGTGATGTAACAAATAAGTGAATCACCTTTATAATAATTGACATAAAAGCCAGGCGAATGAACCTGTCGACTAAGCAACTTTTCAACAGCCATTTGAGCGTCTCGATCACCAATAAAAACACTAATTTTCTTCTTATTATTCTTACAGTCACTCTTTGTAACACCAACTCTATCGAAGCCACCATACAACTGTTTCATTAACCTAAAACCGATAGCAGGACCGAAATTCGCATTCGAAACTTGGTAAAGAAAATGCAGCTTTGTATATCCTATATTCCTAGAATTCTTCATAAAAATAATATCCTTTTCTGCTACGAGAGGATGATTATGTCCTTCTTCAAGCTTAGTAACCTCATAAACATTTCCAATTTTCTTAAGAGTAAGTGAGGCTAAACAGCCACATCTAAAAGAAGACTTCCTCCTTTTTTGCTTATTCTTAAACTCACCAAACTTAATAGAACCATTACTGGATTCACCTTCTTCAGAGATATCGTCATTTGAATTTTTATCTACAGATTTCCCTTTTACAGGTAACCCTTCTCTTGAGCAATAGAAGTACTTTATAGTTGTCTCTTTTCCACCTGCAGCCCGGTACTGTCCACCTTTCCTAACATCAAAACCGCCTTTTTTACCATAAGCTACATAGAAACTATAGGCCTGATCGATTGAAACAAACTGACAACCTTCTATCGGTTTATCGACCTCATTATCAGGATACCATGTCCTATTGCCATTATCGTCACAAGTATAATAACCAACATGATCTCTCACTCGAACAGTTTCGACCTCAATATCTGAAAGGATTGCATCATAGTTTTAAAATATATCGCATCACATATAAAAAATCATTGCTGATATTTAAAAAACTCAAAGCAAAAAACCTATCTACTAGTACATCATACTCTTAAATCCACTGCATAATAATATCAAAGATATAAAAATAAATTTCAAAAGGTACAATAAAATCAATAAGTGCATCATAGAATTATTTCTAGTGCATCAAAATTATAAAAAATCAAAATGCTGAAAATTAAAACCAGATCAAAAATATGTACCTATAAACTATGATTAACAAAACTAAAAAAATCAAAAACATTAGAACTAGTGCATCAAAATATTACATCTAGTACATCACAAAATATATCAATTTAATCTATTTGAGTATGAATTGAAATATAAATAATTTAATCTCAAACTTCATTATTAACCTAAGTTATCCTTCATCACAGTTAAACCACTAATACATCATATAAGCCATGAAACATACAAAATCCCTTGCGCACATCACATAATCTATATTTAAACTAAGTTATCCTCACACACCGCAAAATAAATGCTACTGCATCACAAATAAACCACTAATACATCATATAAGCCATCAAACATACAAAATCCCTTGCGCACATCACATAGACTTTATTTACCCTAACTTATTACAATAAATGAATAATTTAATGACTGATATACAAACTTTGAAACTAAAAATCAAAAAATTAAAAAACAAAACACTACACTCTAATATATATTGCATCATAGACATAAATATACTGCATCAAATACTTATAAGTAGCAATCAAAAAAACAAAAAAACAACAGTTAAAAAGCAATAAAGCTTGAATAAAAAGCTTACTATCAGAAACTGAGGATGAACTACATTGATTATTAAAAGAAACTGAGGATTCACTGGTTGATGATTGAATACACATCTTCAAAAAAGCGGTGGTGAAGGCGGTGGATCAATTGGTGGAAGGCGGTGGTGAAGACTGTGGAACACGGTGAGGAAAACGGTGGAACACGGTGGGGAAGACGGCGGTGAAGGTGGGGAAGACGATTGGGAAGTTGGGGAAGACGATTGATACTGTGTGAGAGATGTAAAAAAAAGGAATTATATAGGGTTTTGTTAATTGACGAAAATACCCCTGCAGTTATGAAAAAAGCGGGAGGACTCTTTGGGACATGTGGCAGGCTGTGGGGGCTTCCTACACTTTTTATTATAACTCCCTTTTTATTTTAACCCAAACCTATATATATATATATATATATATATATATATATATATTATATATATATGGTAAAGTTAAAATACGACACTGTAACAAAACAGCCGATAGTCCAAAACACAATGACAAATTTATATACACAAATATATATGACAAATCAAGTCAAACAAATTTATACACATGAACTTTATAACATAATCTACCAACAAATTTTGAAAAGAAACCATGCATTCCTGGCAACGGAAGCGGCGGATCTACATAAAAAAATTTCAAGAATTTTACAACTCAGATTTTTATAAAATAAATTACATATTTATAAATAAATTAAAAAAAAATAAAAAAAAAAAAAAAAAAAAAAAAAAAAAAAAAAAAAACCCTTAAATACTATAAAAGAAACATAAATTTTTACCAATAAACATCAGAACTTGAAAAGTGAAAACCTTTACTAACACCAAAAAACCATAAATCTTTACTAACAAAACGTTATATTTTCAAAGAGATAGCTGTTCGGCGGAGATCCAGCAAGACAGCGGCGGCCGCGGTTTTCTGGCGAGACAAAGGCGACAACGGCGGCGGTATTTTCCAGCAAGGCTGCGTCTTTTTTCTGGCATATGGTGGCTGTTAAAAAATCCAAATTTTTATAAAAACTCAGATCTACAAATAAAAAATATGGATCAATAAAAAAGAACACTCAAACCTTAATTAATAGTAATATATCTATTATAAAAAAAAAAAAAAAAAAAAAAAAAAAAAAAAAAAAAAAAAAAAACACTCAAAGAATACCTCAAAACATAAAAAAGACTTTTGGTTGTTGTTGGTCTCGGTGGTAGTGTTATGTGGTGGTTAGGTTCTCCGTGGTTGTGACTCCGGTGGTGGTGACTTCGATGGTTTTGACGACGGTGAAGGTGACCTCTGGTGGTGGCGGGTCAAATTGTGGTGGCTTGAGATTTGGTGGTGGGAAATGAGAGTTTCTAGTGTATGTGTTTTTGTGTTGTGCGTGTGTTTTGTGTGGTGTGCGTTTCTATAGAAAAAAAGTGAAAGTAAATGAAATGTGAGTTTGTGAGGGTATTTGTTTGTATGGTGGGTTTATGTACTTTTGTTGCTTTGGTAATTTTGTATGGTTGTATGTTGGTTTGCTGTGTGTAAATTTAGGCTTTGATATAGGTTTGGATGGCTGATTCTTAAAAATAGAGGTTTGGATGTTGGTTGGGGATATTGGTCCTTTATAAGGGAGTATAGATATATATTCGTACGTTAAGTAAAAGGATTTTGTTTTTTCAAAAATTTTCTCTAAAAAATTCCAAAAAAATTTCAGAAAATCAGGTATGTTGGTGCATAAAAAAGTTGTGAATGAAGTTTTTCTAAAAGTGTATATTTTTTCCCAAAAAAAATTATGAAAAAATATGTTTGTGCATTAAATCGCTTTTTTGTTCATCAAAAATTCATTTTTGCACCCAAGTTCTTTTGACTTTTTTAATCAAAATATCATTGTGCATCTTATAATAAAAAGTGTAGGAATGATTGTGAGAGTGACATGTATCACATTTCCACATCACAATGCCACATCATATGACATGTGGTCACCCCCCCCCCCCCCCCCCGGGAAAAAAAAATTAGGCCAAAAAATTTTTTTTTTGGCAAAATTTTTTTTTTCTTCGCCAAAATTTTATAACTATGATACACCTTTTTTTTTTGGTGCATCACCGTTATAAAAATTAGTTATAACTATGATGCACCAATTTTTATAACCGTGATGCACCTTGTTTTTTAATGCATCATAGTTATAAGTTTATTGCATCATATTTATAAGAAACCGCATCATCCTAAGTTTTTTGCATAACATATGTATGAAACTGTATCATATATATATAGGGTCCCTTTCTTGCGAGAACCACCTTATTTACGAGAACTGCGATAACCACTTATGTACTCCTAATAATGCATAGTGTGCAACATATAAATGCAAAATGACATTTTTTTAATATTAACCTTTTTTATTTAATCCGAAAGGGTATAATAGTAAAAGACTTTTTCTTTTTTTTTTTTTTTATTACTAAATCCTTTTTCTTTTTTTTTTAATAATTGTTATTTTCCAGATTTAGTGCATACATGTTTTTTAAGCTAGCATGTTTAGTGCATATATGTTTTCTTTAAGATGGCATATTTGTAGATTTAGTGCTACAATATATGATTTCAGAAATACTTTGGTGCATATGGGTTTTTTAATATAATGAAATTTATAACAAACCAAGAACAGAAATGTCATACACAAACTTCGATATCGATTGAAACACAATTAAAATACAAATTTCTCAAAAGCATAAATACATGAATTTAATCGATCTATACACGTGAGCACTAATAAATATTCAACACAAAATGGACATATGTGCACACGCAAATGTTATCATCATTTTTAGAAGTCGGACATATATGCACAAGCATAGCCGTCAACATTTTTTCAAAAGTCGGACATATATGCACACCCGTAGCCGTGAACATTCTTGTAATCACCTGTTACAAAGAAAAGTACAAAAATTAGCAACAATAATTTTATTAAAACATACATGTTTTGAACAGAACATACATGTTTTGAAAAAAACATACATGTTTTGAACAGAACATACATGTTTTGATACAAAGAAAAGTACAAAAAAACATACATGTTTTGAACAGAACATACATGTTTAAAAACATCATGTGATCTTCAATAAAATTCAATTCACACCATTTAGCCAAGAAATAAACAAATATTTCAAAAAACAACACATAGTGCCCATAATAGAAGCCAAGAAATAAACAAATCCACCTCGTAGTATAATTCACTTGTTACACAATTAACCATGCCCAGATTGCATCACTGGACTAACATTTATCATATTATTGGTATGGTATTAGCATCAACACCCTTAATGTTTTGTTTGTAGTTAACTAATTTACCAACTGATGACCGTAATGTTTATATGCATTCGAATACACTTCAATGTCATTTACTAATTTACCCGTTCAATCCAACTGACCAGTTTCCATTTCTTACTTGATATCAATCCATTTATATGTTACATGGTCAAAATTCAATCCACATCATTAGCAACCAATATAGCTATTTCGAAACCAAATCATAATGTAGCAAACTTAAACTATCACCTAATAGGCTAATATCAGCAAAATCATACTACTGCCAAACAAGCTTCACAAAATACACACAAAATAAATTCTCCGTATCTAATATTCCTAACACGCTCCCAATTCATCAAATAATTAAGGATTGCAATAAATACTTTAAATCACAAATAATAACAGATAAATAAAAATCTAAAACCACTACATGTAGTCAACAACAAACCAATAAAGTCAACCTTAAATCAACTAATTCTTATGCATCATCATTATTACCTTCATAACCAATAAATAAATTATAAAAACATATTAAATGTTCCCAATTCTTAAACTTCCAACAAGATTACAACAAAATCCTTAAAACTAAATATAATTCTTGCAAAACACAATTCCTAGAATCACTACATCTAGTCAACAACCAAATGTTTAATTCAACCGAAAAAACAACATCAAGATTATTACTTTAATAGCTTATAGATCTAAAAACATAAACTTTACAAAGAATCAATGATAATTCTCTAAAGGGTAAATACAAATAATTGAAAAAAAAGGATCTTGATCTAATTAAAAAGTGAAATTAAAAGGGGTTAATTGGAATTAGATGAAGGTTTAAATGGGCGTACCTTGAAATAAGAAAGAAGATGAAAGAAGGAGAAGGAGAGTGAAGAAGAGGTTGTGAGCAGTGTTTTAAAACCGAATTGGACAAAAAAATGACGATCTGATAAATGAACAGGATTTTACGAACACGCAACCCGAATCGTTCCATACAAAGACCATCATCGATCTGCATCTTTATTCATATGACAAAAAAACAATTGTCGTCATATTCATTGAACTTCATTATTTGGACGTGGAAATGATATTTAATTGGCGGTGGTGGCGGTTATGGAGAGAGGCGAATTTAGGTGGTGGTGGCGGTTATGAAGAGAGGCGCCTGGATATGTGAGAGGGAGAAAAAGATATACTCCGTATGTGTTTTTCTTATTTGACCCAATCCTATTGGAATAATTTCTGACACATTTTTAGGGTGAATTCGAAATACCTAGATTACCCTTTTATATTTACAATTAATTGCTTACTCTTTTGCTTAATTACATTAATTGCACAATTCATTATAGCCATTGATAAAACAATCTAACGGTTCAAGGGGGTTCTCACAGATAAGGTGGTTCTGAAAAGAAAGTTACACTATATATATATATATATAGGGTCCGGTTATATATATATATATATATATATATAGGGGGGCTTTATTTTCAGAACCCTGTTAAGTGCGGAACTGCGAGAACTCCAATTTTGCATTAGAAAACATGCATGTTCATATAAAACATGTATGTTTTCTTACATACACCTTAATACGCATGCATGCGTATTAAGGTGTATGTAAGAAAACATACATGTTTTATATGAACATGCATGTTTTCTAATGCATAATTGGAGTTCTCGCAGTTCCCGCACTTAACAGGGTTCTAAAAATAAAACCATTTTGCATTGATTTGTTGCACTTAACAGGTTTTTATTTGAAC
>CP139506.1:154617878-154620378 GCA_021014915.2 Artemisia tridentata subsp. tridentata
TGAAATGTGAGTTTGTGGGGGTATTTGTTTGTATGGTGGGTTTATGTACTTTTGTTGGTTTGGTAATTTTTTAGGGTTGTTGGTTTGGTGTATGTAAATTTAGGCTTTGATATAGGTTTGGATGGCTGAATCTTAAAAATAGAGGGTTGGATGTTGGTTGGGGATATTGCTCCTATAGATATATATCCGTACATTACGTAAAAAGATTTTTTTTTTTCAAAAATTTTCTCGAAAAATTCCATAAAAATTCCACAAAATCAGGTATGTTGGTGCATGAAAAAGTTGTGAAGGAAGTTTTTCTAAAAGTGGATATTTTTTCCCAAAAAAATTATGAAAAAATATGTTTGTGCATTAAATCGCTTTTTTGTTCATCAAAAAATGGGTTTTGCACCCAAGTTCATTTGACATTTTTAATCAAAATATCATTGCGCATCTAACTAAAACAAGTTAAAAATTTTGTGTATCAAAATTTTTTTATGCATCAAAATTCGTTTTTTGTGCATTAAAAAAAAGGTATAAAAACCCAAAATCAGAAAAACTTTTTTCACAAAAGTTTTATACACCAACATACCCGATCTTGCGGAATTTTTTATGATTTTTTCGCGAACTTTAAAAAAAAAATCTTTTTACATAGAATACAGATATTTGTCTTTTTATTTTCACTTTACCATATATATATATATATATATATATATATATATATATATATATATATAGATTAATAGTAATAAAATGTAACTCTAATATGTCACATAATCACAATAATGCCACATAATCAGTTTTTGTATCCATGTCATCAAGGATGCCATGTCATTGGTTTTTTTTTAAATTGTTTCGGAATTATTATAATTTTTTTAAATATTCATCATTAATTTCGGATCTTTTATAAAAAAATATGTCCATTGCAAGATTTGAACTTGGGTCTGTTGATTTAGAAATAAACACCTCAACGAGTGGAACAAGCTAGAAGTTATGATATACAGTGAAAATCAAATATGTCATGCTCTAAAAAAATACCATTTAAATCTTTATTTTTTTAAAATGCGTTATATAAATAATATTGTTAATTATAAAGATTACGCCTCCTTTTTTCAGAACCCTAATGATTCTTTCTACGTGATTTTATGTTTATCTGTGTGCACTTCTCATGTTTTACGCCTTACATAATTTTTTACAGGTTCATATGGGATAGTATATCATGTTATGTGGAACGTCGGATCAGTATGTATCTATGTCTCCCTTCTCAATATATCATGTTCAGATTGTAATTGTATATCGTATCAAATAAGTTGTACGACCACGTTATGCAGGATGTTTCTCTCAAGTTGTGCCTTTAGGCTGGAGGTAATTATCACTTTAACGATGTTAATTAGCATATTTATTTAGATTAATGAAACAGTACAAATAAAAGCATGGAGATTACTATGACATATTGTAATAATAAGGTTCGTGTTTGTTTAGATGTTCATGTTTGATTTATGTAGACAAAGCTAACTACAAGTTATTAATTGTGTGACCATTAGATATCTTGCTGTAGGTTGTCATATGTTTCATGGTTTGGAAGACAGTGCCGCTCATGAATTATGTTCAGGTGAATAAACTTTTTCTAGACACGATGGCATCTCTTGATTACAGTTCTACTTAATATTCTTCATGCCTGCTCGACTGTATCGTTCAAGCTCGATATTAAGATTTCTACCATCATTCTTAAATAGGGAATCTTGATCACTATAATTTAAATTATTAGACCAAATTTTAATGAAAAACCTTAAAGATGTATCAAAGATATGAAATATTTTATCATATCAATCTGGTGCTAGAAATAGTTTCTTTACAACAATTAGCCAAATATGTCATCATAGATGAGTAATGCTCGAAAAGATTTGTTGCACATATCTGTACATCTGCATGTTTACATAGTTTTGAAGATTCCATTGACTGATCCCATTATCAGTAACTAAGATGTTGTTTTTGACTTATGTTGTGACAGGAACTCGAGTTATAAGACTGACTTATGTTGTTTTATATTCTTCATCTACATCTTCACTATTTGATTTTCTTGCTGATGCAAGTATTTTTCTGATTGAATCACACATATTGCTAGAGCACAATGAGGAAACAAATTGGATTCCTACTTTTGTGAAGGTATTTAAATCGTCATTTAACTATTCATTGATATTATTTTGTTACATTTATTAATAATTATTTGTCTCTGCTTTTCTATGATGCAGGAAAAGTGGTTCACAATCATATCAGTGGGATTAAAGTATCCGGTACAATTTTTGATGAAAATGGGACACGACACACTACTGCAGATTTGCTACAGTGGCATGCAGTATCTTAATACAAATTCTACTTTATATGACGCGGTGCTGAAAGCTCACAAAGATCAAAGTTTGACAAGAGAGGAAGCTAAAAGAGTTGCTCATGACCTGCGCAATGACTTTGAGAAGGGTGGAATTCATTTATCTGCAGGTATTTTGGTTTACTCTGTTATATA
>CP139506.1:154625378-154960716 GCA_021014915.2 Artemisia tridentata subsp. tridentata
CTTAGTCCTAAACGTGGAAATGATGCTTAATATATATTTTATATGTTCGGTATCTAGTTTAATAAGTTTTACCACTAAATATAGGATGGTGTCGTTATATTTAACGGTACTGTGGGATATTTAAAGGTACCGTGCATCTGTCTATCTGTTTTCAGTATTGGGTCATTTTCAGAAATTCATATAAAATCAACCATAAGTCCTTGACTTTCAACTAAAGGTCTTTTTGGTCATGCCGTTTGCGTAAATTTTTGGTCAAACTGAAAAAGGGCGTTTCAACTTTTGAACCTTGACGTGTTTTTAAACTGACTTGGTAAAAATCTTTGAAATGGGGAGGAAACCAATTCATTTTCTAATAAAATCAAGCTTAGTATACATTGTTATACTTAATACACAAAATGACGATAAGTATTTTTGTGTGTTATGCTAAATGACTATTTGTTTTTCTTTGTGTCCTAGTATTGTTAGTTAATATTTTTTTAGTGTTTATAGTTATCTTTAGTTGAGCTAATTATATCTATAATCACAAGCGTTTTACATGCCTTGTTGCTATGTGTTGATTATTAGTTTTTCGGCTTATGCATCAATAGGACTTAGACTAGACTTCTTGCACTAAGTTGCGTAATTGATTTTGCATTGCATATAGGCATAGACCACTTTTCTTGCATATGTGTTTTCGACATCTTGCAAGTTTTAAGATGCTTTAGTAACATTCTTAGGAATGGAAACTAAGTTGGTTGATCATGTGCGTCGAAAGATACTGTCTTACACAATTATTTTTCCAAAGGTTTAAATGTAAAAAAATATATCACCTCAAAATATTTAATACTTTCATTAAATCCGTAACATGATCTCTAAAATCCTTTTGTCTTGCTTGACTATGGGTTGTCTAAACAAGATAAAAGATCATATTAATACATTAGTATTTAAGTAAAAGAAAACGCATTAAACTTGCATTGATCTAACACATACAAAAAATCTTTTAAACATTAAGTATTTTACGTATGTTGTATAAAAATAGTTAAGATAATTATTTTTATACTAATAATATGTCAAAAACTAAGAATATTATACTTAATAATATAAATAGTTTTTCGCAAATAAAAATAAATGATAATATTGAAGAAGTAAGTTAATATGTCATTAACTTCACACATACAACTAGTATTAGAATAAATGGAACACATTTCTTAAATTTTTATTTTCTTTTTAAAAGGAGTGATCGTGAGGGTCAAGAAAGGTTTCGAGTATATATCAATTCATTATTCAAATTATGATTGATATCATCATCGAATCTAATTGACATGTTTTCGAGTATGGATATGAAATTGGAGTCATTAGTTGTCTAGCTTCAAGATAACAACAAAATATAACGAAATATATTATCTTGAATCTACATACTCAATCACACTCGGTTGATTATGAAAATAATGACTTCCTCTCAAGACGAAAATAATATGCATCGGATCGTAACTCACACTTATGTTGAAGATGCCATATTGAGTCTTCTTGTCCAATGGTTGTGTTCCAAACATTAAACTAATATGTTTAAAAGATGCATAAAATACACAACTAAGTAGGATTGGCAACTTGGATATTTCATCCGAAATATACAAGTAATTTACATTGCAATGCAATTAGTAAATGTGTCATTTCTGAAAAACCAAACACGAGCAAACAAACAACATATGTAAACTTTGCTCATTAATGACTCAACACTCAAAATCACATGTCTAGTAAAAGTGTCACACATAATATGTTATTAACATTTATGGACGTCATCAATCTTCGAGAATATCACATGTATTTCTCTTATCAAAAGATTGACAAAGGATAACTTATATCTTATGCATCTTATTTTCTTTGTAACATGAATGGTTATGTTACAAGAGAATACACTGCATCTTGTTTAACAAATATAGGATATTAGATTTGAGTAATAACCCAATACAACATGTGTCATTGCATAAACAAGTAAAATTGATCATACACTAAAATACTTGTTTTACTAAGCATTCGTAAGAGTGATAAGTTTCCTCTTAGAAAAGCATATTTGTTAAAAGATACAATATGTCTCATTTCAATCATACATCATATAATACTCACAAGATCTATTGAGGTAAGTAACCTTTACTAGATTCTTTTCTCAAGATATGCAAAGGAGCATTCTTGAAACACTCTCGATGTAGTAGATTCTACATTGTATCACAATAGAGCATCTCTTGGTTCTAGAAAACCAAATCATGTTAAAATAACATGTAACAACTCAACAAACAAAGATGTTATCCAAGAGATCATAAAATGTACCATCTCCACCAAATAACCTCTAAATCTCAAATACGATATTAAAACATTTTGCTTGTCTTTGTTAGGAGTTGTGTAAGACGTGTCATCTTCTTAACCGACTTTCAAAATATGGTTAGTTGAGTCATATTAGGTCATGTATTAGCGAAATAAGCTAATATCATCTTTGCGATACTTCGATAGGCAAATATAGGAATTTGAATTTTTCTAACATGAGAATGACTACTAGAGAACCTATCGCACTAAAAATTCAATTTGACCTAACGGTTGAATTGCTTCTAGGAAAGAAGTTAGGTTTGTGGTATAACCCGTAAATATGGTCGTGTTTAGCCTGAATTGAGCACCACTAGTGATAGTCTCATACTCATTCTCTAACTTGAAAATTTTTTACTCCTACATTTGACTAAATATAGTTTACATCGGTGAACTTTATCTCCTGTTAGGATTTCATTTTGAACAAGTAGTAATTAGGATCCTCGTTAGCAAACCTAAAGTACTTGCATCCCACATATGTGTTTCAAAATGATAACATGTTCTCTTAAGATATGATTGAATGTCTTTATGATCTTAAATGCTAAATGATTATCATGTTTTGCATGATGTTTGCATTTATTCCTTATGTACATTTTACATGATTTTCTTGTAAATTTTGCACCCACACTATGTCCTTTTAACACATAACGAATTAGGTATGCCTATCACTACGAACTCTTAGACGTCATATAGTCATACACAAGTGTCAAAACCTATAAGTTAAAGTAGTCGCGAAATTGTCCTAATTCCTTGGTCATCATTTCGCTTTCTTCCAAGTAATACACCATTTGTCATGGGGAGGTTAGATACAAACCTAGTAGAAATCGGAGTAGGTTTGACAACTTAAATATTTCATCCGAAATATTCAAGTAAGTTTAACTTGCGATCGCAATTGTTAAATGTCATTTATGAAACATCATATTCAAGCCTTTGAACAACATATGTTAAAATGCTCATCCAAAAGCTAAAAGCTAACATCAACCTTCAGGTGACAAAGGACTCACGAGTTACTATATAAGTGATTAGTAGTTCCTTTCATCCTCGTGTGAATATACACTTCTTAAAACCAAGTATATTCATTTCCGTTAGTTCTTTTTATCCCCATAGGTTTTTCATCATGTTTTGTGTCAAGCTCACCTCATAGATAATGAGGATCGAACTTATCTATCGATTTTAGGGTAGAAAACAAACGTATCATCCTATTTAGCCAAGATTCCGTTGATACTCTATTTCTTCTGAATAATGGACAATATGCCTATAAGAAGATTGATATTTTTGAGTCTCTTCTTTTTCGTTTTCAATCTTGATCACCTACCAACGTGTAGTGATCTCACAACTACAATGGATGTTCATCCCAAAAATCTCATCAATCACCCTAAAAACACCAAACCTCAATCAACTTTAAGCCATCCTTATGTTCCAAATCGAGTCTCACCCACATATCTACCACCGTTGTGTCAGTTTAATATTTCATTCTCTTAGATCTCAAATCCTGCTACGAATCAGCACCATAGGCCTTGCTTTACGCCTTTCAAAACCCCATGAAACACTCGCGTGCGAAGCACATTGAAATCCGTAAATTAGCCAAACCTCTCAAACACGAACCATTCAACTATCTACGTCTAGGTCTAGGAATGATGGAACACGTTCCGTGAATTTCACAATTCCCATGTGTTCAAATACGTCCTTTAAATCCCTCCTATGACTACTTGAATATTTCACCAAAAATATTAAAGTCATCTCTCATGTCTCATCTCATGACATTTTAAATATTTCAATGAAAATATTAAGGCATCCTTCACATCCCTCTTATGACTACTTGAATATTTCACTGGAAATATTGAAGTCATTTCTTATGTCTCGTCTCATGACTTTTTAAATATTTCACTGGAAATATTAAGTCATCATTTACATCCCTCTTATGACTACTTGAATATTTCACTGGAAATATTGAAGTCATCTCTCATCTCTCATCACATGACTTTATAAATATTTCACTAGAAATATTAAGTCATCATTCACATCCCTCTTATGACTACTTGAATATTTCACTTGAAATATTGAAGTCATTTCTTATGTCTCGTCTCATGACTTTTTAAATATTTCACTGGAAATATTAAGTCATCCTTCACATTCCTCTTATGCCGACTTGAATATTTCACTGGAATATTGAAGTCATCTCTTATGTCTCGTCTCATGACTTTTTAAATATTTCACTGGAAATATTAAGTCGTCCTTCACATCGCTCTAATGATTACCTATGTATTTCCTCGGAAATATAAAAGTCATCTCTTCTCGTCTAGTCTCATTCACCTCGTAAAAAGAATTTATTAGGTATAAATTCTCTCCTCGTGTCAAAAAAGTCTCACTAAATCAGTGAGATTTATTCGTAAAATCCTCTTAAATTCCAATGACAACTTAAATATTTCATCTGAAATATTTAAAGTATATTTAATTTGCGAAATGCAATTAAATGTCATCTCTCGTCCTCGATCAACATTTATCGAATCCCGTTGGATTCATTCATAAAAGAATTTATTAGGTATAAATTCCTTTAATCTATGGTCCAGAAAAATCACAACATATGTGAAATTTCTTTGTCAAAAATCAAATTCTGGGTCAAAACTGACCTCAGTAGGTCACGGTACCCTTAAATAGGGGACGGTACCACTAAATTTACCGGTACCGTCGGACCGTTGTCTGCTGAGATAGCTTATTTTGTTTTCAATTTTCCCTGTTTCAAAAGCACTATCAAAACCCACTCGCTGTAGTCTTGAACCAGAAACGTCTCCTATCGGAATATGTTTGGTTACTTCCGTATTGTAACACCCCAACCCGAAAAGGGCCTAAGTGTAACATTATGGTGTCAATCAGAACATATAAAAGCAAGCGGAAGACTTCTTTTTAAATACTAAGTGAAGAATTACAAAGACTTCCAAAATATAATCCAAACAATAGTCTAAAAGAAATACATATCCAAAGCATAATTATAATCCAACAATGGGAAACTAATCATGGGTAGGTCCTCTAGCTCCTACTCTCAACACTCATGCCCAGCATCCCACTTATAACCTGCCACAGAGAAAAGAAAATGCGGCTGAGCTAACGCTCAGTGAACAGATATAAATAATTGAAAGGTAATAAGCCTATACGAAAAGAATGAGCGAATAAATCCAAGAGAACCTGCTAAACAAGATGTCAAACAGAATATGGAACATATGAAAGGGATCAAAGCATAATAATTAACATAAAGTGGATATCAATATCAAAGGAAATGCCCAACAAATCATATAACAAATTGTACATTGAGTAGCTAGCTCAATGTACCAAATAGTGAAATGGGGTTCATTGCACACACTCAAGTCCATTCACAAGTATATATATCTAAACTGAACTAAGTACCTAGGATGCATCCATACGCTCCCTTCAAAACAGAGATACATATGCCAGTTCTAGACTAAACATACATATAATAAACACGGGCCAGGTGCGCCATATATACAGCTATATAGACAAATGGGAACGTTGTGGACAAAAACCAACCTCCACAGATAGTGTCAATACCATTGGTGCATCAATGGCAAGGCCATGGACTCCCCATGACTGGCTACAAATTTGGGCAACATAAATAGTCATAGCACATGCAATTTAATGATAAGGGATAATTATAAATTATCCAACTCAGATAATAGCTATATGAATAGAATATAGCATGAAATGAATAATCAAACAAATACTGAACAAATATGGATCAAAGCATATCGAATAACAAATATCAGGAAATCAATGAGTCATGAGAATCCTTAAGGATAGAGTACAACCAAATTATGTAATTGTGAAAATCATTTAAATGTTGTTTTCATGAAAGTATTCTTTTAAAAACCGTTTTCATATTAGTCATTAAGCCTCCATATAAATAGTGGTGTTACCTCGCAGTCATAGAAATCATTTTAAAAAAATAGTATTTCCCAAAACCATCATCAAGATATATATTCAAAAAGGTTTTTCATACAAGTCATAATATCTAATGCATTATAAAGTATCAAAGGATTAAAATGCGAATATTGAAGTCACGAACGAATCGAACCATATCACAACAGTTAGAAACCGTATCGAATTACTGGAAGTAAGACCGTATTACAGTTAGAAACCGTTATCCATTACCTTGAATCGACAACTCATCCGATCAACTTTAGGATGTGAAGTCTTCTCTAAGACTGAGTTAAGATCTGGTTATCATCAGTTGCATGTAAGCAGCGAGATGTCCCAAAAACTACCTTTCGTACTCGTTATGGTCACTATGAGTTTAGTGACGCCAATTGTATTGGCTAATGCTTCGATTATTTTATGGACTTGATGAATCGTGTCTTTCGTGAGTACTTGGACAAATTTGTCATAGTATGACATCTTAGTACATTCAGAGACGAAGGAGAAACATGAGGATCATTTTCGTATCATATTGGAAACATTGCGTAAGAAGAAACTTTATATATTCTGGAAGTGTGACATTGGTTGGGACAAGTGGCATTCTTAGTTGATGGTATTATTAGGATCCTGCGAAGATGGAAACTATCACCAAATGGCCAAGAACGAAGACAGTTACAGAAGTTAGAACCTTTTGAGTCTTGCAGAAGAATTGTGGAAGATGTTCAGGACTGGCGTTACCGTTGAGGAAGCTTATGAGAAGAGGAGAGAAGTTTAGTTGGGATGAGAACTGAGTTTTGGAAAAGCTGAAACAAAAATTAGCTCCTACTTCCATACTTTCAGGTCAGTACCAATTTTTAGACGTTTCAAGAAGAGACTTGATTATGCCTTTATACAGAACGAGAAGGTTATTGCTTATGCATCAAGACAACTAGAACCGTATGAGGCAAATTATTCAATGCATAACTTGGAGCTGGCATCAGTGGGGATTGTTAGTAAGATTTGGAGGTAATTCTTATATGGCGGATTTTGATCTATGTTGAAGACTTGAGGAAACTATTTAACTGAGGCACACAGTTTCTACTTCTCTACTCATCTTAGTTGTACTAAGATAAATAAAGATCTGGAGAAAACATTTGGTGGGAAGGCAGTTAGCATGTTGGCAGAAGTCCTTCGGCGGAAGATTATTCGAGTACTTAGCGTACCTGCAGTGATCGTGTCTGAGATCCGCGTCTTACTTCATAATTCTGGGAAGATCCGCAAAAGGCTTGAGGAATCAGACTCAAGATGGCAAGCTGATGCAAGTGATCCTTTCAGACTTATGAATGAACGGAAGTGTATAGCACCTTTTAGTGGAATAAGGTCGGAAGATTGTTTATTAAAAGTCCGTAGTTGATTTTAGTGGCGAATAGAACAATTACCGTTGTGGGAGAAGAACTTTGGAATTTTAGACGGGAGATTGTGTATTCTTGGGGTATCTCCGTACATAAGTGTTAGACATCCTGGCATATGATGGAGAATTATTCAGTGATTCGTTAGTCCTTAGGGTCCTCCTTATCACTACGAATATTTTGTCTTCCTCGTTAGGCATTTGGTACGTTCGATAATTCGATATGAGCTTCATTGATCGTTTGTACGTTCCCTTGAATCGTTTGGAATCTTAGATAGAGATGGTGAAATTCCTACCGTTTAGCATTTCCTTCGTATCTGTCTCATGTTCATATCATGTTTCAGTTCATGTATCTCTTTTGAGATGCTACAGCTGGCATCCGTTACATATATGTTTCGTGCCCATTGGATCAGATTCGTTATGATTTGTTTTGATGGAGAGCCTGAGGCTATCCTAGTTTGTCTGGATCAAGTCATGAGAAAACCTTACCATTCACTTAAAAAAAATTAGATTAGAAGAGTCAATCCGAGTAAATTAATCATTTTCATTTCTTTTCGTAATTTGGTATGTATCCGTCTAACTTTTGCGACTTCAAATTTCGAGGATGAAATTTTTCTTTTTAGAGGGGAAGAATTATAACAACCTGAAAATACGAATCGATGTTTGAACTTTTGAATGCGAATATAACCTAAAAGTTGAACTACGTATGACTTAAAATTTCAAAATACGAATCATAAACCTACGTTATGAAGCAAATTACGATATACGAATCTACGACTTAATATTTTACATATACATTCGACAAACCAATATACCTAAGTATGAATACAAATCACACGTTTAATAGGTTGCCTAGGACCGATTTTCTTTTTGTAAAGTTGTGACACACACTGCATTCGAAATATGGTAACCTTTTATGGATAATCATTCACTTAATTACCTCCCATAAAATTCGGGTATCACCTCCTTATTTACAGCCCATGACCTACGACTTTCCATATGAAATCATACGGTATTCCTAAAACTATCACAACCCTTCAAACGTTTTCTTGTATTCTCTCCAAAAACCGGATTATCCCATTCCCTCAAAAACCTTTAACGAGCCAAGAAAAAAAAAAAAAAAAAAACGAGAAACCCTAAAACTAAGTAATACAAATCGGTGCTTGAGGATCAAGAAGAAGAAGAAGAATTCAAGTGGTGTTTGTGTGTTATTGTGATGTATTTGATTCATCTATCAATCAGCCTTAAGGTAATCTAAACCAATCCATCTTTGTTAAACATGTTTTAAGATCTATTATACATAAATTAATCATCTAAAACCTAACAATAATCATGCTAAGAAAAAAAGAGAACCCTAGTTGATGATTAATAAAAGTTAGGGTTTGTAATGGTGGATTTAATAACCTGACAGGATTGTTGCTTGTATTGAGTAGGTTGTAAATCAGGTTATACCATAGTGTTTTGCATGATTCTTGATTATGGAACTTAGTTTAGGATGTGTACCCTTTGTATATCAAGTTTCGTGGTCATTGGTGGTCGGGAAAGCAATCTTTTGATTTTTAGAAGTAGAAGTGTTAATTTTGAATATCGGGTCTGGAAAATCAGTCGGTTCTTATGAATTTTAATTTCCAAACCATAACGAATTAGAACCCCCATCAGGTAACATTCTGGAACAGCTTTGAAAAATGATTTTTGTTTAGATACTTGCACTAGGAGATAAAATCTGTAAAAATTATGAGAATTATTAAACATATATAGGTGTCTTTGGTAAAAATTATAGAATCACATGAGCTTGTTTGATGTGTCTTTAAAATCATAAGAAAGTGGACCAGAAGGTGAAAATAATGTTGTGGTTTAATGTTTTTGGTCTCATTAGGGCTTGCGTTGCGTCATTTTATGTGGGTTGTTTGTGTCGTAAATTCATGTGGGTTTATGCATGATTTTGTGTCGTTCTAGGGGCTGTTATAAGTGTGGTATATTGGCTAAATAAACCTATGAAAAATATGTGCTAATCGAGTCTATAAAAATTAGACATAGGTGATTACTTTGGTCTCATTTAGAACACATATGTGGCTCGTTAATAATGTTGTCGTGTGTGTGATTGTGATTGTGATTTGGTGTGTGTTTATTAGGGTCTTAAAACTTGTTACAATCTGAATAAAATGGTTAATAAGTCATGGTATTGGTTGTTTAAACGTTTGGTTAAACTTAGGTTATTCTCTGTCTCACTTTCCATGTTGTCCAGAAAATGGGTCGGATTGAACGGGGTCTAAACAGATAATGCCAATGTATTTTTGTGTTATATTTTAGTCTAAACCTAAGTTCATGAAGCGTACTATCTAAGTAACAAGTTTTATAGTCATTGGAGGTCGAGAAGATGGTCTTTTGATTTTTACAAGGTTAAGTGTCAAAACTGCATTTTGGATGTCTGAAAATTAGTTGGTGTTTTTGATTTTTAATTTTTAAACCATGTGGAATTAAGAGGTCTCACTTGATAGAGATAATTTTTAAGACGTATCTGGCTTACTGGAATTTTGGTGGATTTTTCTGAAGTGCTGAAATGGGTTGGTTAAGGGCAAACTTTCTGGGTGTCTGTGCAGTTATTTTTCTGAGCAGGTCTGGGAAATTTATTTTTTTTATACTTTCCCTTTGAAATAAAATCTAGAAAAATTACAGTAATTATCTAACATGTATAAGTATCTACGATAAGTATTTAAGCACCTCAGTAAGTGCATAAGTATGGTTTTAAATTCATAAACAAAGGGACCTGAACGCGATAAAATCTGAATTATAACATAAGCTAAGGGTTTGGTTTAACCTAGCATGTTTTGCTCCTAATTCATTTGAAAACCAATCCGAGATACTTTTAAACCTATGTTATGAATACTTACTATTCCACATGTGAAACCCTAGAACGCATTAATGAACTAGCTAATAAATACTTAAAATCCGTTATGATATTAAATAAGCGTATAAGTAATATATGATTATAATTCGTGTAGATTCGGTGAAGAAGGGGTGATCCACCTTTCCTTGTGTTCTTTTCCATTTGCTTTCAATCTCATAAGGTACAGATATTCTATCCTTTCAGTAAGGATTTCCTCATGACTCATAAGGTACAGATATTCTATCCATGGTAATTAAAATACTTCCAGTAATTCGATTCAAGGTAATTAAACTACTATTTTGGGAATTAGCTCTTATAATTATCCCTTATCATTAGATTGCATGTGCTATGCCTATTTATGTTGCCCATATTTGTATCCAGTCATGGGGAGTCCATGGCCTTGCCATTGATGCACCAATGGTATTGACACTATCTGTGGAGGTGGGTTTTTGTCCACAGCGTTCCTATTTGTCTATATAGCTATATATATGGCGCACCTGGCCCGTGTTTATTATATGTATGTTTATTCTAGAACTGGCATATGTATATTTGTTTTGAAGGGAGCGTACGGATGCATCCTAGGTACTTATTTCAGTTTAGATATATATACTTGTGAATGGACTTGAGTGTGTGCAATGCACCCCATTTCACTATTTGGTACATTGAGCTAGCTACTCCATGTACAATTTGTTATATGATTTTTTGGGCATTTCCTTTGATATTGATATCCACTTTATGTTCATTATTATGCTTTGATCCCTTTCATATGTTCCATATTCTATTTGACATCTTGTTAAGCAGGTTCTCTTGGATTTATTCGCTCACTCTTTTCATATACGCTTATTACCTTTCAATTGTTTATATCTGTTCACTGAGCGTTAGCTCAGCCACATTTTCTTTTCTCTGCGGCAGGTTATAAGCGGGATGCTGGGCATGAGTGTTGAGAGTAGGAGCTAGAGGACCTACCCATGATTAGTTTCCCTATTGTTGGACTATAATTATGCTTTGAATATGTATTTCTTTTAGACTATTGTTTGGATTATATTTTGGAAGTCTTTGTAATTCTTGATTTAGTATTTAATAAGAAGTCTTCCAATTGCTTTTATATGTTCTGATTGACACCATAATGTTACACTTAGGCCCTTTTCGGGTTGGGGTGTTACACGTATCCATCATCTTCTCAGCTTATCTACAATTCTCAACCTTTTCTTCTGAATTCCACTCATCTTCCACACACTTTCAGCGAAGAACCGCTAGGATAAGTTGAGATAACCCGTCTTCATCAACATAGTTTCTTCTATCAAAGATAACCCCACTAGAACCTTATCACTAACTCCACAACCTTGAAGATTCTATCTTCTTAACCCTTAGCACATTTCCACGTAATCACTTGCTTCATCATATGGATATTCTATGAATATTCACAATAATTGAGAAGAGCTACGTGACTTCAAAGGTGAAGTTTATTGTATGCTATCCACCACTTGTCATGACGTTACTAAGCTCATCGCTTCCGTCAACGTTTGTTTTTCTCTTTATTTTTTGGTTCTTTTTCCAACACATCTTGTCCGGATGGTCATCGATTAAGGGGGAGCGAAAACAAACTCATATAGTCTTTCACCAAACACTCTCAAGAACACACAAATGTGGTTCTTATTCCCTAGAATTCTCTACTAAAACACTCACCTCCTAAGTACCCACTACTTAGCAAAACCTCAGTCACAAAACCACAATCGGTTCTAGCTTTCTAACCTCTACTCTTTGTGACCATCTAGATATTTGTTCTATACAAACACCTTTAACCCTCACATCAAACCCCACATTAATATCATTCATCATCACACTCAACCTTTAAAACTAAACTTCACTCTTGACAGTGATATCTAGCTTAAGAACCTTCAACCCATCGATCATTACACTCAAACCTCACAACTATCCTTCACTCTTGATAGTGATAGTTAGTTCAATAACCTTCAATCCTCACAATCATTATACCTAATGTGTATAAACTATACAATCACACAAAATCCTTCATACACCAAATCATATCTAACTCACAACTAGGATCATCCAAAACTAGAATTTTAGAACTTCGTTACCTCAACCCTGTTAGAGATATTCGCCCACAACCCTGTTAGGATCACATACACATTTTCTTTTTCTCCTTTGAAATATATCATGCATCTCATTGTCAGTGCAAACGATATATTAATCTAAACCGTCTTTTCCCACCTTTTCTCAAAGGTCAAATCCAACACTTCCCATCTTATGGAATCATTTCCGTTCGCATCTAGGTGTTTATCGTTCTCATTTTCACTTTTCTTTGAAGTATATCTTCTGTCAAGTCTATATTGTGACATGATTCGTCATAATAATGTTGACATATATCTACCTCACTTAGATTATGTCTTATCAATAAACTATCCTTAACACCAATCATCTTAGGTAGATGACTATGTCGTTCAAAAGGTTTGTTAGAACTCGCCTTCCCAATGACAACTTGGAAGAAGTCATTTTGTGTGTCAGTCAATGAACGAATCTCGTTCTTGTTAGTGTGATTGATTGAACAATTAGACCTTAGGTTTTCGGTCAAGTTGTGACTCTCTAGTGTCATTGAATTGCATTACGCATTCAAATCTTTGTGTCGCTCAACTTTCTTGGGCTCTCGTCTTGGTTTTTATCCTTTTGGCACACTTTCATCATGTGTCTAACTTCTTGCATACTTTGATATGTTCATTAAACTCATTTTTTTTGTAGCTACGTTTTAACATAGTTTAACCCTTGCATGTCTTGCTATGAGTATTCTATCCCTATAATTAGAAGTGGCAATTTGTGCCCATAATAAAAAAAATGGGCTAATTTGGGCAAATTTATAAAAGATTTGTGCATATTTAGCCCCCTTTTTTTTTTGAAATAGGCATATATTGCCAATTTAAAAGTTAAATAGGCACAAACTGACACATGTTTTCTCTCAATTGGAGAAACATTACAATTGTTTTAAAGAAAAACTTATAGATATAATATATTTAATTCTTTAAATATAAATGAGGTGTTAACGTTTAAGGAATTTATTTTATAGTTTTGGGTCTTTTCTAAATCGATTCGTATAACATGCGCCCGTTTGGCCCGTGCCCGTTTAGCCCGTGCCCATTTAGCCCGCGCCCATTTAGCCAGTAGCCCGTTTGAACCGTCGCCCGTGCCCGCCCGGCCCGCCCGTTTTTCCACCTCTACCTATAATGTTGCTCCTTGATGAGTGTGTAAATACTCATCATTTCTATCACATTTAGACTGCAAAAACATTTAAAAACACTCAGAAATACTTCAAAATATAGAAAATATCCTTGGATTGTGTTTTTATCTGTTTCATATGCAAAAGGATTGAAAAACAGTGAAAACGAACAAAGTTTGCATAATTGGCAGTTTCAGTCCCTGAACTTTCACAAGTTGTCAAAATTAGTCCTTTAACGTTCAAGTTTGCAAAATGGCAACTTAGGTCCCTGAAGTTTCAAAAATGACAAAACAAGTCCCCCGGTTTTCAACTTTGGAAAATTATCATTTCAGCCCCCTAAAAATCCAAAAGTTACACTAATGGTCCTTGGGATAATTTTCAGAATGTTGCATATTTGGTCCCTCAACTTTCAGGGAATTACACATTTGGTCCCTAAAGTTTAAACCTTATAACTAATTCCTAAAACCCTTAAATCTAAAAACAACCCAACCCTAATTAAACCTTATCCCAATAATCCCTTTAACCCAATAATCCCACAAGCCCAATAACCAAAAAAGCCCAACTTCCCATCCTAACCCACTACCCCGTTTTATTTTAGCTAACCCAATCGGTCAAACCCGGTCAAATCCTTCTTCTAAAACCCAGTTACCGCCAAACCAGAAACCACACCCCCTACCTCATCACCACAGCTGTCTACCCACTCTCCTCCACCTCATCCCTCCTCCTCAACACGCTACCTAACAATCCAAAGAGCATTTAATTCTTGTTCCCATCGCTAATCAGGACCAAATGCATTACTACCGGTTTTCCCGCCAAAAAAGAGAAATGGACGATTATGATTGACTCTAGCAAAAGGAGTGGTGGGATTTAATCAGAAGGATGAGGACAAGCTTTTTGGATATCTATTTAAAGAAATGAAGACTAAGAATAAAAGTTGTCATAGTCTTAGACCATTCGTAGTGTAAATTCATTTTAATTTCTGTTGTCTTAATTATTCTCATAACAGTCAATATTAAGGGGTGTTTGGCTTATGAGTCAAACTGGGTCAAAAGTCATTTTCACTGTTCATTTGCACAAGGGTCAGATTAGATTAAGCTTATAACAGCTTATTTAAGATGTTTTCAGTTCCACTTTTGTTGTTTTAAGGTCTTTGCAGGTTTAGAGTTGGATAAGTGCAGGCACAAGTTGTGAGCTGCCCTCACAAGCTTATAATAAGCTCAGCTTATTTTGGACTCATTTTGGCATTTCCCAGGTGCATTATAGTTTAAATTCAGTTTTCATTTATATCCCATAGGTCTTGTTTGTAGTAATCCCCCATATCTGTCCAAGTAGTATAGCAGTCTAGAATTTTGTAGTTTGCATTTTCAGAAATTTTCTTTATCAGATTTAAGTTAGTTAGAGTAGGATTTAACTTCTGATTTTTGTTTTTATCTGTAGCTTACTAGTTGATCTCCATCTGTTTTAGTTTTATTCTGAAAATGTAGCTTATTTCATAGCTTATAATTAATCTGCAAGTAGCCATGCAGAACTGCACATTTGCCCTGTGCAGTTTTTGATGTTCTAGGCCATCTGATCTAGACCCTATTTCATTAAGCAATTGTAGTTGGATTTTGGGCATTCTTAGTTTTTATGTAGCCTATAGTACTAGGTAGATTTTGCCCCTTTAGTTTTCCCTTTCCAGCTTATTTAGTGCTTATTTTAAGGTCTACAAATCTAGGATTTTTCTGCTTTTCTGTCTTGATATTACAGCTGAACTATTTGCTTAATTGGCTTATTCTGTTAGTTTAGTTGTTTGATTTTAGTTGTTTTATGCTTGTTTAAGTTGTTAGAACTGATTTTTAGCTTTTGTGTAATTTTTAGTTAAAATATAGCTTATTTTTGGCTTATTAGCAAACTGCTTATTTGCCCAAAACAGCTTTTTAGGGTTAGATAAGCTCTGAATTTATTTTTCCTAGCTTTTAAATTATAATTTAGACTTAACCTGAATTTTTCAGATTTTTCCTAAGTCATTTGCTATTTTTAATCTTTTTAATTAGTTTCTTATAGTTTTTAAATCATAATAAATAAAATAATAATCAGAAAAATATAATTTTAATTTTCCAATAATTTTCTTTTATTATTAGGATTCTAAAAATATAATTTTCACATCCGTGGGATTTATATTGGACAGAATTCACGTTTTATTTTGTACGTTTACGTAATTTTTTATTTAAACGTACGCGTTTTTAAGTTTTAAACGTTTCTAAGTATTTTGCTTTCACGTACTTGTTCTATTAGCTTATTTAAGCTGTTTTCTTTTATTCCTTAGTGTAAATCATTCAAAACCCTTTTCTGTTCAATTATCACCCGATCACAAATTCGTTTTATTTCATTTTACACACCTCGCTGGGACTTAACGACCCGGGGATACACTAACTCCTTGGATAATTGTATTGTGCCCTAGATTGTTTGACTCTTGTTGACCATTTACTTGGTCAATATTAGTTGACCGTTTGGGGCCGATCAAATTTTGGCGCCGCTGCCGGGGAGGTGTGCTGCGTAAAAACGACTTTGAAGCATTAGTGATTGTTGAATATACATCCATTGTATATTAACCATCCTTGTCCATATTCTCTTAATTTCATTAAAAAAAAACCAAAATAATCGTGAAGTTAATTCGTTTGACTAAACAATTGCCAAAAACATTTTTATTCAAGTTTTCAACGAACACAAAAAAATCCAAAAATATTCATCTTTACCCTCTCACCTTTTTTAATTCTTTATCCCTTTACCCTCTATCCGTTTAATTCTTTTTCTCTATGTCTTCATCTTACCACTGTGGTTGTGAATGGTGTGGAGGTCCTCATAATGGTGGGAATTGTCCCGGTTGTAGCATGGTGGAATCAGGAAATGGGTTTGGTTATGACCAAAATCCTTATTCTTATCATGAAACACCCGACTTTTTCAACCAGCCCCCAAACCATGAGATGGAAACATATTCTTGTGAACATTTTGGAGGTCCACACCCAAGTTTTGATTGTCAAGCAGGAAATACGTCTGTCTATGAACAAGATCCATGTAATCAAAACTTCGGGTATAACCAATATCCATATGATTCACCGTATCAGTCACAGCAAATTTATTGTTGTGAGTACTGTGGAGGTCCTCACTGTAACTCTGATTGTCAAACGAGGAATTCGCTTGTCTATGAGCATGTTCCTTGTAACAATTATGACTATTCATATCATGAACAACCTCCACAGTACCAAATAAATGAGGATGCCTGTAAGGATACCATTCTCCTTGATCTTCTGGATTTATTAAAAAATTTAAAGGAAGATAAACATGCAAAAGAAAATCCTCATGAGAAATCCATGGAAGAATTATTAGCTGAAGAGCAGGCTGCTAAAATAAATTCCCAAGATGCCTTTGAAAAATCTGTTAAGGAAACAATTGCAAAAGAAAAAGCAGCCAAATCTAGCTCTCGATTCTGTTTCATTCCTGATGACAGTGATGATGAAGATATCTTTGATGATGATTCATCAAGTTCATCAATTGAGACTCCTTCCATGAATTTTCAGGGAGAAAAGAGCATGATGGATGATGCGTGGTTTTGCGACCTTACAACAGGTTTTACCTCTCGAGGGATCTCAAGAGGCTTGCAATCCCCACCAGGCAGTGTACCTGACCGATGTAGTATAGTGTAGTGGCAAGTACCGGGGGATTGATCGTTCTCTAGGGGAATAGTGTCGTTAGGATTGGAAAACTACTCTAATAGGTCTAAGGGTGAGGGAAGATTCTTTTTGTATTTTTTTATATTTTTATAAAAGCAAGTAAAATCTCGGGTTTGAAGGAGTGGGCGGAATTAGTTGCTAGTCAACTAACCCAAATAACTACAATTGCAAATAAAATAAAATAACTGAAAATAAAAAGGTTGTGGAACTTATATGGAGAGAAATGTGTTTACTTAGATTTCCTTACTCCCTAACTATCTTTTACCGGTTAATTAGTGTGTATTAATTGCGTGGATGACGGGTGTATTCCTTCATACCAATCGTGGGGTGGCGTACGTACTTCCCCAATTCTATAAGCTCCTACTTCACTCCTATGTCGAGCCGGCTAAGAAGCTCCTAACATGGGATCACTAGAATTCGCTCATGCATTAAATACAACCATAAAAATCTTAGTACGCATTGGTTCATGTTTCTTAAGACGTTCAAGCAAGTTACTGTATAGGAAAGTTAGCCAGTTTTCTTAAGCCTAACATCGATAAACAATATCCAATAAAATTAATAACACACCAACAACCAATAATCAATAGTTAGGTTTCATTAGATCTAAGCAAACACACGATAAATCTAGCCTAGCATGTTAAATAAAAGACAAGAACAAGATATAATCAAACAACACATAGACATATTGAATGATTAATTGATTACTTATCTTCAATTGAACATGGGAGATCCAAGGGTATAAAACCCTTAAAAGTAGCAGAAAAATCGTCTTAGGGTTTCTCCTCACAAAGTTGCACACTAATGACTAAAAATTATGAGAATATATATAGAAAATCAGATCTGACGGCGTCACGTTATAGAGCTGACGCCGTCACCCTCGCCGCGGTTAGGGTTTCTTGATGGCCTTCTTGACGCCGTCCCCTTTTAATCTTCCAAAATCCTCTCTGGCGCGTCAAGGGTTGACGCCGTCACAATGGAGCTTGACGCCGTCACAGGTACTTTTCCAGCCGATTTTGAGACTTTGTCGTTTTCTTCACTTTTATGCTCCAAAAACGTCCAAAATGCTTCCTTTTCCAGATTTCTTCTCCAAAGTACCTAAAATGACAAAAGGAACGATTTAGGGCAATATTTGATCAAATAAATATGATTTAGGGCTTAAATGACCCCCTAAAATCGGTACACTTTTGCTTCATCAAATACCCTTACACTTGAGATTTGCTTGTCCTCAAGCAAATGCGCTTTTATTCTAATCAAAATACAAGTTATGGGTCATTTAACGCTAATATAATAGTAATTACAACAAATAGTCGTTCCACTTTAATCATAATAAGCACGGAGATTACAGACTAGCACCTTACAAGTAGTGTTTAGATACTCACATCTCTCAGGTGTCATAAAAGTATATCTCATAAATGAAAATGAATAATATCTCTCACTACCTGTCATAGCAAATAGATTACCATAGGCTTGGGAAAGGATCAAAAACCTCCTCCACTAGGCGTAAGCACCTAAGATAAACTATCAAAGAGGGCTTTTAAACGGGTTATAACGTTAGGTGTAGGGATATGATAAACACGGTTTTGTTGGATAAAGGATATTTTACTGGTGGCGAGTTAAAGATCTTGATTAATTACATGTACAATATGGCGTTGCTAAGCCAAGACTAGACTCGACTTAAGCTAATGAAAAAAAATAACAAAAAGATAAAATAAACATAAAATGAAACGGGATGGTAGTCCGTATGTTTTTTCTACTTTTTTTTTTTTTTTTTTTTTTTTTTTTTTTGCATACACTCTTGCCCTACCATCCAAAATAATACATCATAGGGGCGTTGGATCTCCCCTTACACTTGAACTTTTACATAACTTTACAAATAACTATTCTAATGACTCGAATTAAGATAATCGAAACACTTGGAGTACTTTTAAAATATTTAGCACATATGGGGGTAATAATGTTGTTCTTCCCCATTACTCCATTACACTAAAATTGAGTGCATACAAGGTAGGCTAAGGCGATTTGGGTGTACATTTAAGTGGGGTGTAAACAAATTCTTACTTTAAGTAAAATGCTTAAAGTTAGAAACGAAAAGATAGGCTCTGAGGGGTGTACTAGGGGTATCGTGTACTAAAAATGAGTACAACGCAAAGGGTGTGGGAGAATTACTTGACCAATGTAGCCAATGTAATTATAACAAAAACACAGGTGTAAAACAATGGGTTAATCCTAATGCCTCTTATCATGTAGTAAATCTAACTACACGAATGTAGTCTCACTTGTGGCCTCGGAATGGTCCTAACGCAAGTTCTAGAATCTAAGTGCTACCGGTACACACATCATAGCATAAATGCTTTTCCTACCAATTCTAGGGGCGAACCTCACATATTTGGGGGTGGAAAATTTTTTAGTGGTACGGTTTTGTGCTAGTCATATAATTCCTATCCATGAGACGCTTATTAAGACTAAAGTTTCACTCCTATATGTTGCAAAAAATTTTAAATTTAGTGCTAAAATTGCCCTAACAAGTATTTCTCTTAGCTTTATTACACATTTACTATTAAACAAACCAAAAATCAAGCGAAGTTGTATTTTCTAAGGCATCATAATTTACCCTCCCTACACTTAAACCGAACATTGTCCCCAATGTTCTAAGTAAAAGATGTAAAAGTAAAAATAAATGAAAATGATAGAAACTAATACTCCCCTGATTCGCTCGGTATGTATGATGTGATAACATGGTTAAATCTTCCTTCAAGAAAACGAGCATAGAAAAGCTTCACTCCAGAAATATAATCATCTTCTTGTCCAATATAACCTGTAATCAACAAACACAAAAAACCAACGCATCAAACAGAACAAAGAAAAACCACAACTAGATGTAATTCCAGATTTAGAAATAAAAACAAAACTAAACAATAAAAGGATAGGATACTTGTGGAATGAATTACAAATAGGAACTCATAAAACATGTCCACAAGTATTGACACACAAACAAGATAGTATATATGCTAATCATAAATTGTGAATTTTTCATGTTCGAATTTCGTCCTTTTTAACAAAATATAGGCTTCCCTACACTTATCTTTTTGTAAAATACCTTTATATGCAATTAAGACGAGGTTAAAAACAAGATAAAGCATTTTCACAAATTATTCGAAACATGAAAATTAAACAATTATGATTAAGCATATATGACACAAACAAACAAATAAAATAAAAACATCAAACAATTAAACAAATAAAGCTTGGGTTGCCTCCCAAGAAGCGCTTGTTTTTGTTCGAGTCACGAGCCTGACTCTGCCCTTATTTAACGGATAAAGGAGAGGTTTTCCCTACACTTAGGGTTAAGTGCGGGTGATAGTAGCGATACACACCGACTCGGTATGAGTATGCCACGTGAGGAAAGAGTGGTGGATGAATTATATGCTCAAAGATGTGGGATCCAATCATCATAACCTTACTTAGTTCAATTGGGTCAATGGGTGAATTGAAGTTTTCTCCTAGAAAGGGATCATCTTCTATCAACTTCGAGAGACTCCTAGTTGGGAATCCATCTTGACCTAATAAACCCGGTTTAAACCCATAGTGTTTCTTGTGATTAATCATGAATGGGTGATGTAAGTATGAAAGGTTATGGTTCACTCCTATGTCAGCTTCCTCTCTACAAGGCTTAGAGTCTACTACCTTCAACATAAAACTACCCGGACTATATGGTTTGATGGGTGGGTCGGGACCTAATTCAATTCCTAAGTTCACATCTAAGGATGGAAGATTAGGTAACGGTTTTGGTTTAGGCTCCGGTTCATCAAAACTAGGAACTTCCATAGAACTAAAAGAAAGGTTATGACTACAAGTATTCAAACCTATTTCTTCTAGTTTTGTTTGGTCCAAGGGCTCTACCTCTATTGGGGTTCCTATAGTCTCTTCTACTTCTTCCGGGTAAGTCATGGGTGGTGTGTGTGCCTCAAATGATGGTAGGACTTGTGGGGTACTTGGTGGGCTTATGTTACTTACCTCATCATTCCCTATGTCAAGATCACCTATATCCTCATCATGTGTTTTAGTACAATCTAACCCTAACATTTTCCAAAGTATCTCAAGTGCTTCTCTAGGCATCTCAACTTCTATGTCCGAATCATAAGGATCTTCCTCAATAATCCGACCATGTTCAATTTGCCTAAAGGATTCATCATGTGTTCTTCGGGATTCAAAGTCATTGGTCATAAAACCTAGGTCTTTTTGATCAATGTGATCATGTTCGGCTAAATCCTCCATCACATCAAGGTCACCTATGTGTTCATCCTGTATTATGGTAGTGCCTAACCATGACATGCAGCTAGGTGGCTCAACTCTACCCTCATCCCCAAACAAACTTGTTTCATGATCCTTGAAATTTGTGGTCAATTGACTTGTATTAATGTTTGTTGGGTTGTCTACTATATAATAATATTGGGCACAATTCTCAATAGCTTCCCATGCTTCCTCAGCACTTAATTCCCTAAGATCCCTGCCGGCAAAATGGTAAATGTCCCTTTGGGCATGTCGGTCGACATGATTGTAAAAGATTTGAGTTAGGGACCAAAAATCGAAGTTATGATGAGGGACTTTTTGGAGTAAATATTTAAAACGAGTCCATGCATCATAGAGAGGTTCATCTTTATGTTGTTTAAACATCAAGATGTCATATGGAGTGGGTGAATTACGTGGTTGGTGGTATGGTGGATTCGCGTTCTCCATAATGGTGAACGGAAGAGTCAATGGAAATTACGAACAAACACACAAAGAAATAAGATAGACTAAAGAAGACCTATAAAAAGAAAATAAAAATCTTACTAGAAAGGAATCTAGTAAGTAGACCTAATAAAAAAGAATTTCAACCTAAGCAATAACTACTCCCCGGCAGCGGCGCCAAAAACTTGATGCGTGGTTTTGCGACCTTACAACAGGTTTTACCTCTCGAGGGATCTCAAGAGGCTTGCAATCTCCACCAGGCAGTGTACCTGACCGATGTAGTATAGTGTAGTGGCAAGTACCGGGGGATTGATCGTTCTCTAGGGGAATAGTGTCGTTAGGATTGAAAAACTACTCTAATAGGTCTAAGGGTGAGGGAAGATTCTTTTTGTATTTTTTTTATATTTTTATAAAAGCAAGTAAAATCTCGGGTTTGAAGGAGTGGGCGGAATTAGTTGCTAGTCAACTAACCCAATTAACTACAATTGCAAATAAAATAAAATAACTGAAAATAAAAAGGTTGTGGAACTTATATGGAGAGAAATGTGTTTACTTAGATTTCCTTACTCCCTAACTATCTTTTACCGGTTAATTAGTGTGTATTAATTGCGTGGATGACGGGTGTATTCCTTAATACCAATCGTGGGGTGGCGTACGTACTTCCCCAACTCTATAAGCTCCTACTTCACTCCTATGTCGAGCCGGCTAAGAAGCTCCTAACATGGGATCACTAGAATTCGCTCATGCATTAAATACAACCATAAAAACCTTAGTACGCATTGGTTCATGTTTCTTAAGACGTTCAAGCAAGTTACCGTATAGGAGGTTAGCCAGTTTTCTTAAGCCTAACATCGATAAACAATCATCCAATACAATTAATAACACACCAACAACCAATAATCAATAGTTAGGTTTCATTAGATCTAAGCAAACACACGATAAATCTAGCCTAGCATGTTAAATAAAAGACAAGAACAAGATATAATCAAACAACACATAGACATATTGAATGATTAATTGATTACTTATCTTCAATTGAACATGGGAGATCCAAGGGTATAAAACCCTTAAAAGTAGCAGAAAAATCGTCTTAGGGTTTCTCCTCACAAAGTTGCACACTAATGACTAAAAATTATGAGAATATATATAGAAAATCAGATCTGACGGCGTCACGTTATAGAGCTGACGCCGTCACCTCGCCGCGGTTAGGGTTTCTTGATGGCCTTCTTAACGCCGTCCCCTTTTAATCGTCCAAAATCCACTCTGGCGCGTCAAGGGTTGACGCCGTCACAATGGAGCTTGACGCCGTCACAGGTACTTTTCCAGCCGATTTTGAGACTTTGTCGTTTTCTTCACTTTTATGCTCCAAAAACGTCCAAAATGCTTCCTTTTCCAGATTTCTTCTCCAAAGTACCTAAAATGATAAAAGGAACGATTTAGGGCAATATTTGATCCAATAAATACGATTTAGGGCTTAAATGACCCCCTAAAAGCGGTACACTTTTCGCTTCATCAATGGAATTACTAGCAGAAGAACAAATGGAATTTGTAAAATCCATGTGTGCTAGTCCTTCTCAACTCCCTCAGTCTGCTGTTATCGCACCCGAAGTTCACACTAACTCTCAAACATGGGGGATGAGCATCTTGACACTATTCCTGAAAAGGAATCGGACGAATTCATAAAGTCTAGTGTTGAGAACCTTGTCCCAATCCTAAGTGAGTCACAGAGAACTTTTGATCAAATGTGTGATATCCCTCCTCCTCTTGATTTTTCAAAAGATCATATTGAGATGTTCTCCGATTCTACTAATGACGATTCTTTATCATGTGGAGACATCATTTATATGGAGGAATTTCCTTCTGAGCCAGTCAGCTTAAAAGAAGAGAATGTTGAAGAAATTGACACTGAAATCAAAGATGAAGCTCTTCGAGCAACATTATTGAATGTTAGTCTTCTCATTTCTAAAATCGAGGCTTTCAAAGAAAAACCCGTTTCATCTCCTATCCCCAAAAAGGATAGTGACATATTTTCCGATGATTCTATTCCGAAAATGGAAGCCTTCTGTTTTAATCAGATGGGAGAGAAAATTAGTGGCAATACCACTTCTCATTCTCATAATTCTCTCCCCGATTATGAATCATTTACATTTGAGGAGTTCGCTGATGAACTCACTCACATCAAATCCGAATATGATTCATTCACCTTTGAGGAGTTCTCCGATGAACTCACTCATATCATATCTCCGCCGGAGTATGATAACTTCTACTTTGATCTTGACAAAGATTATCTTTATGTCCTGGAGGGAAATATTCTCAACACTGAGAATTTAATTAATGTCAAAATTCCATCCCTCTCGCCCAGAATATGTCTTGATCAGCCAAGCTTAAATGATGAGATTCATGATGTGGAAATCATGCATTCTCCTTCTGACTATGATGAGTTAGTCATGATTTTTATCATGACTTTCTTTCTTTTCTTCACCTACACGGTGACTTCTCCTGTTCTTCACTCCTTCGGGAATGAAGACACTATCTTTGACCTCGGCATTTTATTTATCATTTGTAAGCCGGGTCTGTGTATATCTCATCAGAGTGGAACTTTCAAGAAATTCAATGTTAATCGAAACACATTGAATGAAAGTCCGATGGAGATGGTTTCTTCCACTTGCTTCCCCAAGAAACAATGAATGCGGGGTCGAGTCAAGCTAAGTGACTCAGTGAACAAAAACATTAGCACAACATGGGTTTTCACCCATGTCTCTGACTTCTTTCTCTTTTCTAACACCCAAGTGTGGGGGAGATGCCCCACATGTTGTATATATGTAAATTTCAGTTTTTTTTTTAATTTAAAAAAAAAAAAAAAAAAGGTGTGACTTAATGGCTAGTAGTATTTCGTTTTCACGTTCTAAGTGTTGGTTTAACAACCGGTACTTTGAATATTGAGGGCAATATTCAGTTCTAAGTGTGGGGGGGAATTCTAGCGAATTTGATCATATGTACCATCTAGTACCCCCATTTTGGCCAAAATTTTAAAACTTTTTCTCACTTAGAACGCAATAAATGGTTATCAGTCCGCCATGTCTAACCCACATAAGGACTGGCTAATCCGAGAGCAAACGGCTCTTGGTAAAGATATCTCAAATCCGTTTATGGCTTACAATTTGCCAAAAATTGTATGGTATTCGACTCACCATATCTTTATAAGTGAAGAGTTGGCTAGCCCGCAAGGTTATGGCTTGTGGTAAAGGCATTGGAAAACCATAATTGGTAATCAGCTCACCAAAGATAATAACTGTATTTTATCTAAGAGTTGGCTAGTCCAGAAGCAAACGGCTTCTGGTAAAGACAAATCAAATCCGTTGACAGCTGATGATTTGCTCAAAATCATTTGGTTATCATTGTACCAAAGTATCACATACTAAAACATTGGCTACTCCAGAAGTAATGGCTATCTAGTAAAGAGTAAAATCCATTAAACTTTCAAAAAGGATTGCTAGGGACTAGCAATAGTTTTGTAACCTCCCGTGATTTTCCCTTTGAATAATAAATGATTAATAAATCATACGTTATCTAATAACCACTTTTACTGGTTAAATTTTTTTTTACTAGACTGTATAAATCTTAATAATACTTGTGGTTACCATTTACTCAGAAACGATGCTCACACACGAACCTGGATAATCAAAAATCGCGAATCATTCAAAAACTATTAACATTAATAGTTAACGTTTACACGTTTCGTCAAATAACCAAACATGATCAAAAACATCCCCGAGTTCACAAAAATTTTCACGAATACTTAGTAACTCCAGTGGGCCTCGACCCAATGCCAAAATAAACTGCTAAAAACCATTGGGCCTCAGCCCAAATTCTCAGCAAACTAATACACACCAAACGAGCTCATAATTTCTTTTCTTTTCCTTGTTTGCCCCAACCCACCAACGAGCCCAAACTAAAGCCCAAGTTTATAATTTAGAACGTTCGGATAGCTACTCATCTACCCAACACTTTGGCTATTATACGAACGAATTAACTTAACAACAATATAATAATTTTACACAACCCAATACTCGACTTAGCTAAGAATCGAGGGAAACAAATATCACACACTAACTCGAACATATACTCGCCTAAAATAAGTCCAAACTCAACGCATTTGTCATGTGTTAAAAATAACTTAAGGATCATACCATGGCCTAGTCGACTTTTGTATCACTCCCCAAACTGATTTAACGTGTATTTTGGCCAACCAAACGAATTCGAACACACCTCCAGCAAGTCTACAAAGTATTACACGAACTCTACATTAATGTTTAACTCGTCTAAATGTGATAAGTGCATGAAATGCACGACCAAAAACCACAAGACCAACTCTCAAAATAATCCACCTTGCCTCTGTTCATTTGGCCCTTGATGTTGACAATACCACCACAAATGAAGCATGATTCTACTCTTGCAAATTTACTGTCACACTCAACCACCATGTGAGATTATAAAATATCTTCTTAGTTTACTATAGATGAAACACAAACAACACACCTTTTGTTTTCTTGCTCTCGGCTAGACCCCAAAACCATAAGATTCATACGCAAGATCTCTCTTTTCTTTGGACATACAATGACAACTCATGAGGTAATATATGTGACCCTTCGTATTCCCACAAGAAGTAACAACGTAAACTATGGGACTTTTGGCGTTTTCTCCTTGTTCGAACTAAGCATAAGGACGATGCACTACTAGTGCTCTCCTATTCCTCACTCCTAAATCACATTCGTCACCTTCATATACCCTATATAAACACATGCATGCAACTCGGTTCAATGCACCCTCTACAATGCATTTCCAAAAATCCTTCAAACATACAAGTTACTAGCACATTCAAAAAGGGTAAAAGTTTGGAACAAGATTTTGTAGTTTGGAGCTGAGTTACATTCAGTACGTGGGTTAAGACACATCACCATCTCTTTGGCTCTCATTCACTCGACACCACTTTCTTTATAACCACTGTAAGGCCACGCTATATTTTCTTTACTTAAGTTTTAGATTCATGCATACGTAGAGTTGAGCAAACAAAATGTGTGCTCACAAGTTGACACTCTACACCCATAAGCACATGTCAAACCACTGACAACATACACACTTACACGAATGTGTTCATATATACATGCAAACGGCTTAAGTCGTAATGGTTAAACTTGTAAAATCCAACCTTAAAACCCCATGTCATAAAATGTTAACACTCTTCGTATCAAAATCAATGAAATGTTTGTCGTTTGAAACCAAAAACAAAACCGAAGAAATGCACCCACATGAGCAAGTCTTGACTTTCGAGCAAAGGACTACTCACCTTACTGCAACAACCCAAAGGATGTTTTAAAACATATAAGTTTATCGTAAAAACTTTTGGAAGTCCACGTTACAACTTCTGGTTTCTTTTCTTCTTATTTAGGGTCGTAAAAACCTAACCAGTTAAAACATTTTGGCTCACATGGGTATTCCCTCGACACTCTTTGTTCATTAGTAAGCCCTAGTCACCTAGTTCACTTCGTTTGAAAGGAGAACGAGCTGAAAAACAAAGAACACAAACCCCACTGAGTGCATGCAAAATCTTTGGATATATAATATACAAAGACATAACCCAGTTAGAAACACCTTAAAAATAGTCCACTCATTAAACCCAACACCAAAGAGCCTTTAGCTCAGTTGGTTCTGTCATTCGTTTGGCAGTAGGAGGTCCAGTGTTCGATTCTTAAGCAGTGGCAGTTGCCACATATTTTTTTTTTGTCACTTTTGCCTTTTGACAATCCTAGTCCCTCCACCTTGAATTACTTGCCAACTTTCTTAAGATTTTTAATAAGTTTTATAACTTATATTACAAATTTACATTTTAACCCCTCGACCTTAACCTATTTGACATTTCATTAAAATACTTTTATAAGTTTATAACTTATCTTAACCTTTACAACTTTAACCCCTATAAGTTGAACTTTGAATATTTTGAGCATATCACACTCACGTCACAAATCAAATCGTCATACGATTCCTCAAATCACATTCGTTATTCATGCAAAGTCGAATACTCAAACATTATTATTATCCAGGATTGTGTGTGAAACTGTTCTGAATTCTCTATATAACCAACAACTCCATTCAATCGTTGGCAACTCAAGGTGAGTTCATAGCCCACTTCTTTTCAACTTTTAAACTCTTTTGTGGGGAGATACATGCTACAAAACATGAACACAAACTTTTTGTATGCTATGCCTGATGTTATTATTGCTTAAGTAGCTATTGCCAAAATTCCCTCTATCATGAACCTTAATCACTTACGAGTGAACGTAAATAGTTGTGAATAGATCTATTTGGGACTGACAATCCCCGTTTGAGTCTGCTAGGATGAGCCACTCATACGCACTTTATTTAAACAAACTCTAGGTTATTGGCAAATACCTACCTTGAGGGCCGATATTCTTTACATCATACATGATGCCTGTTAAGCGTTGCGTGTCATGAGCTTAATGCAATAACAACTTGATTTTTACTAGTTAATTGTATTCGAAGCAATTAACATTTATACTTGTGTTCAAACTGTTAAACTCAAACCTATGAACATCACTCAACGTTTGTTGACTTTTAGCATGTATTCTCAGGTAACTAGAAGCTGAAGCTCAAGGCACGGAGTGGGCATTAAACCCGGCACGGGTTCTAAATAAATGTTTATCATTCAAATTTAAATAAACATGTTCAACTATAAAACATCTTTGTATTATAAAAACTCTTGTGTTTTGAATGGTAAATTAAAACGCCTTCCTAAGTCGTTTTCTAAGGTTATGACTGTGATCCACTACGTAACACCCGGTAAAGTCTTCCGCTGTTGCTATTCGAAATTTGGGGGTGTTACAGATTGGCATCAGAGCCCATGGTTATAGAGAACCAAATGTATTTTGAAACATTGGACTATAACTACATTTTTAAAACGGACCATTTTTTTTAAAAGGATAACCACCTTATGCCCTCCGTGCCTACGCATATCTAACATTAAAGAATGTTGCTTACTACATTAAGTTCTTAACTAAATTTAACATGTGCATGATTATGTTAATAGCTTACATTTATTATTCGGGATTATTACAGTACTATGTCTTCAGACCCCCATCCTATCACTGTATCATCTGATTCAGAGAATGAGGATCCTATGCCTTTCACGCTAGACTTTGCTACGGCAGCTATACCGATGTCACCTGCTACTGACCGGTACATGGAAAGCCAGCAATTTCTACCGGCATCTGACACGGAGATTTCCCCTCCAACATCACCCATCCCATCACCTGACCCGATTCGTCGGCATGGACGAGTACGACAACTCCATCCGTACGAACCCGAACCCTTTAACCAACTTTACCGACGCCCCGGAGAAGGTTTTGTTCGCAAACACACTCCCCGGAAACGGACATGTACACCACCAGTTTTGATCATACCACCTTCAGCTCCTAAGCATACCAGGACACCACCACCTACACCACTATCTTCTGTTCCACCACCTACTACTTTCTACCAGCAGACCACCACTGTTCCATTACCATCCACTACTCCACCACCTGCTTCACCACCATCAGCTACACTCAGCGAGCCTCTGCCACCTCGAGAGAGAACATACCGCTTGGTTCCATCTTCATCGGACCCCTATGTTCAGGCTATAGATAAGGTCGCAGTTCGCACTGGAACCCGCAAGAGAGTCGATGCTCGTCGATGGTCTTTCTTGCTACCGATCATTCGTCACTGGAGATCCCAGGAGGGAGCCCCGAGATCCATGGAACTAGGAGAGAGTTCGGCTACTGCTGCTTCAAGGATTCTTCCAGTTACCGGAGAACCCCTCCATCACACTGTACCTCTACTGGCAGCCAGATTAGTTAGACATGAGGACCGCCTTGACGACATTGTAGACATTCTTGACGACCTACCACTAGAGCAGGTTGAGACTCTTGGAGAAGAAGTAGAAAACCTCGTGATAGGTCAGTTAGCAATGGAGACAGTCTTCGATCAAGTGTGTACTAGTTTGGAGGAAGCCATTGAGACTATTTCAGTGCTAGGAAATGCTACTACTACGATGCAGACAGTGATTGAGACACTAGACTCTGAGCTTAACCAAGTTAGCTCTGAGGTTCTGATTCTGAGGCTTATGATTGAGGATTCCCAGGCTAGGGAAAGAGATCGAGACCAGACAGTGGAGACCTTGATGACTGTGATTGCAGATCTTCAACGCCGCTTAGATGGTGCACCAGGAGGACCATAGATCAGAGATATGTCAGTATAGCTAGGAGATATCTTAGCCTATCAATGTTGTATTAATAAAGAATCTTGTATCCTTATGTTTTGTAAAACAGATCGAACAAGTTATTAATCTATGTTGTGTGGATGTACTATATTGATGTTGATTTATGTATTCCATGGTTGTTTCTTACATTCATGTGCATTACGATATTGTCTCGGCTCATACAGTTTAAATCCAATCATTTATGTTCTCATGTGTGTTGTGACTCAGACATGTCATGAATGTATTTATGATATGATATTTACTGTACCTGCAGATATAAACCAGAATCAACATAAACTCCATATGATTAATAATATGACCGTAATATTATAATTCATATTAAATATAATCTAACCTAACGTGATCATTTTGAGATTTCTAAATATATGCTTTTGCAATATTAATAGAAACATGGCACGTACAAGGAAAGCAACCTCAGCCGCAAATCATGAAACTTCAACAGCTACGCCTACCATGACTCCAGAAGCTATCCGCAAAGCAATCGCCGACGGAGTAAACACAGTCTTGGCCGAACAAGCAAATGCTCGCAACAGTGGCACTAGCCTACCAACAGGAGAAAGTGCGGCAGTTGTGAACCGCAAGTGTACCTACAAGGATTTTATGAGTTGCCAACCAACATTTTACAAAGGAACTGAAGGAGTAACTGAACTTGCTCACTGGTTCGAACGATCTGAAACTGTTTTTCAGAGAAGCGGTTGTACCGAAGAAAACAAGGTCACTTTCGCTACTGGAACTCTCATGCAAGATGCTTTGTCATGGTGGAATGCTACAGTCAAAGCCATGGGAATGACGGCAGCCTACCAGCTCCCTTGGACTGAGTTTAAAACCAAGATGCTGAAGAAATACTGTCCCCGTTCGGAACTAAGAAAATTGGAGGATGAATTCCATCTACTAGTAGTAAAGGGAATTGATCTTGAAACATACAACAGGAGATTCCAAGAGCTTAAGGTATTATGCCCTACTGTTGTACCAACTTTCGAAAAAGAACTGGAGAAGTATATCGAAGGACTTCCCCGTAGTATTGAGGGAAATGTCACTTCATCAAATCCGTCAACTCTAGAGGCAGCCATGGAGCTTGCTCAAAAACTACTGGACCGAGAGGTCAAATACAACAACGAACTCAAGAGAAAGCTCGATGATAAGAGAACCACCCATCTCAACAATAATAACAACCACCGCAACAGTAACTTCAACAACAACCATAGAAACAATAACTCGTATCATCAGAACCGAAACAATCATCACCAACAACAAAACAAACGTCAGGAAACCATCAAGGCCTATGCTACTACTGAAGGCAGAGAATACCAAGGTCAGAAACCCCAGTGTAACAGGTGCAAGCTACACCACAATGGGCCATGCACAACCAAATGTACGAAATGCCAAAAAGTGGGTCATCAGACAAAGGATTGCCGAAATCCCGCTACTGGTAGCAACTTACAGCCTATAACTCCAACTTGTTACTCCTGCGGAGAAGTAGGCCACTTCAAGAACCGCTGCCCGAAAGGAAATGGTCAACAAAGCAACGCGCGAGGAAGAGCGTATGTGTTAAAGGAAGAAGATGCACCACAAAACCCTGATGTTGTCACGGGTACGTTTCTACTCAATCAACATAGTGCTAAAGTATTATTTGATACTGGAGCAGACAAAAGTTTTGTGTCAACTACATTTACTCCTTTACTTAACATTACCCCTTCCAAACTAAACACTACCTTTGAAATCGAAATGGCGGACGGAAACCTAATTGGCACCAACACCATAATTCGTGGTTGCACCCTAACCCTACAAGATAAACCTTTTTCCATCGATCTTATGCCCATTCAGCTCGGTAGTTTTGACGTAGTCATTGGAATGGATTGGCTATCCAAACACCACGCTAGAATACTATGTGACGAGAAAGCCGTGTGTATCCCATGTAATGGTTAAACATTTATTGTCCACGGAGACAAAAATAAGACGCGGTACGGTATTCTATCATGCACGCGATTGGTGAAATACATGAATGAAGGATGTCAAGCATTCATGGTTCATGTAACGGAAGACAAATCCAAAGAAAAGCGAATAGAGGACGTTCCAATCGTTAAAGAATTTCCAGAAGTATTCCCCGAAGATCTACCCGGTCTTCCACCACCACGTCAAATAGAATTCCAGATTGAACTAGTGCCTGGAGCGGCACCTGTGGCAAAAGCACCCTATAGGTTAGCGCCATCGGAGATGAAGGAATTGGCAGAGCAATTGAGAGAGTTGTCTGATAAAGGTTTTATCCGACCCAGCTCATCACCTTGGGGAGCCCCAGTCCTATTCGTTAAGAAGAAAGACGGATCTTTCCGAATGTGTATCGATTACCGGGAATTGAACAAACTCACTGTAAAGAATCGTTATCCGCTACCCAGGATCGATGACTTGTTTGACCAATTACAAGGATCGAGTGTATACTCAAAAATCGATCTGAGGTCCGGATACCATCAGTTAAGAGTTCGAGAGGAGGATATTCCCAAGACCGCTTTCAGAACGCGTTACGGACATTACGAATTTCAAGTAATGCCATTTGGTTTAACTAACGCACCTGCGGTATTCATGGACTTGATGAACCGAGTTTGTAAACCTTACCTGGATAAATTCGTGATAGTTTTCATAGACGACATTCTGATATATTCCCGCGACGAAAAGGAACATGCCGAACATTTGAGAATTATCTTAGAATTACTCAAAAAGGAACAATTGTATGCCAAGTTCTCCAAATGTGACTTTTGGATTCGAACTGTACAATTTCTCGGGCACGTTATCGACAGTCAAGGTATTCATGTAGACCCCGCAAAGATTGAAGCCGTCAAAAGTTGGACATCTCCCACAAACCCCACAGAGATACGCCAATTTTTGGGTCTTGCCGGTTACTACAGGAGATTTATTGAAGGATTTTCAAAGATCTCGAAGCCTTTGACCGAGTTAACTCAGAAAAACAAGAAGTATGTCTGGGGAAAGGAAGAGGAATCAGCTTTTCAACTGTTAAAACAAAAGCTATGTGAAGCACCAATATTAGCACTACCTGAGGGAAGTGAAGATTTTGTAGTATATTGTGATGCTTCATATCATGGTTTAGGAGCTGTGCTGATGCAACGAAACAAAGTGATAGCTTATGCCTCACGACAACTCAAACCACATGAAGTAAATTACACGACTCATGATTTGGAGTTGGGAGCAGTAGTATTTGCTCTAAAAATGTGGAGACATTACCTGTACGGCACCAAGTGCATCGTATTCACCGACCACAAAAGTCTTCAGCATATCTTAGATCAAAAAGAGCTGAACATGAGACAACGCCGCTGGTTAGAACTACTTAGTGATTACGATTGTGAAATCCGTTATCACCCAGGAAAAGCTAACGTCGTGGCTGATGCCTTAAGTCGAAAAGAACGACCGAAACCTCTTAGAGTCAGATCATTAGGAATGACCATTTGTTCACCTCTACCCTCACAAATACTCGCCGCTCAATCCGAGGCTCTTAAGGAAGACAACCGACCTAGTGAAAAGATTCACGGTATGCCAGAGAATGAGAATGGCTTCGTACAAAGAGCAGATGGAGTGCTCTGTTTCAAAGAAAGAAGTTGGATTCCTTTATACGGAGGAATACGTGATCTCATTATGCATGAATCTCACAAGTCCAAGTACTCCATTCACCCAGGTTCTGATAAAATGTATCAAGACCTCAAGAAACTTTACTGGTGGCCAAACATGAAGGCAGACATAACAGAGTATGTCGAGAAATGTTTGACGTGCGCAAGAGTAAAGGCAGAATATCAAAAGCCGTCAGGATTACTCATACAACCTGAGATTCCTGTATGGAAGTAGGAGCGCATTACAATGGACTTCATCACCAAGCTACCTAAAACATCAACTGGATTGGACACCATCTGGGTCATCGTTGATCGTCTCACCAAATCCGCTCACTTCATAGCCATCAAAGAAACTGATGAGATGGAGACACTCGCAAAACTATATCTAAAAGAAATAGTTTCACGACATGGAGTGCCGATCTCAATCATCTCAGATCGTGACAGTCGTTTCACATCTCATTTTTGGAAGTCTTTGCAAAAAGCCTTGGGAACCAAATTAGACATGAGTACGGCATATCATCCACAAACCGATGGACAAAGTGAAAGGACAATTCAAACCCTAGAAGACATGCTCCGAGCCTGTGTTATTGATTTCGGTAAAGGTTGGGACAGACACTTACCTTTAGCTGAGTTCTCTTACAACAACAGCTACCATACTAGTATTAAGGCAGCACCATTTGAAGCACTCTACGGACGGAAGTGCAGATCGCCTGTTTGTTGGACCGAAGTCGGAGATGTACAACTCACCGGACCCGATCTCATTCATGAGACAACAGAGAAAATAATCAAGATTAAACAACGACTACAAGCAGCAAGAGATAGACAGAAGAGCTACGCCGATGTGAGGCGGAAACCTATGGAATTTCAAATTGGAGACAAGGTCATGCTAAAAGTGTCCCCCTGGAAAGGGAAAGTACGTTTCGGAAAACGTGGGAAACTCAACCCTAGATACATTGGTCCATTCAAGATCCTAGAAAAGATTGGACCAGTGGCTTACAAACTCGAGCTACCAGAGGAACTTAGCCAAGTTCACAACACTTTTCATGTATCGAATCTTAAGAAGTGCTTGTCAGATGAATCTCTTGTAATTCCTTTGAAAGAGATTCGGCTCGACGACAAACTTGTCTTTACGGAAGAACCCGTGGAAATCATGGACAGAGAGGTCAAACAACTAAAACAGAACCGCATCCCTATTGTCAAAGTCCGATGGAACTCTAAACGAGGACCGGAATATACTTGGGAACGCGAAGACCAAATTCGAGCCAAATACCCACACCTATTTCCATAAACACCACTAACCACCATCTTAGACTGGAATTCCGGGACGGAATTCAGTGTAAGTGGTAGGTACTGTAACCTCCCGTGATTTTCCCTTTGAATAATAAATGATTAATAAATCATACGTTATCTAATAACCATTTTTACTGGTTAAAATTTTTTTTTACTAGACTGTATAAATCATAATAATACTTGTAGTTACCATTTACTCAGAAACGATGCTCACACACGAACCTGGATAATCAAAAATCGCGAATCATTCAAAAACTATTAACATTAATAGTTAACGATTATACGTTTTGTCAAATAACCAAACGTGACCAAAAACATTCCCGAGTTCACAAAAATTTTCACGAATACTCAGTAACTCCAATGGGCCTCGACCCAATGCCTAAATGAACCGCTAAAAACCATTGGGCCTCAGCCCAAATTCTCGGCAAACCAATACACACCAAACGAGCTCATAATTTCTTTTCTTTTCCTTGTTTGCCCCAACCCACCAACGAGCCCAAACTAAAGCCCAAGTTTATAATTTAGAACATTCGGATAGCTACTCATCTACCCAACACTTTGGCTATTATACGAACGAATTAACTTAACAACAATATAATAATTTTACACAACCCAATACTCGACTTAGCTAAGAATCGAGGGAAACAAACATCACACACTAACTCGAACATATACTCGCCTAAAATAAGTCCAAACTCAACGCATTTGTCATGTGTTAAAAATAACTTAAGGATCATACCATGGCCTAGTCGACTTTTGTATCACTCCCCAAACCGATTTAACGTGTATTTTGGCCAACCAAACGAATTCGAACACACCTCCAGCAAGTCTACAAAGTATTACACGAACTCTACATTAATGTTTAACTCGTCTAAATGTGATAAGTGCATGAAATGCACGACCAAAAACCACAAGACCAACTCTCAAAATAATCCACCTTGCCTCTGTTCATTTGGCCCTTGATGTTGACAATACCACCACAAATGAAGCATGATTCTACTCTTGCAAATTTACTGTCACACTCAACCACCATGTGAGATTATAAAATATCTTCTTAGTTTACTATAGATGAAACACAAACAACACACCTTTTGCTTTCTTGCTCTCGGCTAGACCCCAAAACCATAAGATTCATACGCAAGATCTCTCTTTTTTTTGGACATACAATGACAACTCATGAGGTAATATATGTGACCCTTCGTATTCCCACAAGAAGTAACAACGTAAACTATGGGACTTTTGGCGTTTTCTCCTTGTTCGAACTAAGCACAAGGACGATGCACTACTAGTGCTCTCCTATTCCTCACTCCTAAATCACATTCGTCACCTTCATATACCCTATATAAACACATGCATGCAACTCGGTTCAATGCACCCTCTACAATGCACTTCCAAAAATCCTTCAAACATACAAGTTACTAGCACATTCAAAAAGGGTAAAAGTTTGGAACAAGATTTTGTAGTTTGGAGCTGAGTTACATTCAGTACGTGGGTTAAGACACATCACCATCTCTTTGGCTCTCATTCACTCGACACCACTTTCTTTATAACCACTGTAAGGCCACGCTATATTTTCTTTACTTAAGTTTTAGATTCATGCATACGTAGAGTTGAGCAAACAAAATGTGTGCTCACAAGTTGACACTCTACACCCATAAGTACATGTCAACCCACTGACAACATACACACTTACACGAATGTGTTCATATATACATGCAAACGGCTTAAGTCGTAATGGTTAAACTTGTAAAATCCAACCTTAAAACCCCATGTCATAAACTGTTAACACTCTTCGTATCAAAATCAATGAAATGTTTGTCGTTTGAAACCAAAAACAAAACCGAAGAAATGCACCCACATGAGCAAGTCTTGACTTTCGAGCAAAGGACTACTCACCTTACTGCAACAACCCAAAGGATGTTTTAAAACATATAAGTTTATCGTAAAAACTTTTGGAAGTCCATGTTACAACTTCTGGTTTCTTTTCTTCTTATTTAGGGTCGTAAAAACCCAACCAGTTAAAACATTTTGGCTCACATGGGTATTCCCTCGACACTCTTTGTTCATTAGTAAGCCCTAGTCACCTAGTTCACTTCGTTTGAAAGGAGAACGAGCTGAAAAACAAAGAACACAAACCCCACTGAGTGCATGCAAAATCTTTGGATATATATATATACAAAGACATAACCCAGTTAGAAACACCTTAAAAATAGTCCACTCATTAAACCCAACACCAAAGAGCCTTTAGCTCAGTTGGTTCTGTCGTTCGTTTGGCAGTAGGAGGTCCAGTGTTCGATTCTTAAGCAGTAGCAGTTGCCACATATTTTTTTTTTGTCACTTTTGCCTTTTGACAATCCTAGTCCCTCCACCTTGAATTACTTGCCAACTTTCTTAAGATTTTTAATAAGTTTTATAACTTATATTACAAATTTACATTTTAACCCCTCGACCTTAACCTATTTGACATTTCATTAAAATACTTTTATAAGTTTATAACTTATCTTAACCTTTACAACTTTAACCCCTATAAGTTGAACTTTGAATATTTTGAGCATATCACACTCACGTCACAAATCAAATCGTCATACGATTCCTCAAATCACATTCGTTATTCATGCAAAGTCGAATACTCAAACATTATTATTATCCAGGATTGTGTGTGAAACTGTTCTGAATTCTCTATATAACCAACAACTCCATTCAATCGTTGGCAACTCAAGGTGAGTTCATAGCCCACTTCTTTTCAACTTTTAAACTCTTTTGTGGGGAGATACATGCTACAAAACATGAACACAAACTTTTTGTATGCTATGCCTGATGTTATTATTGCTTAAGTAGCTATTGCCAAAAGTCCCTCTATCATGAACCTTAATCACTTACGAGTGAACGTAAATAGTTGTGAATAGATCTATTTGGGACTGACAATCCCCGTTTGAGTCTGCTAGGATGAGCCACTCATACGCACTTTATTTAAACAAACTCTAGGTTATTGGCAAATACCTACCTTGAGGGCCGATATTCTTTACATCATACATGATGCCTGTTAAGCGTTGCGTGTCATGAGCTTAATGCAATAACAACTTGATTTTTACTAGTTAATTGTATTCGAAGCAATTAACATTTATACTTGTGTTCAAACTGTTAAACTCAAACCTATGAACATCACTCAACGTTTGTTGACTTTTAGCATGTATTCTCAGGTAACTAGAAGCTGAAGCTCAAGGCACGGAGTGGGCATTAAACCCGGCACGGGTTCTAAATAAATGTTTATCATTCAAATTTAAATAAACATGTTCAACTATAAAACATCTTTGTATTATAAAAACTCTTGTGTTTTGAATGGTAAATTAAAACGCCTTCCTAAGTCGTTTTCTATGGTTATGACTGTGATCCACTACGTAACACCCGGTAAAGTCTTCCGCTGTTGCTATTCGAAATTTGGGGGTGTTACAAGTTTAGTGTGGGAGATTGATGAGTGTGTAAGTACTCATCATTTCTATCACATTTAGACTGCAAAAACATTTAAAAACACTCAGAAATACTTCAAAATACAGAAAATATCCTTGGATTGTGTTTTTATCTGTTTCATATGCAAAAGGATTGAAAAACAGTGAAAATGAACAAAGTTTGCATAATTGGCAGTTTCAGTCCCTGAACTTTCACAAGTTGTCAAAATTAGTCCTTTAAAGTTCAAGTTTGCAAAACGGCAACTTAGGTCCCTGAAGTTTCAAAAATGACAAAACAAGTCCCCAGGTTTTCAACTTTGGAAAATTATCATTTCAGCCCCCTAAAAATCCAAAAGTTACACTAATGGTCCTTGGGATAATTTTCAGAATGTTGCATATTTGGTCCCTCAACTTTTAGGGAATTACACATTTGGTCCCTAAAGTTTAAACCTTATAACTAATTCCTAAAACCCTTAAATCTAAAAACAACCCAACCCTAATTAAACCTTATCCCAATAATCCCTTTAACCCAATAATCCCACAAGCCCAATAACCAAAAAAGCCCAACTTCCCATCCTAACCCACTACCCCGTTTTATTTTAGCTAACCCAATCGGTCAAACCCGGTCAAATCCTTCTTCTAAAACCAGTTACCGCTAAACCAGAAACCACACCCCCCACCTCATCACCACAGCTGTCTACCCACTCTCCTCCACCTCATCCCTCCTCCTCAACACGCTACCTAACAATCCAAAGAGCATTTAATGCTTGTTCCCATCGCTAATCAGGACCAAATGCATTACTACCGGTTTTCCCGCCAAAAAAGAGAAATGGACGATTATGATTGACTCTAGCAAAAGGAGTGGTGGGATTTAATCAGAAGGATGAGGACAAGCTTTTTGGATATCTATTTAAAGAAATGAAGACTAAGAATAAAAGTTGTCACAGTCTTAGACCATTCGTAGTGTAAATTCATTTTAATTTCTGTTGTCTAAATTATTGTAATCCACTTTTCAGTTTTAATTCAAGCTTCTTTCAAGTTAATTGCTCTATTTCAATTCAGTTGTGCCATCAGTTTTTAAGTTTAATATAATCCCAAGTTCCTAGTTAATTCGTACTAAGCTTATTAGTTGTTGTCCATTGTTCCCAAGTCTCAGTAAACTTCATATAAGCTTATTTTAGCTTATTATAGCTTTTTGTAAACTTGTATTAGATTATAACTGTGTTAATTTTGAAAAAAACCAAAAGTCAAGAAAAGTCAAACAAAGTCAACCAGTACTGTAGCATTGCTTATTTGAGCTTATTTCACTTTTTCTGTATTCTTTACTAAATTGGAAGTTAGTGCAAGTTATTATTCTAGTCAGTATCAATTATATCTCATATTCACTTATAAAACTCAAAAACAGTCAAAAAGGTCAATTTTAGTCACTAGCTTATTAGGACTTATTTTAATTTGTAACTAGCTTTTCTCAGTTTAAATAAGTTATTTAGTCATTAATAAGTCAGGAGTTCAAGTTATTTCAGTATTTCCTAGTTTCATTCTCATAACAGTCAATATTAAGGGGTGTTTGGCTTATGAGTCAAACTGGGTCAAAAGTCATTTTCACTGTTCATTTGCACAAGGGTCAGATTAGATTAAGCTTATAACAGCTTATTTAAGCTGTTTTCAGTTCCACTTTTGTTGTTTTAAGGTCTTTGCAGGTTTGGAGTTGGATAAGTGCAGGCACAAGTTGTGAACTGCCCTCACAAGCTTATAATAAGCTCAGCTTATTTTGGACTCATTTTGGCATTTCCCAGGTGCATTATAGTTTAAATTCAGTTTTCATTTATATCCCATAGGTCTTGTTTGTAGTAATCCCCCATATCTGTCCAAGTAGTATAGCAGTCTAGAATTTTGTAGTTTGCATTTTCAGAAATTTTCTTTATCAGATTTAAGTTAGTTAGAGTAGGATTTAACTTCTGATTTTTGTTTTTATCTGTAGCTTACTAGTTGATCTCCATCTGTTTTAGTTTTATTCTGAAAATGTAGCTTATTTCATAGCTTATAATTAATCTGCAAGTAGCCATGCAGAACTGCACATTTGCCCTGTGCAGTTTTTGATGTTCTAGGCCATCTGATCTAGACCCTATTTCATTAAGCAATTGTAGTTGGATTTTGGGCATTCTTAGTTTTTATGTAGCCTATAGTACTAGGTAGATTTTGCCCCCTTTAGTTTTCCCTTTCCAGCTTATTTAGTGCTTATTTTAAGGTCTACAAATCTAGGATTTTTCTGCTTTTCTGTCTTGATATTACAGCTGAACTATTTGCTTAATTGGCTTATTCTGTTAGTTTAGTTGTTTGATTTTAGTTGTTTTATGCTTGTTTAAGTTGTTAGAACTGATTTTTAGCTTTTGTGTAATTTTTAGTTAAAATATAGCTTATTTTTGGCTTATTAGCAAACTGCTTATTTGCCCAAAACAGCTTTTTAGGGTTAGATAAGCTCTGAATTTATTTTTCCTAGCTTTTAAATTATAATTTAGACTTAACCTGAATTTTTTAGATTTTTCCTAAGTCATTTGCTATTTTTAATCTTTTTAATTAGTTTCTTATAGTTTTTAAATCATAATAAATAAAATAATAATCAGAAAAATATAATTTTAATTTTCCAATAATTTTCTTTTATTATTAGGATTCTAAAAATATAATTTTCACATCCGTGGGATTTATAATGGACAGAATTCACGTTTTATTTTGTACGTTTACGTAATTTTTTATTTAAACGTACGCGTTTTTAAGTTTTAAACGTTTCTAAGTATTTTGCTTTCACGTACTTGTTCTATTAGCTTATTTAAGCTGTTTTTTTTTTATTCCTTAGTGTAAATCATTCAAAACCCTTTTCTGTTCAATTATCACCCGATCACAAATTCGTTTTATTTCATTTTACACACCTCGCTGGGACTTAACGACCCGGGGATACACTAACTCCTTGGATAATTGTATTGTGCCCTAGATTGTTTGACTCTTGTTGACCATTTACTTGGTCAATATTAGTTGACCGTTTGGGGCCGATCACTCCTATTCTTTTATATATTATGTTGCACGAAGCTAACCCTTGATATATGCAAAGCCTTTGTAAGAATTTGATCCATGGATTCGCTAGAAACAAAGGTAAAAATAGAAGTGAATACAATTACCATAGGGGAGCATTGAGCTCGGGGGTATTTGAATACATAGCATGGAGTCGTCTTCACAAATGGTGATAGAAGACTTCACTGGGATGATGCAAGCTCGCCTTTCTGTGGAGAAAGGAAAGTAGTGCAATAAGGGGGAGTAGGGAGTGAATTCAAGGGAGAGCACGCGGCAACTATCTTTTTGCTTTGACAAAAGGAGGAGAAAGGAGTGTAAATAGGTAACTTTTACATTTTACTGTGTGTTACGGTTTACATATTTGTCATCATCAAAAAGGGGGAGATTGTTAGTGCAAATATTACGATATTTAAACTAAACGGTTTCTTCGGTTTTAATAATGACAAACATGTAACTTGTAATGCATAACGTAAAATGCGCAAGTTACTTGTAAACATTAATCATCAATGCATACTTACATCAACACCTCTCGACGTCTCAAGTATGCTTCAACAAAGTCGTAGATTTCTATCCCGACGTAAATCACTAAAGGTATGAACAAATAAATCTACAACTTGACTAATGGTCAAAGGATTATATTTTTCTCTAAACTTCACATTTTTAATGTGACAAAACATTTTTTCAAAAATACATTTTACAAATTATTTTTGAATTAAAAAGAAATGTTTTAATTTGAAAAATAAGTTTAAAATCACCAACAGCTATTCCCCCTCCCCCCCCCCCCCCCCAAATTAGCTCCAAACTTCCCCAAATAAACTTTCACCACTAAAAACAAAATTTGGAGCATCCCTGTCTGGGACGGTACCACTAAATTTAGTGGTACCGTCGGGCATTTAGTGGTATTGTGCCCCTGTAACGGTCAAATCTTCATTGCCTATAAATACCAGTCCATTCCACAGATTTTAGGCATCCTTTTTCACACACAATTTTCTGAGTTCAAATCTCCTATCACATATACTCTCCTTTGATCATGTAGTTAGTTTATCTTTGTTTAAGAGTGATCCAATCATCTATTCAAGTGATCACCTTCATTCCTCTATTAGTGCAAGAGAAGAACACATCGTATCACAAAGATACAAAGTGTTATAGTGTCAGTGTAGTGCACTCGTAACATTCGTTACGTACTTGTTGTATCTTGATATATATCAAGTTGTCTATCATCTTGTTTAGTTAGTTCATATGGATCATTGTGATCTTGTAGAGATCGGAGAGATCTTGTGTAGCTAGTGTTGACAGTGAGTAGATCGGGTAGATCGTGTGAAGATAAGGAAGATCGGGTAGATCGTGAGTAGATCGGGTTGATCGAGTGTAGATCATGTGGATCTTGTAGCTTGTGTGATTTGTGAAGATCGGGTAGATCGTGAGTGAGATTGGTACTAGCTAGATTAGTACTCGACATCTAGCTTAGTGTCGGAAAATAATGTAAGCGACGCGGTTTATGTGTTTAGGCCTTAAAACACAAAGTTTGTTATGTTGGGCTATAAAACATAACGGGTTTTGTTGTACCCGAAGAAGAACTCGACATCTAGCTTAGTGTCGAAAAATATTGTAAGCGACGATGTATGGTTTTCTCCGCCAAGAAGGGAGCTTGTTGATTAGTGAAGTAACTCTCGAGTTGGGTACTCGGGGAGTGGAGTAGGGCGAAGAGGAGCTTCGTGACCGAACCACTATAAATCATCGTGTCCTGTCTGCGCTTTCTTTACTCATCTATTTACTTTTTATTTTTGCATTTACCGCTTTACATTTATGTTTTGCATTGCATTTATATTTGTGTGGTTTGTTGCTTATGTTGTGTTAGTTGTGTTTATGTCATGGATTGCTAGCTTTTATATGTCTAAGTTTGTGTCATTGTGACATGCCTTACATGTTGCTTTATATATCATCTCTAATTCATATAAGACTAGTGTTGACACTTTTCATATTATGTCACACTTGATCGGGTGTTTCATACAAAAGTTTTTAAGTTTTTAAACGGAAACATATTCACCCCCCCCCCCCTACCCCTCTACAGTTTCCACAGGTAACTAGCAATGTTTTCAAGATCGGGATTCTACTTATGATCGATTTCGTATTTGCAAGATTGAGATCGTAAAATGGGATCGGGATCTTAAGATCCTACCATAATGTCATTTTTTTAGTAGCCTTTGTAATATTATACAAATTTATAAATTATTATATACCATAAACACAAAATTATATAAATGTTTCATAGAAATGTTGTCCTAAATTATGATGATGAAATGTATAAGAAGATTAACATGTTTTTTAAATTCTGCAAAACACAATCCATACATTTGGAGTTTTTTAGTTTGTGGTTCAAGAAAAGTAACATCGGATCGGATTAGATCTTAAGATCCTATGGTCAAGATCGGGATCCTATAAGATATTAAGCTTTCAAAGATCATACGCAAGATCCGGATTGTTTTTACTTTGCAGTATCGTAAAATCGTAAGATCTTAAGATCAGGATCGGGATCCTAACAACCATGATGACTAGTGTTCAAATTTTGCTCGATTAATTACGGTACTTAATGTTTCCACAAAGAGAAAATGTGTGCACTATATGGGAAGAATGAAATATGGATAAAGCAATCAGGTTAAATAAATGAGTCAAAGCGGGGTTAGAGAGATACTTGTCATTTCTACTGTTGCCCGATCAGGGGTAACGACACAAAAAGGTGCCATGAGATAATCGTACTGAAGACAAAAGGCCGCTAAGAGATAGAGCCGATAAACAAAGTGCCAATTAAATCCCAACAAACTGATCCGTCATCGGTTCAAGCCAGGTTCTGGGTTTGTAAAGCCCTTTATAACCAAAAGCTAGTATCCAAGATAAAATGTCAAACTAGTGTCAAATAACTAAATAAGAGTCGAATAAACCTAGATGTTCAAAATATGACTGGTGAAGTAAACTTTCCAAATAACCCTGCAAAAATCAAATATCCAGTAAATTTACAAAGCTAAGAATTGAGCTATACTTTTTGCGACTTGAACTGGCATGAAACATAAAACTCCAATCTGGGTAAGTCGCCACGACACACATTAGTATAAAAATCTCTCATATTCATGCATCACCTATTACATTGTTGATAATCAAGTCTAGCATCAAGGACAAATTATGAATCGGTCAGCAACTTCTATCCCACCATATCATAAAAGCAAAAACTAAACCCTGGCTAACTTTTCAGTATATTCAATAGGAGTGCATATTGTTTTAAGCTACAAATCTTTTATACTCCGTAATTAATCAAGTTAATCATGCAATCTAGCGAACAAAAAGAAACTACAATGTATTTTAATGGTTAAAGATATAAATATCTAAAATTCAAGAACATGAGATCGGATGTCAAGATCCTCGCTAGTGGGATAAAATGGTTCTAGAATGGCGGAGAATTTTCCTGACACCGCGGACCTATTTTCAAACAGAAATTGTAAACAATTATCAGTAAATGGCTAAAATAAAGTGCAAAGTACCCTGTACACAGAACTAACTCCTATTTATTACCAAACATACTGATGTTCTTTGAATTTGTGAACTCAAGTTAAATTCATATTTAATAAATTACATGAAATCAGAATATATTTGACGATAGACAAATGCCAGTGGTAACTTTCTTAAGATAAATTAACAATATTGTTTTCCCATGAATCTGAATAAAAGTTCCATCTTTTTAATACTTGAAAAATGGTTCTTGGCCATTAAAAGTATAAATGTATCCTTAATTTGTTATTTCGTTTGATACGAACAGAGGGATTACTGTCTAAGCAATGGAAAGAAACAACTAACCTGATAATAACTAGTAGAAAGACAAATGCGTATAAGACCAGCTTGGCAATCCGATACTTTTTTTCAGCATCAAGATATCTGAAGACTTCGGTAACATCTATAAGATGTTGTTTGTTCATATATCTGAAACAGATGAAAACAAAAAATGCAAATTAAGAGAGAATATCAAAAGTAAAGGTGCCAATTTCAATTTTCAACGCACTAAAATGGGTCAAATCAGTCGTATGTTATTAATAAAAGGTCAAAAGGAGAACAGTGTAACAGTTTCAGTATAAAGGAAATTGTTGAAAGAATAAAAAAAGATTGAATGGTCAAAAATCTCATAAAGTGCATTGAGTTAGTTGCACTATCTTCAAATATTCTAATTGTGAAAACTTGGATTAATTTTTTAGCGTATAGTCTCCTTTTAGTACATTAATTACTTACAACTTGGTTTATAGTTGAAACACATACATTTGCATGTCAATCCAACCCGACCCATTTTCTCATGTATTTAAAAATGACCCATTATTACCCGAACCCAACTTTTTCCCAGCTTGCCCGTTTTTCTACCTCTAACAAAATCTCAAGAAAAGCATCAGTTACAACATAATGAGAATTACTTCATAGAACTGTAGATGGTGATCGGAAGTGTAAGAAGGAACAGGAACCAAAAGCCTGTCAAAAGAAGAAGAGCAGAACCAACACAATGGAGTACCATTTCAGGCAATACTACAGAATTAATGCGAGATGATGATTCATATGGGTTCATGTAATCATTCTCCAGATCCAATAAGCACACAATCTGTGAATTCAATAGATAACATTAGAAAGTACTTTAATAGAAAGCGCAATTTTATATACTATTGACCACACTCAAACAATTCAGGTGACATAATGAAATGAAAAGTCTTTAGTGTTAGACATCTTTTCATCACCAAAAAACGTTACCTCTAGGTTTTCTATCACTTCTTAAGTTTAAGTGCATGATAAACTTGGTTGACATAAATGATTTGTATATATATCATTCGAACCGAGTAGTTAGTCCTTAATTTTAGATTACAAACAGAATTGGCAACTATTGGAAAACCACGATTATAAACAAGCTTTCTTTAGTGTCATACATTTTTTTTTATTTTGAGATTTTATCTATGATAGTAGGATACTTGTTTTAATTTTATGGTGAACAAAGTAACCACTTCAAGAAAACACAGTCATGTTTCTATATTTCTGATGAGTTTATTCAACTTCTTGTAAATTTAATAAGGCAGAAAAATCCCGGAATCCCCACGGGGATTCCCAGTCCCCGTTGAGGACGGAACGGAGATGGGGATGTAAAATCATTCCCCGACGGGGATGGGGATGGAGAATGCAATCCCCGATATTCCCCGAACCGTTGCCATCCCTAGACTGCTTTCGGTGAAAGATTCAACGGTCATAATAGTTTTTGGTGGTCGAAAAAGAAACAAAGTTCACCGGTAACCTACAAAGACAACTTGTAAAGGCTTATCAGGGTTAAAGGGGCACACCTACGGGTTGATTAATCAAACTATTATAAGCGAGTTTAATCCTAGGTAATACAGTCTCACGCTATGACATTATATGGTGCTGAAAATGCCAAAATCCAAAAGCCAAAAGCGTTAGTTAAATACTTTGGTTAGACAATGAGTCTGCAGTCACACAAAAGCTTCAATAGTTGTATTACAAGGGATGAAATTAGCTATCTTCAATTCATTTGCGCAGTCTTTGACAAGTTATAATATATTGGAAACCAGTATGAGAACCAATATCCTATTTCTCACATTGTCAGGGCAAGCCACTAGATTTGATCTTCTACTATGAGATTGGTATTCCATAAAGGAATACTCACCAACTTCTAAAATACGATGCTCGTTGATATTATTTCCCACACATCCAAACTACACGCATATTTATTTTCTACAACTAAAATGGTGAGGATCATAAGAGATCAGCTTACGAAAATTAGAAGGCTAATCGTGTACTTGTGTCATTAGGATAAGCATCTATTTTCTACAATTAGTCTAGTAAAGTAATAATTGTTGGTTTAATATGATAACATATATATACAGAAAGGGTACAACAACAACAATACCTAATCATGCCGGGTATGTTGAGGTAGGATGTAGAAAGTTACACCCTGACCCGATGGTAAAGGTACTGCTTCCATAAAGACATCCGGTAAGCATATGTTAACATAGAGGGAGTTTGGGGTTACTCTTTGGTCTTTCTACTTATTTTTAAGCAGATTAGTTGCTTAGAAAAAAAAAATGCTTCTTGTGTTTATCTGCTTATCACGGGGTAAAGTATCATATATATTTTTTTCATGTCAAGTTGAGATTTTTTACAGCATAAGCAAATCCAAAACACTGTTTCCTGAATCACTTATTTTTAAGCTGCATACCTGCTTCTACTTATCAGCAGATGTCAAACAGGAAAAATAAAACACAAATCCCAAACACCCTCAAAATGTAATTCCAAAAACTGATAATCAAATAAGACAAAAATATCCTAGATACTAAACAATAAAACCCTAATGTAATTCCAAGCAATTATTAAAACAAGCACATGTAATTGATACCTGATACAGATTAGAGGCCATCAGGGCAATATTGATGAAAAGAAATAAGACCCACAAAATTATTTCCCACACCATTGAAGAAATTGGACGGAAAGTTCTTTAATTGATCTTCAAATAATTATATGCAAATCGAATTAATAATGTTTTAATTGTGTTGATTGTTTATTGGGTTTCAGGTTTTTTGGTTTTTTGTTATTTTCTTTCTTTTTTGTTGAGGTTATGGGATTAATCGGGAGCTTAATTTGCTGTTTGTTGCCTTTCATAACAAACAGCACGTCACACTTGCGGCAGCGAGTACTTGCGATTAAAGTATAGACCAACAAAATAACAATAACGATATGATTAACTTCAGAAAAACAACATGAAAATGATCCCGGTCTGGCCTGATTAATCCATTTTTACCGGTTCCAACGGTCCTCTCAGGTTCGTTTTCGGACGGCTTTTATTGGCTAGCCGAACCGGTGGTGACTCTAATTCTCGGTTGAACCCGTTGGTTCTGCCTGTTTTTTATAACCATATGTCCATCAACTTGTTTTCATATAAATTGTATGAATCTTTGTGTGTTTTATTAGTTCGTACAATATGTATAATAACAAGTATTTGTCATTATAGGGATGTTTTAAAAATAACATTTATCATGTATTTATTGAAGGTATGTTACAAGTCTACAAATTTAAAACACTTAATTTTCCACATGTAACTTCATTTTTCATTATTAGTAAGTGTGTTACTTAAAATATGAAGTTTTCCTTTTGATAATGTCTCAAATCTTTACATATATATATGAGGCTAAGTACGACTTGTACGAGGTTTTCCTTTTGATAATGTCTCAAATCTTTACATATATATGAGGCTAAGTACGACTTGTACGACTTAAAATATGAATTTTTCCTTTTGATAATGTCTCAAATCTTTACATATATATGAGGCTAAGTACGACTTGTACGAAACGCTATATTTGCTGTACAATAACATGGAAATGCCACCTAAATGCCACCTCAATGATGAGTCATCACACATACAATGCAGCAACTTTTCGGAAATTGTTTAAAAAAAGTGGTTGTTATGAGAATCGAACCTTAGTCTTGCACAACAACAACCAACACTCCTACCACTGGAGCAACTGAGTTTTGTGTTACACATTGAAAAACATCATTGGTAAAGCCCGAAAATTATGATGCTACAAGGGGGAAACATTTGACATTATTCATAAATCAAGCGTTTTTTTTCCCTAAAATTTCTCCTACTCTCTTCAACCGAATATCAACCCTTCCATAATTCACTCACCAAGTAATCAATATGATCCGGTTTGAGTTTGAAAATCATATCACTAAAATCACGGATGATTTCAAAATCAAAATATTGTACACATATATCTTAAATGCACATTCCAAAACCTTAATTTTTATCTATAAAAACAGAAGTTGATCATTCGGTAACATCACATTCCTCAATCCACATATCTTTTTCATATCACAAAGTCAATCATGAATAAGTTTCCAGGGAAAAAATTGGTAACATGGGATACCAAAAATCACCATCTTTACCAGGTAGCAGTTTCAGAAAGAGTGGAGGTTTTGAAGGTTTTGGAGATTTTGGAGGTTCAAAGGGTTTTGGTGGTGCTAGTGGTTCCGGTGGATCAGGAGGTTAGTCATTTCTTCGATACATTGTTAATAATTTGTTGATACTCATATGATGTTTTTATATGCAATTAAGTAATTTAACTTTTGTTTTTAGTGTTGATGTTTTGTTTCAACTTCTTATTTCTATGTTTTTGTATCCTGATTATTATTTATTTTTTTGTATGATGTTTTGTGGCAAATCCTTATTTATATGGTTTTTAAATATTTCTATTATATGTTCTTAGGAATGCTATTTGCTTGCAAATCCTTATCTTTAGATATGTAAATACGATTATAATACAATGTATTTAGGAATGATGTTTGTTTGTAAATCCTTATCTATGGTTTAATAAGCATTGTATTTATGAATGCTTTTTGCTTGCAAATCCTTATATCTTTGACACTTTGTTAATAATATGTGGTTTTTATACGCAATTAAGTAATTTAAATTGGTTTTAGGAATGATGTTTGATTGCAAATCCTTATATGTAAAGATACGTAAATACAAATACTTGCAAATCCTTATATGCTGTGTTGTTTTTATTTATTCTACGATTATAATTGTAGTTTCACTTTTTATATATCAGGTAATGGTCAGGATAAAAAAACCACACCTCTGAAAGAAGTGAATCCTATGTTGGATGACATAGCAGTTCAAGGCAGATGTATCTCAATCTGGCATTCGCATAAATTAAATGCTGAAAATGATCCATACAGCCTTGATCTTGTGCTGCAAGATATGGAGGCATTTATACTAACCTCTTTTCTATCTATACAATACATTATTAATACAGTTTTTTGAAACACATATTTATCTCGAATGCAGAACACATGGATCCAGGTCTACATAAAGAAATAATTTATGTTTAGGTTCGAGCCACTGTTTGAGGAGGGCAAATGTTACATAATATCAAACTTTGGGATTGCTGAAAATGGGGGAAAGCTTCCTTTGTTGCCGCATAGGTTCAAAATAAGTTTTTACAAGACAACCATTGTCACACGTACTGAACCTTTTAACAACAACACACATGGTTTTATTCTAGAACCATTTAATCATTTGGGGGATCCTGAACATTACCAATACTATGATAACGACGCTGTTGGTACGTACTCGATCCATTTTGATCAATAACATTTCAATGACATTTATATGTTCTGCCACTTATATGCAACCAATATTTTTTTTAAATAGATGTCATTGGCTCAGTGGTTGGTATCGAGGAAATTGTCCCTGTTATGTATTCAGTTGGGAAAAAGATCCGTAGGACAGTTGTCGTTGAGGACGTTGAGTAAGTATAAATATACGAATTATAATCTATTGTTTTACCCAAGTGATGCTAATGATTTTAATATTTACTTATAAGCTATTGTATGTATATTATACAGGGCAAATCGTTTGAACCTCACTTTCTGGGACACATGGGCGACCATGTGGGATCAGTATGCCAACAAGCGTGACGCCATTGATCATCTGGTGGTTATACTTCAACTGGGAAAAGTGAAGTACTGGGACGGTAAGTGCATCGTTTTCTTACCTTACTTCGAATACATTGACTTATTTTATTCTTTATTAAGTATATGTATTCAATGTTGCACTAAACAGGGTCAGCCGCAGTTCATAATGCCCTCTTCGTTTCAAAGATATTTGTCAACCGTGACCTACCAGAGATCATTGAATTCAAAACAAGGTTATTATCTTTTTTACTAGATAACTTACTGCAACAATTGAATATTTCATTGTTATTAATATTATTAATTTATATTGTTTTGTAATTGTATTTTAGGGTTCAACAGCGTGAAGGGTTTCAGGCTAATCAGCTCAAGATTGAGGTGTTCTCACCGGAAGTCAAGGTTTAAACGATGACTGAGTTTTTTCGTGGATGTGTGAAAAAGATGGTCGGTGCGATCCGTGACTGTGAACCGGTCTGTTACTCATTCTGATTCTAAACTATACACGAATTATATTTCACGTATTTTCATTCATTGAATACACACATTTTCAATTATAAAATGCAGGATTCACACTGTATTGTTTTAGCAACAATACACAGGATCCACAAAGAGAGTGGCTGGGCGTACACATCATGTAAAGAGTGTAACAAAAGAGTGGATGTTGTTGAGGGAAGGAATCGCAAACCTGTTTTTGTTTGTGAGGATCATGGCTCTGTACAGGTTGCATCCAGGTAACGAACATTAAATTCCACACTCTGTATGTGTGATATTTTAGAAGCAATATTTAAATTTACAACTTTTTACATACATGTTTATTTTTTTGTTACAGGTTTAAGGTAATTGTAAGGCTGATTGATGAGTCAGGTTCCACCCCTGTGGTTTTGTTTAACACCAACTTTTACAAGCTTTCTGGGAATACTGCCTGGGAATTGATGGAAACCCATGGTATGGACCCAAGCGAATACTGGCCATAGGAGGTGGACAAAATAATCAGGAAGAAATGTCTCTTTAAGATCTACTATTCGGAGTACAATGTCAACAGGAACAACCACACCTATCGGTGTGATGGTTTTTCTGAAAATGTTGAATTCATCAACCATTTTAAGAAAGACTTTTTAGAAGATGACGTGGCTGACGATGTGCCTGATGAGGTAAACTATCATATAACATTTTAAGATATTACAAATATTCAAAGTTTATAGTGCATCGTACAATTGAGTAATTTTCTTTGTAAATCAGGTTCCAACTCAGGGGTTCAGCACACCTGCTACTCTTATAAAAAAAAGTAAGCATGTCTGATGCCAGTTTGAGCTGTGTGTTGGATTTGCAGTCACCTCCTACATCATGTGAAGCATCTGGAAGTTCATCAAGTTCCGGTTCAAAGAAGACCCGTGTGTTGTGGTCACCTCCTGCAGCAGGTCAACCATCTGGAAGTGTAGAAAAGAAGCAACGTGTTATTGTTGATCTCGATGAGGTTGAGAGCGAACCCAACGATGAAGCAGGCAAAGGCACTCCCCAAGATTTGGTCGAAGTCAAGATTGAACCAAAAGATTAGATCACTTCCAACCACTCCATGGTTTTATCATTTTGATTTTTAGTTTGGCAAATGTCTTTGCAAGAACAATGTTGGTTTTGGAATATTTTTATTTTGACAATTTCTTTGCTTCCTATTGGAAGTAATTGCTATCTTTTAAGTACCATGGAGATGGTATGTGTGGAACAATATTGCCAAATTTTGGCTTTTTTATGGATTTGGTGTTTATCTATCCTTTGTTTCATGATTATAACTGTAGTTTTAGAACAACTGCTTATATAATTCTTTGCAGATACCAAAGGGGCTCCAGGATGAAAACAGCAAAAAACACTACACAAGATTTAGTTAAAGTCTATATTTAACTTGAAGATTATTTATGCAGTATTACCTATTTTCTAAATGTCTACATATTATGTGTAGGTTGACTGACTTTCCTAGGATGAAGCAAGCAAAGGCACTACCCAAGAGTTGGTTAAAGTCGAGATTGAACTTGAAGATTAGCCCACAAGGACCACTCCATGGTTTAATTATTTTGAATTTTATTTTGTCAAATAAATTGATTCCATAATTAGTTTGTGTCCGTTTGTCAGTAATTGTTATCTTTTAAGTACCATGGATATTATATTTGTTAACCACAATTGCCAATTTTTGGCTTTTTAATTTATTTGCTTTTTTAATCATGCTTTGTCACTATTACATGTTTACTTAAGTATACAAATTATAATTACCTTTGAAACTAAAACCAACAGCAGTACTAACTTTATATGGAGAAGCACTAAAAACTTGTAGCATCATTAAGTTGATATGAGAGCAGCATTAAGTTCCAATCGTAGCAGCAATAATAAAGCTTAGTCAAGCAGCATTAATAACTACCAGATCGTACCATATATCCAGCAAAACCCTAGAAAGATGAAAACAGATAAACTTATACAGTTTAACAAAAACATATGACATTGTAATTTATATAAAATCACATAAACATAATAAGATACATGACAAATCCATCTAAAAATTAAATTTATGTAATTTCTCTTAATGATATGCTAAATGCAGGTTATGCTGATGGATCATCATAGGTTTAGAATCAACTTATTTTTCAGCTTATTTCTGGTTCAAAGTGTCTAAAAATTGTTCCTAGGTGTTCATTAGTGGTAGATCCTAATCTGTTTTAAGTTTTTTAGATTTGATTATAGCTTATAGTAGCTTATTTTTGGTCTTAAAAAGTAGCATTTTCAGGTTTTGCAAAAATCCAATCAGTATACACTGATTCATCAGCATAGGTTTTCTCAGCTTATTTTTGGTTCAAAATTCTTAAAAAGTGTTTCTAAGTATTGATCATGAAATATGATAGGATGTTACAACTTTCAAATGAAACCAAATCATTTCCTAAATTTGAGGTTCTGAAACAATACTACTAACAAACTTGCAACTTTTAAAAGATATGTTTCAATCTTCAATTTTAAATAATTTTAAACAATATCATTTCCTAAAATCTCTATCTCTTCACAGTTTATTTAAACTCTCAACATCACCCTAAACGATCTCAACCTATATTTCATAGCTTATAAACCTCCATTTATCAATAAGAAATGGTTCATACGAAATCATCAAAGGTAAGCATCATTACTGTATATTATATCATTTCAGAACATAGTCCTATATCATATGTTTAAACAAAAAATTGCATCCACATATATTCATATAATATTCTATTGATTTCTTCATAATGTCTTCTACATTTCTTCATTAGGTTACCAACAAGGAAGAAGGTTCAAACATACCAACCAATGTAAACAACAAAAACTCAACTGTTATCGTTTTATCTGATGATGAAGTGGTATGTGTTTAACATGAACCTTAAAACAAAAAGAATAAAGTTGATTTATGAAATTAACTTATATTAACAAACTTACAGGAGGTACCTGCAACACCCTCAAAATATCGCAGCGGAACGATAGTGTCAATGGGGTGCTACTTCTTAATATAAAGCACAAGGTATAGAAAACGACCTCTAAATGCGATGTTTTGAAAAGTTACCATTCAAATTATTTAAATCAGAGTTATTACAAGAGGTCCCAAAGTATATGATTACATAAATGTTTTCAAAATGTATCGAATGGTAAAGGATAAAGGCATAAGTCTCCAAAGCATGCAAATGACTCTATGATCCATGCATCCGTTATCGCCTTACTAACCTGAGATAAACATGCTAAAAAGTGTCAACACAAAGGTTGGTGAGTTCATAGAGTTTAGTTAAATTGTAAAGCCTTCAAATAATGTTTCCACAGCAAAGGTATTGTAAATCCATTCAGTTCCAAGTTCCGCCCATACAAAACTTGCAACCTATGTGTTCACAACCTACTGCTAAAATATAGTATGAGTAGGACATATGTGTATATGATATATGTGAGTACTTATTGTAATGAATAACAGCCAACTGAAACTCATGACAAGTTTACGTAAGTTTACACAAGAATACTGGATTATATTCACCCAAGGCCATGACTCTGGGACCAAGGGTGGGGGCGTCAGCCCGATAGTACTATCAATACCTCTCCAACGGCTCCATCCAGGAGTTAAACAGTTGCTAAAGAATAAGGCGTATAAGAATAAGTGTAACACATTAAGGCATATATTATAACTACACTTCATGTCCAAAAGTATAAAAAGTACAGCGTAGCATAACAATATAAATGTTTTTAGTACTTGTGGAAGTCAAAGCAAGTATTTGAGCATGTATCTGCCCTAAAGAGTTTATAAAGTAATTAAACGTGTAAAAGTGGGGTTATGACTTACAGTAATATGTAAAAGTTTAGAGTACTTGTGAATGTAAAAGCAAGTAGTTGAGCATGTATCTCCCCCAAAATAGTTCAAAACAAGTAAAAGAGGGGCTATGACTCACCTCGGTGATACAGTAGTCTGAATAAGTCAAGTAGTGTAAATAAACGGCTCCGACACGTGACCTAGGTTGATATGTCAAGTCTCAGTATATTTGTTGACGTTCGTAATGTTTTTAGTAATAGTACAACATATGGATTATCGATAGTTATTTGTGAATCTGTGAGTTGAATTAGAATAACGTGTACGGTTGAACGAGAGAAATACAAATGACAATGTTTGTAATTTTGAAGTCTCTTCAAAAATTAGCGGATGATAAGTTATCATAATTCATTTTTAAGGTTCGATCGATCTTTAACGAAATAGATATAACTTGTATATAAGTTTAATAAAAAATCGAGTCGATAGGTATTAAGAATATATTTCCTTAATAATATATAAAATGCTACACTTTATACCCTTATAGTTTCAAGTATTGATAGTTTATACCCCTGATCTTTCATAAAATGACAATTTATACCCTTCAACTTCCATAAAATGACAACTTTTACCTCTCATCTTTGGTGAAATAACAGTTTCTACCCTACAGTTTCAAATATGACACTTTACACCCATATGTCTCATGTCGATTGCAATTTAGTCCTTGTTATAAATAGAATTAGAGTTTTGGCAAAACAGGCCCTCCAGGCATTTTGACCGTTACACTCGTAGTACTTATTTTGTTTTAGTCGCATTTTTTATTTAGAAAGGGTGTGGCTTGTTACGGCTTATCAATATAAGTTAAGTTAAGCTTATGAAAAATCTATGAAGAGCTTATTAGCTTATATTTCAGCTTATGAGCTTTTAAAGCCCAATAAAGGGTGCGTTTTGTTTTTGTTGTCGCAACCAAGAAAAACAAAAAAAATAGTCGAGGCCTTGAGGGCTTTTGGTAAGGTTTTTGCCATTTTCTAAAATAGGTTATGAGATTATCAAGAGGGCTTATTGGTTTGTTTAGCGACAAGAAAGGAAAGAAAAAGAAATAAACATTGAACCTTAAAACTTATGGGATTATTTTTGTAGCTTGTTAACAGGTTTCCTAGCTTATCTAAAGTCCTTGTTCAGTAGCTTATAGCTTATGGTTTTGAGAATAACAAAAACGTGTATTAAGGGGTTTTGTTTGGCCCTCGTTAAAACAGAAAAAGAAAGAAAAAGGGTTTTGATCTTGGTTTTCAATTTGCACTATGTTATTATCATATGTAGGTGACAAATAAAGGTATAGAAAAGATTAAAAGGGCTTGTGGACTTACCAAGCTTATGAGCTCGATATGAAAGGAAAAACGCCAAGGGTTGCTCTAAATGGAACCAAAGCTTTCTAAAGCTTCAAATTCTTGTACAAACTTCCTTATACATTCTTTGGACTTGAATTTTAGTGAGTGAGAGTATGTGTGAGTATAAGCTTAAGGCTTGAAAAGGATGGAGTGAAATGTATGCATAATACTCGATTTATATAGAAGGTTTTTCTAGGGTATACTAGCCACTTGTAGAGGTATGTTAGGAAGACAAGGGACAAGATGAGGTGTTCATTTGAAGTTGTAAGACTCCTTGTAAGTTTTGTAGGGTGGATCGAATGGTGTTCAATTTAGAGCCATATGCTTCGCTAGACATATTACCTAGATTGAATGGAGAAAAAGAGACCACGTGTAGAGCTTGAGATATTTGATTCTTTTGTTAAAACTCTAGGATACATGGTTGCTTGTTTGATCCATAGCCACAAGGTTAGAGTTTGGTTCGATTGGTTAAAAAGAGAACACATAGAAGCTTGATAAAATTGACTCACTTGAAGAAATTCAAGGAAACATGGTGATGTGTCTTGGTTTAGTTAGGGTTTTGGTTTGTTTGTAACTAGATTAGGGCTAGTTTGGTTAGGGTTTGGTTCATTTCGAACCATAAAGAAACAATGGGTGGAGTTTAAGCTTAAGGTACTTGTACCTAGGGTTATATCATGTTGTACTTGATGTTTAGAAGTGTAGGGAACTTAGTTGGAGTCCTTTGGTTAAGTTTAGTCAAGTTTAATTAAGTTTAGAATACTAAAAATATAGGTTTTAATTCCATGCATTAAGCACTTGTACCACAAGCATTAGGGGCTTGTACTTTAAGTTTGTAATTTATAATAAAATCCAATTTAAGACTTGTGCATTAAGGACTTGTATTATGTGCTTTATAGTAGGTACACTAAGGTTTATAATAAGATTTATATTAATAATAAGTTTCTATGCATTAAGGACTTATACATGGGCTTGAAAGACTTGTACATTTCTATTTTTATAAAATTCATGTACATATTAATTAGGGTTTGTGATTTTATTTACATAAAATCATAGAATTGTAAATTAGGGCTTGTAACAGGAATTAAAGTAAAGTTTAGGTTTTCGTGCTTTAAAGGCTTGTACATTAGCTTTAGGGTTTTGTCCTTTAGGGTTTACACTTTAGGGGTCCTTAGTGCACTTTCATGCACTTTAGGGGTCCTTAGTACATAAGAGGGGTCATTGTAGTTTTCGGTTGGTTCCGATCATGTCCTTGAAAAAAATAGGTTAGTTATGTAAATTCATAGTTATAGTAACTTGGGATTTTGTGAGAACTTCAATAGATAGCAAACTTTTAGTTTAAACGTCTAATGGTCGTGTGTTAACGAAATAACGTAAGGTGGCAAATAAGAGTTGCAATATTTTATACTTGACATATAAGAAATGTTTATGTGAAATAAACATAGAGCAAGTTGGTGTCGGTCTGCGTGTGAGCACGTTTATTGGGAATGTGAGTTATATCACATTAGTGTGTAGTGGTGATCAGAATAAATGATAACGTTTAGTCTTTAAAGAAAAAAAAATATACGTAGAAAATGAATAAGTATTCTTTATTTAGAATGTGTATTAGTTTAGTGCAATTGGGAATTTACCGGTGGTTATAGTACCCTTCTCCAGCAAACGCAAAAGAGGTATAAAGGATACTGCTTTGTTGGAAAATAATGTTGTTCATATTGTTTTGTCGGATGATGATGAAGTATTACAAAAACCTGAAAAAAAAAAAAAAAAAAAAAAAAAAAAAAAACAGTTTCAAGAGCATGTTGAAAATCAAGACAAATTGGTATGCAAATATGCTAATTACCTGATAAAGATTTTATTTCATTATTATATGTTCAATAATGGTAGTATAATATTCCTTTATCAACAATACTAACTTTTTGAGATAGTACTTACCTTTGTGAATCTAATGTGTTCTCATTATTATCTTAGGAATCTGATGATGAAACCCCTATCAGGTTTAAGTGAACCCGCAAGGATACACAAACTAACTCTTCAAAGAAGGTTTTGGACCATTTCATTGATGAACCTGCTAATGAAGACATTGATCAAGACACTGATGATTTTCAATCATTTGATAATGTAGTTTCACCTAAATTTAAAGAAGTTTTTCAAAAGGATGAGGAATTCGTTAATCATTCTACTAATTATTTGCACCATTTGGATGACTTTACGGATGAAGAAACACAAGTTCATGAACAACAAAGTTCACTATCTAAAGGCCACAATTTTGCTCTCATTGATGAAGAAAATGATGAGGATACTAACAACAAGAACAACATAAGTGATGATGGTGTGTGGGTTAATATAAATGATCTGCTTCACCCTTCTCATATTTTTGATAATCATAACAAATACATTGATGATGAAGCAGAAGAAGATTTAAAAGATTCGGACATTGGTACTGTCTGGTCTGTATCCGATGGATATGATACAGACAGTTTCATTGATGACGAATCTCTAGGGTATGATTCCACCGATGAGGAAGATGACGATGATGATTTTTGATAGTTAAATTTGTGGTTCTACTTTATCAATGTTTCCTTTATAATAAGTTTTTTCAATATTAACTTTAATGTCTTAGATTATTAAGTTTAACTTCTAAATCACTTATAATGTTCCCAATCAATAGCAATCTTTTATTTTTAAGTATTGTGTTTAAAGAAGTTTAACATTTTATTTACACAATCATGTTTTTTTGTACGCAAAAACTCCTTAAACTTCAATTATTAACAAGCTATAGAAAAGGCTAATGAATTCTTAATTTCATATCATCATTAATGAAACATAGTTTAACATGCATACACATATACTTCTCATTTCTAATATCAAAGAAAACCAAAAATTTAACTACTGATATGGTTACAATGACTTATAGTTAAAATATCCATAGCAAAAAATAGTCATAATGCAGATTTGTATTCACTTAGTAACATTACTATGTTTAATCATCAACGATTCATACTGAAACAAAAACCAAATAAAGGATTTCGTAGATTATTAAAGCATAACTTAAACAGACATGTACCAAGTTACATAACACTACAATGTTTTTTTCAAGTTGCACGTACGTGCATTCTGTACACCTAATCATAAGTACCAAAACATACGTCTGAAATTCGACCGTTAACTTACCTAAACATGTTCACATCTAACAGCTTAACAAACATTGATGATGAAGCAGACAAAACACAAAAGAAACCATGAAGGTAAATTGTTTAAGACATATCCAACAACGACCAACAACCTCTACCATTTAGGAGGTTAACAAATGTGGAATATTGGGAAATGAGGGTTCTGACCGTCTTCCGCATCCACGTCTTCCCTTTTCGAGATATACTTGAACCTTATAACCTTGGTATATGGGAATCGACATACCTCTGCTAACATCTTCCACTGCCCAAAAATATTGACATGATTGGTTCTGTTTGGAGTTTGCCTGTGAGGCTCCATTCGGACTGTCATTTCCTCTCTATAATGTTGGTGAATGACAAGCGCCTTATTGTACATGTGCATTGGGTGTTTATCAAGGAAACTTGCAGGGATTGCCTATAATATTTTAATTTGCAATTAGTGTTAACCAAATGTTAAGCAATCAATATACCTGTATACAAAAAGCAATCAATTAAAGTACCAATCAGTTGTAGCACTGGATCTGGGCATAGCTTTTATAGAAACTTCTATTCTTTTCTCCAAAATTATCAGTGTGGAAGGGCTAGTAGCATATATGCTTCATTCTATCGTCCTCTACAAATCAGAAGTATTTATTTTATATGTTACCAATCTATTTAAGCAGACAGACCTAATAAGTTATAGTATTATATAAACACAAACAAAGAAATAATAATAATAATAATTAAAACACTTACTCTCTTCATGCCACTCCAATCGTAGTTGCACCCTCCTTAGAGTAGCTGCTCCTTTGAAAACGCCCTGTGTTATCATGCTCCCGTCATCGTGAAATGCATCAAGCCACAAACTGTGTCCCCTGTTCTTTGTCAACACACATGTCGTTCCAGCCTCCAAACCAATAACTTCCACCAACGTATTCCAGGTCTCACCCAACAATCGATACACATAAGTGCCAGTATTCCCTAATACTGCTACACGCTGCACATGACACGGGAAATGCTCCCCGTTTGCTTGGATAGTGAGCTCATCAAGCTCCTCAAATCCCGGTAGTAGTTCAGCGGGAATTGTCTGTATTAAAGTATAACATCAAAATTTTTAAAAGTTCTTATACAAAACCTATACTAACGGAGATTTATCTACTCTATGAATTGCAATTTTAAAGTATTTTAATTTTGAATACCTGAGGCAAACGAGGGTCGGGCAAAACAACAGTCTTGAACCTTGAATAAGTAGCTCTGTCTCCGGCATAACCACCAACTTCCTGTCCGTTTCTTAAGTACCCAGTGACATAGAAACAGTCATCGCCTTCTTCTACAAAGTGTAGCATGTGTACATCTTCATTCAAGTTGCGATTGTAAAAAGCTGTCCATTTTTGTCCTGTTAAATATCACAGACCGTAGCGAGGCTTGACTAATTGCACTTTGAAATGATACCCATTTGTGGATATGATGTATATTTCTGAGTTACCGTTGTATGCTTCCAGATTGTAAACTTCCGGTAAAACCTACAATAAAAAATGCAATTATATTTCAATTTTAGAGTACAACAACACTCCACGTTATGTTAGACTATTGTGGTATTAGTATTTCAACTACCTGATATTCCGCAAAGTGGTCCACATCTTGCAGGATAATAAAATCGATACACATGTTTGCCTACACGTAAATACAAATTTATTAAAAGATTGTATACAACATCACACCAACAAGAACAGCCCATTGGCTTTACACTACATCTGAACAAAGAGCGTAACCATATTCAATTTACTTAACCTATATTATGTAGTGATTTTCATCATATTTCAAACAACAAACACTTGATCCTGATCATACAATTGTTTAACAAGTACAAAAAATATATATGAACAAATTTTGTACACCCATCCTGTGCGCTTTACATTACTAATACAAAAACAACATGCAACCTTTGATCAAATTATCTCATTAAACAGATGGGCTTTTGGATATTTACAACAAAAAAAAATATGGTTCAACACTAACAATTTCTTCACATATTTTTTACAAATAGACAAATATCCATAAAAGTACCATATAAAACTACACAGCATCATAAGTAACTAATTCGATACACACACCATAACATTCAGTTTACCCACCATTAAATTTGTTAAACATGTGTATTTTTTATGAAACCATACTAATCCACAAAGTCATAACAACAACTTTTAATGGTCATTTTAACAGATAATCTGATTTTTTTTAGTTACTTAACAATCTTAAAACATACATATTATCTTAGTTACATCATATTTGATGTCATATCTACCTTACTAACAACAAGACATGCAACCTTTGATCAAAGTATATCGGAAAACACATTTGTTTTGATCATTTATAACATAAAATTAAACATTGATTCTAAAAAATAGTATCAAAACAAATATTTACAAACAACATATTTCTTTGATCAACTATCTAACAATCAAAGGTAACAGTATTTACAAACAAAAGCAAAAATCTTACAATATTAAGTCTAATGTCAAAAGATTTGATGAAGAACAGATGAATGATCAGTGGCGAGCAATGATTACCGCAGCTGTTTTCTTCCTTGATTAGAGAAAGGTTGCACGTCTTGAGGTGTAGTTGACAAAAGGAGTTATAGATTTTGTAGGTCCAACCCCAACTATATCAATGCACCAATATTTCTTCAGTTACGTTATATTTTTTATATGATTATAATTTGTTTGTATATTTTTTTAAATGTCCACCATTATGGCATGTGGATTTTTGTTATCATTATATTTGATCTTTAAAATATCATCCAACATTATAGGAGTTTAAATTGCATTTGGCTTGCATGAAATTAGGAAACTTAAATATTTAAATTAATTATACCATATATATGTAAAGATTGATTTCAAAAATAAATGTTTTTTTTAAAACAAAATCACAGGTCGATCAAAACAATCTCCACAAAACAACCAGTATTCATTTTCATCTCCATGAAAGAAAATCAACATGATAAAGAGAATCATGCAAAACCAAAAGATGGCATGTCGGTACCCGAAGGTATGTGATTTCTTATTCATAATCATCTGTATTTGTTTTATTGTTGATCATTAATAAAAATACATCTCATATAGAACATTTTGACTATTTATTCTAATAGTTTGGTTTTTTGTTTTTTAAATTTTGTTAATATATCAAGCAAATGCACATATGAATAACAACAAGAGGAAAGCTAAAGCAATTCCAAGTTTGTTATCAAGTCCTCAAAGACATTCACATGTTCCAGTACACGATGCACCTTTAGTTGATTTTTCCATTAGAAAGGTTGGAAGGAAGGCTTCAACACCTAGACTCCCGAAAATTTTGTAACTCGATAACAACTATAAAGCTATTTATATTTATTTTATTTTCATGATAACAACTATAAAGCTATTTATATTTATTTTATTTTCAGGTGTGCTTAATGAGTTACTTAATTCTAAAAAAGATGTTGGAAGACCATCTACGAGGCAGGCGTGTAGTCAGATGAATAAAAGTGTGTTTCATTTTGTTGTGGTTAATTATATTATGTGTGTATGAAGTTTACATTGATTTTATTTGTATTAGGTAAAACACTTTCACATGTTACTCTTTATGTCTCATTAACTCAAAATTATTCGAATATATATTCATTTATTTATTTGTATCCCATGTTTCGATAACGGATGCGCCTTTAGTAGATTTCTCCATAAAAAGGCCGGAAGAAAGGCTTCAAGACCTCCACTTACAGAAATTTCAGAAAGTTTGGTCGTAACTTAATACCTACAATAAGAACCGAATTATTATATTTTTATTTATTTATTTGGCTTTATTAACTAACAATGTATTTATGCTCATTTTATTTTCAGGTACACGTAATCAGTTACTTAATACCAAAAAATCTACTGGAAGACCCTGTACAAGAGAAACGCATAATGAAACTACTGAAACAATCACAAAAGGTATTCATCTTAATTTTAACATTTCATCATAAAGGTTTTTATAACAAATTTTTATTTATGCGCATCTATAAAAATTAATGTTATTGTTACTCATAAATAAAATTTTATGTGTTAGGAAAAAGAACTCCCACACCTTTATCTCCTGAGTCGATTCAAGCGGCTAGAGTTCTTCGACCTAGGAGTGGTCCATGTAAAACCGACATTTCAACACGTAATTCACTATGTTGACAAATTTATCAAATTTATATTATGTGTATAGGAAAATTTAAAACTGTGTTTTTTTTTCATTAGATACACCGCTTAACGATGTTACGCCTATTGGCTCATTAACTCCAAAGACTACAATACGTAATGTTTCGGTTCTTGGTAGTGGTAATACCGAACCAACGTCAAAAGGTATTTAGCTTTTCATCATAATTGTGACAAATCACAATTTCAGGTCATTTTCCAAACCTCGACAAGTTACTATTCATGGTCACTATTCATCAGTACGTAAACTAGGTTTACAGGTACTAAAAATTCGCGTAACCATAAGCGTTTAGCTGCGAATTCATGAAACATCATTACGAACACATCATATAGACTAGAGTGGTCTATATATTATCAGAACATCATCTGCATTTTTGGTCATGCACGGTTATGCATTATTGCAATTTACGTATGTTCATTATTTACTAAACGTTACCACTCAGTCTTTACTACGAAACATATACCCGATACTCCCGAAAATGATCCTAATATGTATTCATATTCAATATAAGGATATAAAAAAAAATTCTATTACTAATTTACCCGGTGTTTTTAAAACAATTGCTATATTTTCTGTTAGGAGCTTATAACTCCGTCGGTTTTCGATATCTCAACCCGATAAATGTTCTAACACCCGATTCTTGCAAGGAATATAATTTTACAACTTTTACAACTTCGTCGTATTTTATTTTACCTCGTCACGATTTATTTCTAGTTAACTCGGTACACGGTAACACCTAATGTATACACTAAACACACTAATACTTATCTAAATGGGGACAAGATCTTTAATTAATATCAAATCTCTTATCCTTTTTCTTACATGTGTCGCCTCCCCCTAACCCCCTTTTGCCTAATACACCAAAAATGATTAATGCTAAAGTCTTATATGTTTCTTGATTTAATTTAGATAACACATACACTTAACAAATCAACTAGCAAAATTTCATCAAACTCTCTCTTTTCTCTCCTCCTTTGTTCGGTCAAGACAAGAACACCAACAAGAATCCATAATTTTTTTGAAGATCAAGTTATAAACAAGTCTCATTTACATTCCTAGCTAGGATTTTGAAATAAAAATCCTTAGGTTTCTTATACATTTCACTCCAAATCATCTCAAATCTTCAAGTAAGCTTCAAGAACACTTTTTAATCTTTTCATACCTTCATTTGTTATATTTTCATGTTATATTAGTAACTAGTTATGCAAATATATATGTTATATATACCACTTTGTACAATAATACTCTTTAATCATAGATCTATAGATTTTTAGTGTAACCCCATGAAATTCACCAATGTTGGTGATGTTTAGGACCCCATGACACCTTAAGAAGGTGTATGATAGGATTAGACTAGTTGTAAAGTTGATATGAAGTGTTTTGAAGAAGCCTTGAACCATAAAAGTGATTTTTAACAAACTATAGAAAAGGTTCTGTCCAAAAACGAAAAATCTGGAAAACTCAATAACTCTTGGACTATTTTGGCCTTCATATTCAGAAAATACTTTCAAAAACGAAACCGTGGCCGCAAGAATGAGTAAAAACCGACTTACGACGAGAAAGTTATGATTTTTCAAAGTTAGACGACGAAAACTAAATTTCTGAAAATTGTTTTCTGTTTTTCCGAACTTCAAAGGACAAAACGAGGTGTTAGACGTGATCTAGATTACCTGAACTACTGAAAATATGTTAGTACATGTTAATACGAAACCGTGGATATAAAGAACGTAGAAAACGAGCTTATAACGACCGAGATATACACGTTTAAAACCCGACGAACTCTATTTATTTTTGACAGCCCTTAATAGAAATATTTTCTAAGTGTAAAACCTAGTATTTTTACAAGACATAACATTGATAGCCGATTTTCTATCTAATCAAGACGCGTATGATCAAAAGTCAAATAACACGACATTAAGATATTGTTACAAGGTTTCCAAAAACGTCGAGTTTAATCACAAACACTTAATGATCACACTTCTATGACTAGTTTTGCAAAGTCATTTGGTCACATTTTCAAGTTGTGAAAAATATTACAATTGCGACGAAAACACTATATTTTCCAATAGAATACCAAACGAGGATCGTGAAGTAACGTTTCAACATAATTACACGAAAAGTAGTTTATAACTTGAGAGGTAGATCGATACACTGGAAGGTGGTTAAACCTTTGATGCTTTGTGTATGTGATAAGTTGAGTTAATATGATCAAGTACGCGGAATTTACTTAATCACACTTAGAAGGTTATTTGTGTTATGGAAATGGAACAGTTATGCTTGTGTATATTGAACAAAGAACATGCAATGTTATCACCAAAACGATTCAATATTATTCAAGATAATACGAGTGATCTTCACTATCACTAGGGTTACAAAGACCTTGAATCTTATATTTTCTATGACTTGTGATATATGTGTTTGTTCTATGTTCTTAAGAGTTATTTTCTAAGCACCTAATAATTCACACTCTTAGTCACACATTTATCTAGTCTAAGATATTTCTTTTATATATCAAGAAAGATCTTTACAATATTGTTAAGTCTTATCAAACTACTTGCTAACTTATCTTGAGTGTGTCAGTACATAAGATACAACATGTATCTGTGTACACAACTTGTTATTGATCACTTTGTCCAAAGATATTATCTACCGTATATACTTGACTTTAGTACACAAATATCTTTTCAATACTTATCCAACCAGCAGTGGTATATGTGACACTTATCCACTCAGCAGTATCGACTAGCAGTACCTTCTTTGTACTACCAGTACTAACTTCAGTTAGTACGGTTAGTTATAACTTGAACAGTCCTTAGATATACACTAGCAGTTGGAATTGTTAGAGTATTCTTCTCAGCAGTACTAACCTTCAACACTTGTAATTCTTGATACTTAATCTTCAGAACATTTAATTCCCAACAATCCTCCCCTAAACATGTGGATTCTCTAATCATCATGTTTCTTCTGAATTAAATCATCATTGTGAGGATCTTGCAAATACTTCATAGTTAGACCCTTGGACTGAACTTTCTTCTGTTCTGTGAGATTGAATATCTTTCTCAGTAGCTTATCTGCCATTTACTTTGACTTTAACAATATCAAAAACCAATCTTCAGGCTTCATTCAATACCAAAAAGATGGTGCAATTTCCTTGGATGGAGGAATTATAAGAGGCAATGGTGCTGTGTATCTTGGATGCCAAACGCAGTGAACTGAAATTGAAATTTTTCTCCATTTGAACTAGATAGAACTTTCTCCTTTGGAATGCTTCATCCCTTCTGAATATATATAATACTCCAGAATCAACTATGTTCTTGTCATTTTCAACCTCCATGTCATCATCTTGTATGCTCTTGTCTTTTCCTCCCTTTCATTGGTTAATCTTCCTTCTTTGGATTTATTTCCTCCCCTGAGACATTTCCTCCCCTGGATTGCAAATAACATTTCCTCCCCTGTTTGGAAGATCTCTCACAATGTACCAAAATATTTCTCTACCCATCATCTGATCTACCAATGTGAACTTGTTATCAGACAATGTTGTACATGAAGCCATCAATTCCTTAAGAGTTTAATTTGCTGCCCTCATCACTTCTAGGTGTGTTAACTCCTATGAGAGGTGATTCATGGGGCATTTGACTCATGGTCCATCATTTGATGGTTTTGGTGAGTCTCTTTTAAAATCCTTTTTAAGAAACTTTTGCCATTAGTAGTATGTACATGATTTTATTATGAAAAATCATACTGCTTTCAACCATTTTGAAGGGATTAAGTGTATAACAGACACTTAATCAAAATTTCAGTTTAAATAAACCTCTGGTTGTGTGAGAACCAATATTTTTCAGTTATAAATAACTGCCTGTGTAAAGATAAACCTATTCAAAAGGCTTTCTTGACAGGGTTTCCAGCTCATAGTAATTGTTGCCTCTAACACAAGTGTTAGATTCACTTTTACTAGCTGTTCTTTCTATCAGATGTCCTTAGACTTGCTCATTATACTTAAAAGTATAAAATGATAGAAAGTGAGTTGTATCAGTTACTATCTGATCAACTAAGTCATCAATTCAATGTGAAATATGATAACTAGGTTTCAAGAAAGCAATTTTAAAGAATTAGTTAACTTAGATGTTAATCTTTGTTAAGAATTCCCAAACTCAGTCCATTATAAACCTATTATGTCAGCAACTGATATCATCATTCTGTTGCTTCCATTTCACTTGAAATTTCCTTTTTGCTCAAAGTTCATACCTGAAATTGTTAGCCCAAAACCAAGAAACAAAATGCATAACATTTGTCTTATAGCAGTATTTAAAATATGACCAACAGTATGAACTGTTTAAACAAAATATGAACTAGCAGTATAAACTGTTCTATTAACAGTATAAATTTACAAAGATATCAGTACAAATGTAAGATAAATAAAAACCACACAGATTAAAAATCTTAAGGATTTAACATGCCAATACTTGCTACCAAGTATTGAAACCTTCCAACATCAAAAGCTTTTGTTAGCAGATCTGTAAAGTTGTATTCTGAAGCAATTTTAAGAACTTGAATTAATCTTTTCTCATTGCTGTCTCTTATAAAGTGATGTCTAATTTCAATGTGTTTTGTTTTAGAATGTTGTACTGGATTTTTAATGATGCAAATTGTACTACTATTATCAATATGAATGACAGTGTTTAAGAAATTGTACCCATAATCAAGAAGTTGGTTTTGAAGCCATAGAACTTGAGCACAGCAACTTGCAGTAGCTACATATTCAGCTTCAGTTGTTGAAGTAGCCACAATAGTTTGCTTCTTACACTGCCATGAGATAAGTCTACACCCAAGGAATTGACATCCTCCAGTTGTTGACTTTCTGTCCAAGTTAGCACCAACATAATCACTATCTGAGAATGCTGCCAAGTCAAAAGGTGACTCCCTTGAATACCATAGACCCAACCTAGGTTGACCCTTGAGATATCTAAAAATCCTCTTGACTGCTGTTAAATGAGAAACCTTTGGAGTTACTTGAAATCTTGCACAAGCACAAACAAAGAACATGATGTCAGGTCTTGATGATGTAAGATACATCAAAGATCCTATCATAGATCTGTATGTGTGTACATCCACATTTTCTCCATCTAAGTCTTTTGGAAGAGGCTTCTCAGAGTCCATTGGTGTGCTTGCCATTTTTGAATTAGCAAAGTTGAACTTCCTTAGTATCTCAGCAACATATTTATCTTGACTAATAAATATGCCTTCATATAACTGTTTAACTTGCAAACCCAAAAAGAATGTAAGTTCCCCCATGGAACTCATCTGAAACTTATCATGCATAAGCTTCTCAAACTCCAAACACATCTCCTTCCTTGTAGACCCAAAGATAATGTCATCCACATTCACCTGCACTAACAGAAGATCCTTCTTGTGCTGTTTGATGAAAAGTGTCTGATCAATCTTTCCTCTTTGAAATCCATTCTCTTTTAAATAGGAAGCCAGTGTTTCATACCAAGCTCTTGGTGCCTGATGCAGGCCATATAGAGCTTTTACAACTTTGTACACTTTGTCTGGATTGTCAGGATCGATGAAACCTGGAGGTTGTGAGACATAAACCTCTTCTTCAATAGTACCATATAAAAATGCACTCTTGACATCCATTTGATAAACTGTGAAGCCTAAAAATGAAGCATAAGCTAAGAAAAGCCTAATTGCCTCAAGTCTTGCTACTGGAGCAAAAACCTCATCATAGTCTATACCTTCTTATTGTGTGTACCCTTGGGCTACTAATCTAGCCTTATTCCTAATCACTATGCCCCTTTCATCCATTTTATTCTTGAAAACCCATCTAGTGCCAATTACATTTGCATCCTTAGGTAAATCAACTAGCACCATACCTTCTGAATTTTGAACTAAAGAAGCTCCTCTTGCATAGCCTCTACCCAGCTTGAATCATCTAAGGCTTTCAGAATGTTCTTTGGTTCATCTTGTGAGAGAAAACATACAAACAAGAAAGAGTTTGAAAACTCATGCTGTTTTGAAGCATAAAGGGCATCAAGAAGCCCTTGTTGGTCTGAAGACATCAGTTGTTGCCTTGTCTTCACACCTAATTGTACATCTCCAATCATATTTTCTAGGGAAAGGACTTTGTGAATCCTTGTGTGTGGGGTTGAAGGAACTTGATAGTTCAAATCCACCTCATTATCTGAGAAATCTGATTCAGTTGAGTCTGAAAGGCCAGCAGTAGAATCATTTGGCCTAGCAACAGAAAAATTAAGCCTAGTAGTAGAATGCTCTGTCTCAACAGTAGAAACTTCTTTTGTACTGCTAACTTGACTGTCTTGTTTCTCAGTTCCATCTTCATTGATTTCATCATCAACACCTTCTTTTGACTTACCAGAAGAAGATTCATCATTGGTTGAAGGAGAAACCACACTTGTACTTATTGGCATCCATACATGATCTTGATTTGTCTCCTTGTCTAACCCTGCCTCATTTGTTGTTTGTGGACCTGAAAAATCATTAGTTTCTGCAACAACAGGCACATAATTCATAGAATGGGTTAATGACTCAAGATCAAATAGCCAATTAGGACCTTCACCTACTACATTGGATTTATGCTCTAAAAATTCCACATGTAGGTTTTCCTCTACTTTCTTGGTTCTTAAGTTGTATACTCTAAAAGCTTTGCTATTGAGAGAATATCCAACTAAGAATCCTTCATCTGCTTTACCATCAAATTTTCCTAAATGGTCTAAGGTATTGAGAATTGTCACATGACATCCAAAAGGTCTAAGAAATCCTATTGCAGGAGTTCTACCTCTAAAAAGTTCATATGATGTCTTATTGTGAGGCTTAATAACCAAAACTCTATTCTCGACATAACAAGCAGTGTTAACTGCTACAGCCCAAAAAGTGATAGGTAGCTTAGAGTCAGCTAATATAGTTCTAGCAACTTCTATTAGTGTTCTATTTTTTCTTTCAACGACTCCATTCTGTTGTGGAGTTCTAGCTACACTAAATTCTCTCCTAATACCTTTTTCTTTGCAGAATTCATCCATAACTCTATTTTTGAACTCTGTCCCATTATCACATCTAATAACTTTTACTTTCTTGTCTACTAGGTTTTCTATCTCTGTAATGAAAGTCTTAAGGATGCTAGGTGTCTCATCCTTAGTAGCTAAAAAGAAAACCCATGTAAATCTACTATAGTCATCAGTAATAACTAGACAATATCTCTTATGTTGCATACTTCTAACATTTGTAGGACCAAATAAGTCTATATGAAGCATAAACAATGATTGATTGATAGAGTTAAAAATCTTGGGCTTACAAGTGGCTTTGTGTTGTTTGCCTTTAAGACAAGCAATGCATGTTTGATCATTTTCAAATCGTTTTTGAGGTAAACCTCTTACCAAACCATTCTTAACAATCTGATTTATGGTTTTGAAATTAATATGACCAAGCCTCCTATGCCATAACATTGATTCATCTAATGTGGCCTTTGCAACAAGACAAGTTAAAGCCTTTTTAGGAACAATGTTCTTCATGTCTACACTGTACATATTGCCCTTTCTAGGAATTTTAAGAAGCACTTGACTTGCATCAGGCATCTTAAAATCAGGAGAAAGTACAAGACATTCAGTGTCACAGAAAAGAAATTTGTTCTTTTTATCACACATTTGTGAGACACTAAAAAGATTATAATTTAGCTCTTGTACATAGTACACATCTTCAAAATCTAAATTTTCCAGTTTTAATTGTACCTTTACCGAAAATTTTGCCACCAACACCTCCTCCAAAGGTAACATAGCCTCCATCTATTGATTGAAAATCTGAGAGATAAGACTTGTTGCCTGTCATGTGCCTTGAACATCCACTATCTGAGTATCCTTGATCCTCTTGATTATCAATTGAATGTTCCTGCACAGAAATGAGAAGTATTAGTTTCTTTTGGGGACCCAAGCCATTACTGACTTGGATCTGCCTCTTGCATCAATGAAATTTAATCTCTTGAGAACAGTTGATGCAACATTGGATTTAAGAATCCAACATGCTAAGGCCTTAACAACATTTGCCCTGTTTTTCCAAGCAGCAGTATTAACTACTTGCCTAGCAATATTAACTGCTGGCTTTGCAGTTTTACCCTTTGGTTTCCAAACTTTTTTTTGGACCACTGCTTTTGATTGAATAGGCCTTGTAGCAGTTTTTGATGCATTTTTGAAAGTTGTTTTTTCATTTTTAACTGTTGGTCTTGGGTTAACAGTCATGAATGGTCTAGCAGTAGAAACTGCTTTTGAAACTGCTCTGGGTTTTATTCTATTAAAATTAGAACTAGAGTGAAAATGAGTGTGAGGAGTTTGCCTTTTGAAATTCACCCTATTGTTTTCATACCCAGATACCCATTTGTTACATAAAGCTGCAAGATGATCAAATCTACCACATGTGTAACAAGCTTTATTATAAAAGGAAAAGGCATCACCTAATTGGTTAGACTTGAGGCCATTCCAATTTCTTTGATTACCTCTGGGCTTGCTAGTGGATCTATATTGTTCACAATATTTAACTGGTTGCCTAACATGTTTAATGTTTGATTTTGGCTTAATAGTATCCTTTTTGATCACTTTAGGAACCCTTGTTCTTGCTTTCTTAACTACTTCAGGTTTAGACGTAACCTGTTCATCTTCATCATCATCAGATACCCAGTCTTCAATGACTACTCTATCTGATCTTCTATCAGAGGACACCTTGTCCTCAGGAAGTGAAGTTTTACTTAAACTTTCACTTACTTTCTTAGGTTCATCAACAACTAGCTTGGTCTTAGGTTGTACACCATATTGTAGCTCAGGTTGTTGAAATTCAGGGACACCTGAATTTTCTAGGTCAATCCCTGGGGGTTTAGGGATACCTCTGTATGGATGTGGGACACTCTTATATCCTACTCCTGACTTGGCTCTATTAATCACTTGACATTCTATCATGTTGGTCACACCTCTAGAAGCATGTTCTAGTGTCTGTGTAGTCAAGTGAATGTTTCCATTTTCCTTTTTGACCCTATCAAAAGCCTCTCTCAAAAGCTTAATTTCAGCATCTCTAAAGAATATGTCTTGTCTAAGAAGAGCTTTGTCATCAGAAAAAGCAAGTTCATTTTCTTTGTAGTATAAGATCTGCTTTTCTGTTGATTCTAAACCACACTTATAATTAATGTAGTTTTGATGAGTTTTGCTTAGCTCTTTCTTTTGTTCATCATAATGTTTGATTAAAGTTTGTAATTCTTTAAGAACAGTACAAGTGATCCGCGCGAAAGTATATATATATATATATATATATATATATATATATATATATATATATATATATATATATATATATATATATATATATATATATAATATCGGATATGCGTGATACGCGGGAATCGACAAGCCAACCCTTTAGGAAAAAGGCCAACTTACAAAACCCGTGAATACGATATGAGATACCGGGCAAGTGATCACCCGGGTCGTGTTCCAGCGAGGTGTGAATCGAGGATTTCGTTTTTGGTTAGGAATTAAAGTGCTTGATGATTGGAATTTGGATTTTTGTGTTTTTTACTTCTAATTAAGAAATGAGAAACAAATTCTCAAAGGAAAATTAAGATTAAAGCAATTTAAACTAAAATGCGAGTCGGGAATTATAAAAACGAGCCATATAATTCTTTTTTCTTTTTATTTTATTTTTTTGATTTTTCTTTAAAAGCTTAATAAGCACACGAAAATAAGCTATTTTTATAAAAACAACAATTTATGAAAACTTGAAATAAGCACAGAAAAAACAGATTAAGGTGGCCGCTTATAAGAGACTTGATTAAATTTTTTTATTTTATTTTATTTTATTTTTATTTTTCTTTGAATAAGCACATGGAAATAAGCAATTTTCAAAACTACAACTTAATTTGAAAACCACAAATAAGCTGAAATGACAGAACAGTAGCTATGAAAGGAAATAAGAAGAAATCATGAACTGATGAACTACTTTAAGCTACTAAAAGCTAACTATGAATTGAAAATAAGCTAACTTGTGATAAACTAGATCCAAATTAACAACTATTCTCAGGATAAGCTGTTCTGAAAAGCAAATAAGCACAAATCTAACTCAATAAGCTAATAATGAGACTGCTGATTGCTAAGGGCAATCGCAGTCAATCCTAGGCAACGTTGAGCTTATTATTAAGCACCTATATCACCACTAAAAACCACAAAATCTGAAAACTCTTAAAGATCACCCACCAAGGATTAGAAAGGACAAGAAATTAGGCCAATTAAAGCTTATCTTCAGCTTATAAATAAGCTGAGAAAAGGGTGGGGTGGACAGATGTCAGCTGTGGTTCAGGGCAAAAAGTGAAAACTTTAAGCCACTCAAAAGCTTGTAAAAGCTAATTTGAAAAAAATATTAAAAATGAGGGTTGACTAGACTAGCAACCCATCAATATCTGTGCCAATTTTCAGAACTGAATGGCTTATTTTGAGCTTTTTAAAAATCAAGAACTAAGGGTGAAATGGGCAAAAACTGAGTATGCAGTCTGCTTCTCTGTGCAGACTTGGGAATTTGGTTCCACCACACTCAAAAATTGGTTACATGATTCCAACTCTTTACTTTCATCTTAATGCACTAACTTGAAATAAGAAATGCCAAAAGAAACCACAAAATCTGCTTATCTCTAAGATAAGCAGATTTGGGCAGTTATGGTTCTAAAACCAAGAAATCAAACTCAAACCATCAAATTACTTCAAACTGGGTCAGGACATCAAACAAACGACTAATCTAGGTAAATTTAAGCAAGATCAAAACTTCCAAATTGGCAATTGAACAGTGATTACCCACTTTGACCCATTTAAGGTTTTGTGCCAAACAGTCCTTAAGAAGGCTGTTTTGAAAATTTAGAACTAAAATGAACTATTAAAGCTTTACTTCTTGGAATAAAACTTTTTTACTGACTTGCTTGGTCCTAATGAACAGCTTTTTAATCCTAAATAAGCACTAGAATAAGCTACACCTAGTTTGACTATTTTTGGCTTTTTTTTAGCTTTTAAAAACAAAAATGAGATTTAAACATTTAAAGTCTACAACATAACCATAAATGAGATCAAATAAGCTATGACTACTCAAATAAGCACTGAGAATACAAAAATAAGCAGATGAATAGTAAAGAGTGAAAATTGGAAATTTCTTACAAATTCTTTTTGCTCCCAAACAAGAACTGAATTGCAATCACCATATCACCCTATTGCTTCCCAAGAAGATCTAAACCATGGCCATCCAGAATTTACCATGCTCCAGCTTATTTGACCAAAGTGCTTAATTTTGGCTTATTTTGACTTTTCTTGACCTTTTTGGAATTTTAAGGTTTGGACTGATTTAAAATATTCTATGCTTATGAAAAGCTTTAGTGAGCTTATAAAAGCTTATAGAGACAGAAAATGAGCTTTTTCAATAACTGGTTAGCTTAATTCAATTTAACAATTGATAGATCGAGGACAAACGCGTCACAAGCTAAACCTCTCACGAAGAAAAGTCAACTCGCGACGGTTTAAACGCGACAATTGATTGTAATATACCAGATAAGCGTGTACCCGGGTCGTTCTCCCTGCGAGGCGTGAAATTGAGGATATCGTTTTCGGTTTGGTATTAAAATGCTTGAAAAGACGAGGGTTGATTGGTTTTTAATATCTACTAAAACGAAAATTAAAATAACGCGAACGATAAACTACGAACGAGTAAAAACGTCAAAATATTTAAAAATTAATCCTACGAGTACCAAAATAATTTTCCTACGTCCTAAATATAAAAAGAAAATTTTGGAAAAAAGAAAAATATTTTTTTGACTTTTTAATAATTTTTTATAAATTAAAAACTATTTAAAAGAAAATAATTGATTAAAAATACTAAATGGAAAAAGAAAATTCTGAAATTTTTTTCTAAAATACTTTAAACTTAAATGAAGCTATAAAAAATATAAAAAGTGTCCCAGCTTATTTCAATAAGCTGGGGATAAGCAAACAAGTTCGGATTAGATTAAAAGGGAAAAGAAAAAATAAAAGGGTTTTAAATTAAATTTTGTAAGTTAAAACTAAGAGAAGTTAAGAGTGCAGTGGTAAGGTTGTTGGGTTTGTGTGCTAACTGTCCTGGGTTCGAACCCCAGGCTTGACCCTTTTGTGATGATTTTTTTTTTTCTTTTAAAACTTAAATAACAAGTGACAATAAGCAGATTTAAAAGTGAAGAACTTTTTTGAAACTGAAAAAAAAAAAGCTATAAGAGCAGCCTATCAGTAACCTATGGATACCAAAATCAAAATCAAACAGATCTGCTATTAAACTACTTCAAACTGATGACCAAAATACCAAAATCAAGCTTAGCTATAAACCACATAAACAATCAGCACATCAACAAACTTCAAGCCAATGAGAGAACAAGCATCACAGATCATGCTACACTAAAGCAAGCTCAGAACAAAATACCACCTTAAACTTAAAATCATAAAACTCAGAACACAATTAAAAACTACACACCTAAAATTTAGCCTACTGAGGTAAAAACTCAACAACTATAAAAACAGCTTAAGACCTAGTAACAATAGCTTATATAGCTTGTAATAAGCTCACTCAAATCTCAGCAAAAGGCAATGGAACAGTGATAAGCAAAATTACCCGTTTGACTCAAAAAGCCAAACACACCTTTATAACACTGATTTTAAGATTACAATAGAAAGACTAAATTAAACTGAGCTTAAGCACTAGCATATTAAACTAACAATATTAAGCATAACCAAGAGAAAATAAGCCGAATGGAACATTGAAGATAAACAATAAGCTTTTACACTACTTGGATTAAAAAGAAAGACTGAACTGATATTAAAACTAAAATAAGAGTAAATTACAACCGAAATTAAAATTACAATACCTTCATAAAAAAAAGCTAAAATAAACCTAAGGAAAAAACGACTCTGCTACTCCTATATTTATACTAAAAAATACAAGAAACCCTAGCGAGCTGTGTTTCTTTCGTGTGTGTGTTCCTCTTCGTGCGTTTGTGCTTCTTTTCTAACCCTTGGATCATTTCTTGTTCACCACATCTTTAATTCTTGGCCGTGGATTAAAAGCTTTTGCCTCGGATTGCTGAGGTGGAGGGGAGGGGACCAAAGACAAGGTCATGTGATATGTTTGGCTGGTAGTGGTGGTGAAAGGGATGGGGAGATTAGCAGAGGATTAAAGAGGGAAAGGAGGGATTGAAGATGATAAATAGTGTTTTGATTATTAGGGATTTTGACTTAAAGGGGAAAGGGGGTTTGACCCCGGTTTAATATTATTATGAAGATGGGTCGGGTTTGTTGGTCTGGTGGGCTGGGTTTAAGCTTTTGTGGGCTGGAGGTTTATAAGGGGGTTTAAGGGATTTGTTTGGATCTGGTTGTATAGAAAGGGGTTAGGATAATATGGAATTTAAACCAAGGACCAAAAGTGTAAATCATGCAAAGTTCAGGGACCAAATCTGCTATTTCTCCAAATTTAATCAAGGACCAATTTTGCCAACAAGTAATAATCCAAGGGTCATTTAGGAATTCTTGAGCTTGAATAATCATCCACATGAAAAACGACTTTCCCGGCTTCGGCTTCCGGCTCTTTAAATACTCTTTCCCAATCTCGTGCTCGGTTTTCGTTGTTTATTCTTCGTTTTTGTCCTTTTTCTTAAATAAGTTGCCTGCATAAACATAAACACAAAAACACAATATCTTTTGGCATTTTGGTTAGTTTTTGGTCTATTTGGGTCCGGTTTTGGTCAAGAAAAGGTATGTGTTTAAGCACATACCAAAATTCCCCCAGACTAAGATATTGACGTGTCCTCACGCAATGTTATAAAAACATGTTTTTAAATCCAAAAATTTCTAATCTCTTTTTACTAACTTTGAGAAGTAGCAAAATTTTCAAAAGAGATTGAGAAATCTTAAGTTCTAAAAACTCCCCGATTTTCCATTTTATTCTATTTTTATATTTTTCTCATTATCATGTGACGGCTTTGTTGACAATCATTATCTCACGATAACTTTTAGGTTCTTCGAGTAGGAAACACGACTCATAAAGAAGTGACCATACGGATAAAATTCGTCGTTCCTGATTTTTCACGAGTCCCCAAACTAAGCTTAAAAACGAAATCATTGTCTATTTACAAGTTAGATGCCAACACTACCCATGGAAGTTACTTGTGTAATTACCTCTTGCTCCCATTTTCCTAATTTGCCTCTATTTATTTTATTTTTGGTGAGAAATGAATTGCTTCATATTCTTGTTTCGATATGTTTATGCCGATAAAGATACTAAATTAAGACGCTAAGTAGTTTTCAATCTTTTCTCGAGAACCGTTGTTTGGAAAATGAGGTCCACATCAAGGTTTTTATTTATATTTTTGACTTTTTCTATTTTTCATTAATCACTTTTCTTTTTTTTTTCATTCATCATCATCATTTTTTTTTCACTAACTTTTCACTTGCGTACCCTAAACGACGGACTTCACGGTTTAATTCCAAGACCTTACACTTTTCGGCATAAAGGATCCAAGGGCCATTACAACGGAGAGTTCCAAGACCTTAACGCCTTTCAGAATTAAGGGTCCAAGGGCCGGTGCAAGAGGGTAGCCAAGACCTAAACGCCTTCCGGAAATAAGGATCCAAGGCCCGATCTCGAATCCGTGGCTTAGAGCACTTAACTTATTATCATTATACGTATTTATTAAGTAACCTTGATGTGTACCCAATTTTTAAAACAATGATTCTTTTAAGAAGACCAAGAACTAATCATCGGCAAAACCTAACATCTTTAATTATTCTTACAGTTATAATGGTGAAACAATTTTGCGGGAGCAAAAGGCAACAAGTAACTTCGATGAGCTCTAAAGAGAACCAACTACTCCACGCTTAGCATCTAACTTCTAAATAAACTATATCATTTCTCGTTCTTCGCAAATTTAAAATCTTAAATAATAAGATCCGCGAATGCTTTGCCTTATAATCAAGCCATGCATATATAAAGTCGATACGGGAACTTGCAAACTCTTAAAAAGAATTCGCATCTTATAGCTCCTTGTGTAAAAGACTAGCATGAGCTTATAGATTATAAATGGTTAAGGGGACAAGCTAGGGCTCAACACGCCCGGTCAAGTCAGAATTTTATTCCTACTCTCACCAGCGGAAAGTCAACAAAATGTCAAAATTTATTATATTTTTGAAATTTTTTTAAATTTCTCATTTTTTTTTTTTGGATTTTTTTTTTTCAAATTTTGAGGAAAAACGGGGTTGCGAGAGAAAACGGCAAAAATGCAAGGCAAAAATCAAATCGAAAGATTACCCCCCCAGACTAAAACGAGACATTGTCCTCAATGTCTTAAAGGTAAGGGTTCTCCTACATAAATCTAAGGCCGTTTATTAATTATGCCAAAAGATAGATGTAAAATGATAAGATTTAAGGATATCGGATGAGCAACGAATGATGAAACTCGAGTGGAGAGAAGATAAACCACGAGCACGAGAGTCTTCATCAATCGGGCAAACCTGGACATACCACAGAAAACCACGAAACACAAGATATGGAAGAGGTAGCCCTCCTCACTACACTTATTAGAAAATAGATAAGAAGATAGATGGATAAGCATGGGGTGCCTCCCACGAAGCGCTTTGTTTTTTATAACCGAGTCACGTAGCTTGACTCGACCCCGAATTTATTTGTCCTTGGGGGAGCAAGTGGAAAAGATAATCTCAATCAGACTTTCATTCAAGATGTTTGGATAAACATTGAAGCATATGAAAGTTCCATTTTGATGAGATACCCACGGCTCTAGAAGATAAAAGCGGTGATGCCGGGGTTGAAAACTTTGTCTTCATTTCCGGCTGGAAATGATAGTAAAGTTTCAATCAGAGACAACTCCATGCAGAACGGGAGTTTTTGACCAGAAAGAAGTAGAGGGGAATCACTTTTCTCCAGAATTAAAAGTTCCTTAGATGAGGCGGGAAACTTTAAATTCTTATCAAGAGTCAATTTCATCAAAGGATGAATTTTACCATCATTGAGTATGCCTGGATTAAACACTTTGTCTTCACAAGAAAACTCAGCAGGGTACTCGATGGGAGACTCAATGGAGAAAAGGAAATCATCCTCGGGAGAATGAGGAGATAAGTCATTAGAAACAATTGTAGCATCCTCAATTATGGTTTCCATTTTAGGGTCTTTTTCATCACTAGGTTTGCCATATAAAAGATTTCTCCATTTGGTTTGATCGGCCCCAAAATCGAAGAGGTCATCATCATCTTGTAAATCATTAAGCTCGGTGTAAGAATCAGATGATGGAGCATGGTATAAAAGATTTTCAACTTCTTTAAAATCAGCATGAAAGTCAAAGAGATCATCATCATCTGATGGAAGTGGATCGTCGTGAGCGAGTTCATCGGTGAACTCCTCGGGATAAGAATCACATTTAGATGGATCACGGTTCAGCAAAAATTCCAATTCTCTTAAGTCAGATTCGAAATCAAAGTCATCGTCCTCATCCCCCGGTGGGATTGGATCGATGTGAGCGAGTTCATCGGCGAACTCCTCAAGAAGAGAATCAATACTAGAAGTGGTACTGCCACTACTTTGTTCTTCTAATTTGGAATCAACAACTTGAACGGATTTAGGAAGCTTTTCTTCTTTAATTTCCGTCAGAGGGAGTGAAGATGACGGCTCATTGTATAGCAATTCTTTAATTAAACGAGTATCTCCCTCTGGATCAGAGTCAGTGTCATCAATTTATGGAGAAATTGGCTCATCGAGCTCTTCCATAGTGGAAACATTTCCCTCAACCGGTGTGAGAGAAGGGGAGGAGTCGGAAATAGAATCAATAATCTCAATACGATAAACCGATTCTGGAGGTGGGACAAGTGGTGTACTCTTAGAGCTAGCAATTTCCTCCACTTCCGTTGTGATCTCCGAATCTGGTTCATCATCATCAAGAATACTCTTTACATCCGCGGAACAACTTGCAAACCATTTGCTTGAACCGGGAGTAATTTTCAGAGCTTTGAGCTCAGCACGTTTTTCTGACATACTCTTAACCGCAAATCTTGAAAGAATTGAATCACTTCTTTTGGAAGCAATTACGGGATCAGATTTTTGATTAACCACAACAACGTTGCTTTTGGTGGTTAGCGGTTTAGAGTTCTGATTGATTTGAAACGTGACTTTTTCATCATCAACTCTTAGAGTTATTTCTTCTCCGTACACGTCAATCAAAGCCCGCCCGGTCCTCAAAAATGATCTTCCGAGAATTAGAGGAACCCGGGGTCAGCATCAAAATCAACTACCACACAAATCGGTGGGAAAATGGAATTTCCCAACCTTGACAAAGACATCCTCGGCTATTCCAAGTGGACGGGTTATGGTCCGGTCCGCAAGCTCGAGGGTCATGCAAGTGGGGGTATAATCGGGTAGAGAAAGTTTTTTCCAAACGGAGAGCGGCATTAGGTTGATACTTGCACCAAGATCGGCCAAGGCGTAGCATTCAACCATCCCCGGAAATTCACATTGAATGAGGAATTTTCCGGGATCTCCAAGCTTTTCCGGAAGCTTTTTTAGGAGAACCGCTGAGCAGTGTTCATTTAACGGAGTTTTTGCTAATTCAATTAATTTTTCCTTGTTGCTCAATAAACTCTTGATGGTGGAAACAAACTTAGGCATCAGAAGTAAAGCATCCGCGAAGCTTATATCGAAATGTAATTCTTGAAAGATTTGGAAGAATTTTTCCATTTGATTTGAAGCTTTTTCGCGGAGCTTTTGATCATTCAATCTCGATGGATAAGGAAGTGTTGTTTTTATGGGAGCTTTTTCGGGCTCAAGCACATCCTTAGACTTTTGGACAACCGGAGGTTGGACGTCTTCGGTCCTTCCGTTATTAGTAGGAAGTTCCTTGTCCTTTGTCACCTCGGTCTCACGGACAACTACCTTGGGAGGAAGAGAAGAAGCGGTAGTCGGAGCCGTGGGTCCATCATATGAAACACCACTTCTGGTGGTGATTGCTTTTATATCACCCCTCGGGTTAGCAATTGCGTTGCTAGGAAGAGAAGATGTTCCCGAGGTTGAGGGTTGATTCATTTGTAGAAATCCATTCATCATTTGCTTAAGCTCGTTTGTTTGTCGAGATATCGTCGTATCAATCTCCTTCCGTAAGTCAGCTCTCATATTGTTGATTTGACCTTGCATAGTTCGTATGCTAGCATCGGTTGCTTTCACATAACTCGCAAAGTCGGGAGAAGGTGCAACTTGGGGAGGAGGAGGTTGATAGACTTGTTGCGGTTGAGCTTGATAATTGTTTACCCGATTTTGGTTGAAGCTTTGATTTTGATTGTAACCTTGGTTGGTTTGAGGAAAACGGTTTTGGTTGTTTTGAACGGGTGGAAAACCAGGTGGTCCCATTTGGTTGCTAACATTTTGAGGACGAAATCCTTCATTTTGATTGTAGTTTGCAGTTGCTACGGTAGCATTGTAAACTTGGCTATCGGTAGCTACACAATTATAGTAAGGATGGGGACCACCACATATAACACAAGTTTCTGTAACTGCTTTGACGGGCTCCGGTTTCTGATTCTGGAGCTTAAACTCTTTCATCATCATCCGGATAGCATCGGCAAGCTCGGCCATCTCCGATGGATGGGCCGATGAAGAAGAAGGGGTGGAAGAATTCACTTTCGAAACAACCGGTTTGTTTCGTGAAGTGGGAACTTTGGATTTGTTTTCGATAATCGTTAAGATATCTTTCGGCATTCGACTCAAAATATTGCCACCGGCGGCTGCGTTGAGTGAATCCTGATCTGATTGAGTTAAGGCATTGTAGAACGTATCGATTTGATGTAATTCCGAGAAACCGTGATGTGGGCATTTCCGTAGGAGATCCTTGAATCATTCCCATGCCTCACCAAAGTTTTCATCAAATCGTTGTTTGAAATTTGTGATTTCATTCCTGGCATTAGTCATTTTGGATGGAGGAAAGAAATAATTCACGAATTTCTTGACGAGATCTTCCCAAGTATGGATCGATTGAGGGGGTTCTTTTTCAAGCCAAATCCGGGCTGCCCCCCCCAGGGAAAATGGGAATAACCTTAATTTGATAGAGTCATGAGGGACATTCTTATGATGGTGTATGGATGTCAATTGGTTAAACCATCGGATGTGTGCGTGGGGATCCTCCCTCTCAAAACCATGAAATTGATTTCCCGTGACAAGTTGTATTAAACCGGTTTCGAGTTTAAAGTTTGTGTTTTGAATCGGGGGTATAACAATAGCATCTCCGTATCCCACGGTGGGACATTGGAGTAACTCTTGCATGGTACGTTGATCCTCGGCCATTTCGGTAATGGGAGGATCGGGATTAGTACGAATCTCGGGTTCGACTAATGAGGCAGCACGTCTACGATTACGTCTTCGCGGAATTGCGACGAGTTCAAGAAAGGGACTCGATGACGAAGAAGAACGTGTGCGCATGCACCAAGAACATTAGGTTAAAAAGGAAAGAAGAATATTTTTGGGTTTTTTGGATTTTTCAATTTTTTTGGATTTTTGGATAAAAAATATTCACAAGATATTTACGAAACTTCACGAGGAAGGTTCTTTAAGTCACTAATCGTCAAACCGTGATGATATTGTCGCAACACACCTCCCCGGCAACGGAGCCAAAAATTGATAGATCGAGGACAAACGCGTCACAAGCTAAACCTCTCACGAAGAAAAGTCAACTCGCGACGGTTTAAACGCAACAATCGATTGTAATATACCGGATAAGCGTGTACCCGGGTCGTTCTCCCTGCGAGGCGTGAAATTGAGGATATCTTTTTCGGTTTGGTATTAAAATGCTTGAAAAGACGAGGGTTGATTGGTTTTTAATATCTACTAAAACGAAAATTAAAATAACGCGAACGATAAACTACGAACGAGTAAAAACGACAAAATATTTAAAAATTAATCCTACGAGTACCAAAATAATTTTCCTATGTCCTAAATATAAAAAGAAAATTTTGGAAAAAAGAAAAATATTTTTTTGACTTTTTAATAATTTTTTATAAATTAAAAACTATTTAAAAGAAAATAATTGATTAAAAATACTAAATGGAAAAAGAAAATTCTGAAATTTTTTTCTAAAATACTTTAAACTTAAATGAAGCTATAAAAAATATAAAAAGTGTCCCAGCTTATTTCAATAAGCTGGGGATAAGCAAACAAGTTCGGATTAGCTTAAAAGGGAAAAGAAAAAATAAAAGGGTTTTAAATTAAATTTTGTATGTTAAAACTAAGAGAAGTTAAGAGTGCAGTGGTAAGGTTGTTGGGTTTGTGTGCTAACTGTCCTGGGTTCGAACCCCAGGCTTGACCCTTTTGTGATGATTTTTTTTTCTTTTAAAACTTAAATAACAAGTGACAATAAGCAGATTTAAAAGTGAAGAACTTTTTTGAAACTGAAAAAAAATAAGCTATAAGAGCAGCCTATCAGTAACCTATGGATACCAAAATCAAAATCAAACAGATCTGCTATTAAACTACTTCAAACTGATGACCAAAATACCAAAATCAAGCTTAGCTATAAACCACATAAACAATCAGCACATCAACAAACTTCAAGCCAATGAGAGAACAAGCATCACAGATCATGCTACACTAAAGCAAGCTCAGAACAAAATACCACCTTAAACTTAAAATCATAAAACTCAGAACACAATTAAAAACTACACACCTAAAATTTAGCCTACTGAGGTAAAAACTCAACAACTATAAAAACAGCTTAAGACCTAGTAACAATAGCTTATATAGCTTGTAATAAGCTCACTCAAATCTCAGCAAAAGGCAATGGAACAGTGATAAGCAAAATTACCCGTTTGACTCAAAAAAGCCAAACACACCTTTATAACACTGATTTTAAGATTACAATAGAAAGACTAAATTAAACTGAGCTTAAGCACTAGCATATTAAACTAACAATATTAAGCATAACCAAGAGAAAATAAGCCGAATGGAACATTGAAGATTAACAATAAGCTTTTACACTACTTGGATTAAAAAGAAAGACTGAACTGATATTAAAACTAAAATAAGAGTAAATTACAACCGAAATTAAAATTACAATACCTTCATAAAAAAAAGCTAAAATAAACCTAAGGAAAAAACGACTCTGCTACTCCTATATTTATACTAAAAAATACAAGAAACCCTAGCGAGCTGTGTTTCTTTCGTGTGTGTGTTCCTCTTCGTGCGTTTGTGCTTCTTTTCTAACCCTTGGATCATTTCTTGTTCACCACATCTTTAATTCTTGGCCGTGGATTAAAAGCTTTTGCCTCGGATTGCTGAGGTGGAGGGGAGGGGACCAAAGACAAGGTCATGTGATATGTTTGGCTGGTAGTGGTGGTGAAAGGGATGGGGAGATTAGCAGAGGATTAAAGAGGGAAAGGAGGGATTGAAGATGATAAATAGTGTTTTGATTATTAGGGATTTTGACTTAAAGGGGAAAGGGGGTTTGACCCCGGTTTAATATTATTATGAAGATGGGTCGGGTTTGTTGGTCTGGTGGGCTGGGTTTAAGCTTTTGTTGGCTGGGGGTTTGTAAGGGGGTTTAAGGGATTTTGTTTGGATCCGGTTGTATAGAAAGGGGTTAGGATAATATGGAATTTAAACCAAGGACCAAAAGTGTAAATCATGCAAAGTTCAGGGACCAAATCTGCTATTTCTCCAAAGTTAATCAAGGACCAATTTTGCCAACAAGTAATAATCCAAGGGTCATTTAGGAATTATTGAGCTTGAATAATCAGCCACATGAAAAACGACTTTCCCGGCTTCGGCTTCCGGCTCTTTAAATACTCTTTCCCAATCTCGTGCTCGGTTTTTCGTTGTTTATTCTTCGTTTTTGTCCTTCTTCTTAAATAAGTTGCCTGCATAAACATAAACACAAAAACACAATATCTTTTGGCATTTTGGTTAGTTTTTGGTCTATTTGGGTCCGGTTTTGGTCAAGAAAAGGTATGTGTTTAAGTACATACCAACAGTCAACTTGAAAACTTAGAAATTTCATTAATACTTGAGAATTGTACAATGCTTAACATTAAACAAACTTAAATTAACTTGAATTGATCACTGAAACTAAAATTTATAATACTTTAAACTCTTACACTAAAATACGATTTAAGCTAAAATCTACATGCCAAATTAAGGCTACAAAATGCCCTATTTATACTAAAATCAAGCTGGGATGTCTTCTTTGACTTCTTCTGACCATTTCTTGACCCTTGGATTGGCTTGGAATCATCTTAGCCTTTAAAACCCATTTTGGCGCCAAAATGGAGATAGTGGAAAAGCCACTTGGTCCTGATAACTTGTGATGGGAACGAAGCATTAAATGCTTTTGGACTGGGGTAGGTGGAGTGTAGTAGGAGGAGAAGTAGGGTGAGGGGGAGGGTGGTTTTGTCAGGGATAAGCATGGATGTGGTGGTGGTTTCTGGTTTTAACGGCAAGGGTGGGTTTGACCAAGTTGGTTGACCCTGGTTTAGCTAATAAAAAGGGACGGATTGGGTTTAGGTGTGAGTTGGGCTGGGTTATGTTTTAGCTAAGTGTAACACCCCAACCCGGCAAGGGTAAAGATGTCACGTTAATGGTTTCATATCAGATCAAACAAAGCATACTTCAATAGTAATACAACAAATTTCAAAGGTTACAAATGAAATACTGACATTACAAGGTTGAGAATGAAACAAAACTAAATACTAAGTCTGAAACTTGCAAATCCTTCTAATAGTCTCTACTTCGGAATACTATCAACGTCTTCTAAGTCTAACAGTCTCTTCACTCATACCCAAACCCGTCGTCCTGCTTATAACCTGCCGCACACGAAAAGAAAACGTGCGGCTGAGCTACAAGAGCCCAGTGAACAGATATAACGGAAACAAAGCAGTAATAAAGTGTAGTGAAGTAAATGAAATAATACCAGATGTAACAAGAGTCAGGAAAAAGAAATATAAAAGGTTACCAAGGAATGGTCGAAATAGCTAGGTGCAAAGGAAACCATAACCCATCACAACCCAAGTCCAAATCAAGTCCAGTCAAATGTCAGATCAAGTGTCAGGTCACATGTCAGGTCAAATGGTTACAAGGTTTCGGGAAAACAGAAATCCACTACGAGCCCGAACTCAAAGTCAATCTCAAAGTCAAACCATATCAAGTCACATATCAGGGTGTATGGAGGGGTGACCTCAGCATACCAAGTACAGGGTGAGGGGATACCTCCAGGGGTTGGAGTAGCTAGCTCCCAGGGGTGTGAAAGGCGTGTATCGCACACACTCGCCAGTCACCAAGTAATACAAGTAACAAGAACAAGACAAGTCTAGGATGCATCCATACGCCCCCGCAGGCCACAGGGTTCTTCCTCTACGTAATAAATCAAGTCAAGATCGGGGACGGCGTAACCAAATCACTAGGGCTACACACTAGTCATGCCGGCGGTGCATCACCGACATGGACATGAAACCCTCATGCCTAGTAGATGGCTCGTAGTCTCAAACTGTGGGTCAAGGTCAAGTATCAAGTCTCGGTATCATGTATCAGGTGTCATAACAGGGTTGATATCAGGGTTCATATCAGGATTCATATCAGGGTTCATATCATAAGTTTCAAAATCCTTAAATACCGTTTTCCATAAAAGTATTCTTAAAAAGGTTTCATAAAAGAGGTTATTTGAAAATGGTTTCTATAAAGATAATCTTACCAATAATTTCTTAAAACATTTTCATAATTTATCAAAAAGGTTTTCTCAAATCCAGTTTATACTATCAGGTGTATCAAGGTTCAAGTCCAGGTTCATGGCAAGGTTCATATCCAGGTTTATGACAAGGTTCAAAACAAAGGTTCAAGTCAGAAGATAAAACAAGGGTTCAAAGCAAGGTTCAAGAACAAGTACAACAGGTCAAGGTTCACAATACAAGGGATACATAGCAATGGTTCGGGAAATCTTAAATGAATCAGTAAAATAAATCAAGAGACGAAGGCCCATTACTGAAAAGGGCAGAATATCCGTACCTTATTCAAATGCAAGCAAAACAGAAGCAGTGAACACTGACAGGAAAACAAGTCACTCCCTCTTCAGACCTAGAGGAGTAGAAGACAAAATTACAAGAGGGGTTCAAGTTCAATTTATCATTCTTAGTTATCTTCCCTTTTTAAGCAGTTTTAAGGTTCATAAGGTTATTATGGTAGCTTTATACTTTTGAGGATTCATTAAGTATTTAGGATAAGTTTAAGGACCAATTGTGTAATTATCATAAGGTTAGGGTATAAGGTGTAAATATTGTAGAGTTATAGGTTCCTACGAGTTAAATCCTTTAGTATTATCAAAATAACAACAAGGACCCTTTAATGTTTGAATATAAACACTTAACACTTTTAAAAGCTCATAATACACTTTTTCAAGTTTTTAGGCATTTCTGGACCCGTATTAAATAATTTAAAAATCATAGTAAAACTCCGAAATAAAATCTACAAAAATTCACAGAGCTACCTCAATGTCCCTAGTATTTTACCAAATTTTTCCAGATTTTATTATGTAGCATAGGTATGTATTAAAATCCACTTTTACAACTTGTTCAAAAATCGTATCTGATGGAACACCGAAAAGTCATCACCTGTTAACCCTTTTAGGAAAATTCACAAAAATCTATAAGAATTCCACCTACTAGCATACATCCCAAATATTATCCCGTTAAAAGGACTCTTTCTAATTCGACACGGTTTGGAAACTAAAAATCAAAAACCCGGACTGATTTTCCAGACTTTTTAGTACGACCAGACACATAGTTTTCTAAAAATCAAAAAGTAACCTTCCAGGCCTCTAAAAATTACAAACTAAATTTTCCCAGGTAGCCCTTTCAATGAACTTAGTTTTAGACTCTTAAAACACCCAAAAAAACTCGACCCATCAATTAGTTACAGCCGGTTAAAGTCGGTTAAAGTCCTGTCTCAGTAGCAGTTTTCATCATCACATGTAATTACTTAGGGTTTTCTTTATCCATTCATTTGTTTTATATACCAAACGACTTTGGGTGAGTTCATAGCACATTAAGATCAATTCTTATCAGTTTGTTACATATTCAAATCGAATTATACACCATATACAAACCAATCGATCCATAGTACAAGTTTTAGTGTTTTATAGGTTTATGATTTTATGTGACATGATTTTCATTCCAAGATTCGTATAGAACACAAGATTTTCGAACAAAAGGTGAGTAATTACAATACCCTTGATGACAAGATGAAGAACACGATCACACGGAATCAAGAACACCACACGAAAATCTTTTTCTCCCTCCCTTCTTCTTTGGATCGATCGGCAGCCCCAACACAAGAGCAAAACACACTTTTTTGATTAGTTTTTTTGATTCGTAGAAACGTGTATTGATGTAGGATTATGTGTATACCTTAGAATGAGATCAAGATGGGAACTTTTGTGGCTCTTTTCTTGGTCGATTAGCAGCAGCAAAGCAGGCGGCAGAAGTGGAGGTTTTTAGGGTTTTCTTTGGTGAAAATTTAGGATCGGTATTTTGGTGAGGGATTAAAAGAGATGGGCTATTTTGTAGGGATGGATTTGGCCGACATTTGGAGGGGGAATGGAAGGTGGATCGGCCCAAAAGAATCATCCACATCAAACACAACTTAATTTGACACAATTTCCTTTTTAACTTGTAGTATCCTTTCTTTTCTAGTTTTACAATTTAAATAACATAATTAATATGAGATTTTCGGTTCACAAGTATTTCATAGTGTGTTTTAATATTTTTGGGGGCTTGTACAAATATTTTATGATGCCTCAAATTTATTTCATATCATATTTGTTTTGTTTTCATAGGTTTTGTAATTATTTTATAAGTTATATAAGCTTTGATTAAAATTTTAAATTACGAGGGCATTTTGGTAATTTTGCATGTTTTAGATTTTCGGGTTTTACAGTTGGGCTGGGTTATGTTTTAGCTAAGGGTTTTATTTTTAGGATAAAAATGGATTTAGGTTTTAGGATTAGAATTGGTATTGTTTTGAACTTTGAGGGGCCAAACTTGCCAAATCTGGAAAATTATTCCAACGGCCAATTCTGTCATTTTGATTATCTTGAGGGTTGACATTTGACACTTGAACAAATTTCTTGGTCCAAAGTCATAAATCCTTTTCCCGGCTTCGGTTCTTCACGACTTTCCAATCTTGTGCTCGGTTCTTTCCTATTTTGTCTTGTTTTCAATCCTTTTGTACCTGAAACATATAAAACACAAACCAAGGATATTTGCCGTATAATTTGGGTGTTTTTGGTCATTTTTGTGTCTTTTATGGGTATAAAATGATGAATATTTACACACTCATCAATCCCTCACACTAAACTATTGCTAGTCCCTAGCAATCCGATCATGTGAAGTAATGAAAGGATCAAAAGAATACCAAGTATACCCCGTTTCGACTTTTTTATTAAATGCGAGAAATTTAAACTAAAACAAAAATAGATAAAATGCTTGATTTCCAAAAATGGTATCATGGAACGGGATTCACAAAAAATGGGTGTCTCCAGGGAATTGTAATCGTCATCCTTTTTTTTATACTCCCAACTAAGCTTAAACTCATTGCGCAAATGTTTTTGTAAAATGCTAACACTACTTATACTAATAATCTATGTAAGCCGAGACTTAACTTTTCACTCCCATATTTATTCATGTTAGGCGAATGTGCTTGATTTTCAAAATTTTGATCACAAAAATCGACGTTTCTATAAGACTTTGACTAATACTAGTTGAAAGATAGATTTAAAATTAACAATCAGCAAGTTTCGAAACTTTATTCAACACATCAAAACTTATTGGATTTTGCAATATCATTCCATTTTCTTTTCTTTTCATTTTCTCATTTTTTCATTTTTTTTTTACTTGTGCAACATAAACTAACGGAGTTTCACGGGAACCAAGACCTTACACCTTCTGGAATAAAGGATCCAAGGGCCGTTACAACGGAGAGTTCCAAGACTCTAAACATTCTTGAAATGAGGATCCAAGGGTGTTAGACCAAGACCTCACACATTCCTGAATTAGAGGTCTAAGGGCCGGTGTAAGAGGGTAGCCAAGACCTAAACGCCTTTCGGAAATAAGGATCCAAGGGCCGATCTTGAACCGTAGCTTTTTAGCACATACATTTATTACTTAACTTTTGCAACTTTCAAGCAACGTCTCACTTTCATTTTGCATTATTATGACATATGCTTGTTTCGATGTTTAAATAAAGCTGATACCATAATTGTAACACCCCAACCCGACAAGGGTCAAAATGCCACATTATGGTGTCAACCAGAATATACAAACACAAGCGGAAGACTTATAAACATAATAATTACAAAGGTATTCTAAGATGATAATAAAATATTAAATCTAAACATGATGAGTTCCAAAACTGAAGTACAAAACCAAACTAAATTTAACTGAAGCTATATCCAAGTCTAATCCAGAAGCAAATGGGTATCTATCATCAGGGTGGTCCACTAAGAGCTCCCATGCACTCTTCCATCAAATCCCAGCTTCCAACCTAAAACCTGCCACGGGAAAAGAAATGCGGCTGAGCTTAAAAAGCTTAGTGAAAAGATATAAACAAAACGAATAAGCGAACATATATAAGTATAGGAAAAAGGAACATAAGCTCCTGCTGAACGAATAGCATCTACCAAACGAATAAGAGATCAAGGATCAACTAAACAAAATGTCATGTACCATAAGAAGCAAATCGTAGCGAAACATAAGGAGATCATAAAGAAGTCAAAGGAATCAAACAGAGGATAATAATCATATAACATAGCAGAAATGCCCATCGAGCTCAGAAAGCATGCCACATGCTTAGTCACAGAATCACATCATATCATATCCATATATCCATCAAATCATAAGTTGTACAAGGAGTAGCTAGCTCCAATGTACCAGAAGTGAAATAGGGTGCATGGCAGGCACTAGCTATCACTAATTCAAACCATATCCAAACAGACAAATACCTAGGATGCATCCATACGCTCCCTTCAAAATATAAAAGTACGAGACTATACATAAATATAACAGAATGGCCATATGCGCAATAATCATATATATCATAACAGAAGGGAACGCCGTGGATCAATCACACCTCCACAGAAAGTGTCATGCAATTGGTGCCTCAATGATATGTCCATGGTACCTCCCTGGTTAGTTTAGATATAGCTCGGGCAACAGAACAGAACAAGCAAAGTAAAGCAAAGCAAAGCTATCCATAATCATAACTGAGCTATTATAGCATAATCAATCAGAGCATATCAACAGAACAAAATCTCACATCAATGAGATAATCTATAGATCATCATATCAGACGATAGTATCAAATGGATCATATCAACGAATTATATCAAACGGAATCATTTCAAAGCAAATGAATCAAGTCAAGGATCGAGAAGTCATGAGATCAGAACCCTTACTGAGAAAGGATAGAATATCTGTACCTCAAACCGCCAATGAAACCTTATCAGAAAACACAAGGATCGAAAGTTACTCCTTCTTCAGCGAATCTATACGAATTAATGATCGTCTTAATATTTAAGAACCATTTCATAAGTTATTACTGATTCCATACTTATTGTTGTTCAAATTACCATATTAGGTTTTCCTGCTATTTATAGCAACTTTCCAAATTTAGTAACTTTCCTAATTAGTAACTTTCGTAACTTCGGGTTACAATTCAAATTAATCGAACTTAGGGATTTACAAAAGATAATAGGTTAACTTGAAGGTTTATTACAACAAATATCATAGTTTAGAGCTTTATATGACAATTTAACAAAGTCTAGGGTTTAATGTGAAAATAATCGAAGTTAAGGGTTAAAAGTGTAAATTCAGGTTTACTTGTAGCATTCTTGAATACGTATATCAGATATATTGCATGCATGTCTCAAAATTCTCCAACTTAATATCTTAATTTGTTTAATACACAAGACTATGTTGTACATCCTTTTTATTTTTAACTTGTTCATCCATGCAACGTCAATGACACAAATCGAGTTCTATTAGATCGCTAACTACGCAACAGACCTTGGTGACATCGAGGCACAAGACAAAAACCAAACATACTCTCGAAGATAATATACTTGGCGAGATAAAACTAAGGCGATAGACATATTGGCAAGGCAAAATAAAGTGGTGTGAGGGGTTAAACGAGGCAGCAAAACAACAACTAATAACTCAACACTACCAGGCCACGATTAGCACGTGAAAACATGTTGTAAACCCACAAAATTGTCACACAAATCAGCCCACTCACACCAGCTTTTAACGAGGCAAAAACACCACGAAACCTTCACATAAAATCATAGTATTTGCGAGATAAGACAACCTAGGTTTTCCAGCTTTCACACGCATCATTAATGATTATTTAAGATATATTTTAGGGATTGTATAAGTAGTATATATGGTCGATATAAGGCGGGAGAAATGGCACCAAAAACAGGCCATAACATGCGACACAACAAACATCACTGGGTCGACAAGGGGCTGGAAACAAAACATCAAACAAGCCACCAACAACCGACTCCAAACAGTCACAAAATACAATATAAAACAAGTTATAACCGGTGTAAGTTTTTGTGAATTCATGCAGTTTTTATGGTGACACGTTCACGAGACAACAACATGTATACAACGCTCGTTTAGCATAGTTTTACTCTTGTTTATTCATATGAGTTTCCAATTAAATAGAATCAAAAGAAAAAAAATAATGAAACCTGGATGTTAATCGAACAGAAAGCACAAAAAGGAACAAGAGGAAACCTGTGTCGACTTGCAACAGAAAGCGAATGGAAAAGAAACTAGTCTCGAACCAAACAATGAAACCCTACGAGTTGGTCTTCTTTTTGACTGCAACACTTCTTCCTTTCTCTCCTTTCTTTGGAAGCAAAAGTGATGAAGTTTTTGTGTATGTTCTTTGGTTGAAAGATCTGTGTGAATGAGATGGATGCAAGTAAGATATACGGTTCAATAGCAAATTGGAAATACGTGTGAAGTGAGTTGGAAATCCGTGTGATTGTGTTGATAAGGATACATAGTATCTTTTTAAATTTGGAAGATGATTTAGTGTTATCACAACTTATCAAAACACACGACCTTCATGAAGGAAGGATAGGAAATCGGCTCACACATTTGTACTTTGGATAGAATTTGTCTAATAGGTAACTTAGGTTTTTAAGTCTTTAATTTTAGTTAGTTTAGAATTACTTGTATAATATAATGTTTAGTATATGACATATAGTTTAATATGTAATTTCATACTTAGGAGGTATGTTCAAAATGGTTCAAAATTCAGGGTTCAAATATTTAGGGTTTTACAAATGTTGAACTATGTTGAGGAACCTGACGGAATCTTGAATCATGAAACCAAACGACTTAAGCCAAGATGCACTCCTGTTGTTAGAGCTTATTGGGAATTCTGAAATGATCATGGAACCCACGTGAAACGTGAGGGAGAAATCAAGTGAATCTGTCCTTATCTCCTTTCAACCGTAACGGAACTTGAACTGAAACCCGGTACGGGTTTCTTATGAGGCTGGGAGGCTGTGACAACTCGGTAATTTGAGACTTAATTAAACACTACATTACGGTTAAAACATGATAACAAAGACCTGGAAACAGTTTAGATAATTTGAGATTTGAACATGGAATATTGTTATTTGATGCCTGTGTTTGTCCTGTATAACTTGAGCTTTAGCACAACGCGAGTCGGCATAGTCTAACCTAATAATACGAGAAACATTTGATTTGGGCGCGTTAAACGAATATAGACGTATTAATAGTCATTTTTAACGGAAAAATGATTTTAACAATACTGGCGCAGGTTAAAAAGTCTCACGAGTAATTTTACCAGTCTAAACGAGCCCGAGAAAACAAAGTAACAAAAGTTTAGCAAAACTACGCATATGGTCCATGTGCTTAAATTACCACACGCGCCCCAATGAAATTGCTAATTTACACATATGGCACAAACCTAATATTAAAACCCCACACCACCTCATTTGTCACAAACCCTAAGTTACATCTTCTTCCTCTCTCTTTGAGTTGCAGTCGCCGCCACAACATGGCCGCCACCCATCTCCGGTCATCGCCGCACGTCACCACCATTTTTACAACACTCCCACCCTTATTCTCCGTGTAGGATTGTATTCCTTGAAGGTTTTGTGTGTAAATCGTATGTTAAGTCGCGTATAACTCCCTCACCGCCGTCAACACCTCAACCACCATCATACTGACTTCCTTAGCCACGTTTAGAAGTCGATTTGGAGCTTTGTTCGCGAGATCTGTACACTACCGTCACGTTTCTCTCTTCCTTTCTCTTTTTTTGGTAAGTGTGCTATTGAGTTCCTTCAAAACAACCTAATAAAAACACGATTCACACCTTTGATGTGAATCGGTGTGTGTCAAGACAAAACATAAAACGAGTTTGGTGTTAAAGACGTTTTATGAATCGATTTTTGTGTTAAAACGAGTTAAAGTAAATTGGTATCATCTCGATTCGTGTTCACTCATCTTTATTATCCTGGATTTACGACATGGACATGAAAAGCTCTCGTACGAGCTAGTTTTTTAGTTTATTCTTGGGCTTATTTTGTTGCTTATTTCCTTTTTGGCCTTGTTTGGTATTTGGTTAGCTACACGATTTGAGTCGAGGCCGAACGGCTGTGGATTTAGATTCGTTATTGTGTCTGGATTTGGATTTGATTGTTTCAGTCGTATGGAAATGGGTTGTGTTAGAAATGGTTCGTTTGATTCGCGTTAGAAATGGGTTGGGTTAAACGAGGATCGAAACCCTCGTGGTATATTATCTTGGATCGAGTAACGATTTGGGTTTAGATTTGTGTTAAAGTTTTGTTGTCAAAATGTGTGGTCCGTTTGGTTTTTCCGCGCAGTAAGATGCGAGCCGAGACAGGTCTCGGCATGGTAAGTTGTGGTTCAATAAGTATTGGTTTTAGTTTTGTGATGATTATTGTTGCGATGGACTTAGACTTGATGTTGTGATGTTTTGGCCTACGTCGAGTGTTATCCGAGACCTTGTGGCCTCGATTTGCCTTTAGAGGACTTGAAATTGTTGTTATGGACTATTGATTTGGTGATGTTGACTATTGTTAATCGAGGGTTCATTGGGATATAATTTAGATTGTTGTTATGGACTTATGTTGACCGAGAGTTCATTGGGATTTAATTTAGATTCGGGTTATAAGTTTTGACCCGAAGCATTGATATTGAATCGTGACTCGAAACGGATATAACTCGCGACTTGATTTATATTTTGACACGACGAAAAATAAAATAAAAGAAATAATAAAAACATTTAATAGAAATAGTAAATATCAAATTAATTTGTTATTTAATTTTGAAATGGCAAGAATGGGAATTTATATACTCACACAAAATACACATTTTTTCACTTTAAACAACATATGGTCACATTTATTAACACTTTTGGCCACTTTTTGCTTAATTGTATGTGACTAAATACCAAAAACAAACATGCTTTGTGTGACTAAATATTACAAAAGGCCACACAAACATAAAATTCATGTGGCCATTGGATGATCAATAGTCACACAAAATACACATTTCTTCACTTTAAACAGCATATGGTCACACTTATTAACACTTTTGGCCACTTTTTTCTTAATTGTACGTGACTAAATACCCAGAACAAACATGCTTTGTGTGACTAAATATTACAAAAGGTCACACAAACATAAAATTCAAGTGGCCATTAGATGAACAATAGTCACACAAAATACAAATTTCTTCACTTTAAAAAGCATATGGTCACACTTATTAACACTTTTGGTCATTTTATGCTTAATTGTATGAGACTAAATATACAAAAAAAATATGCTTTGTGTGACTAAATATTACAAAAGGCCACACAAACATAAAATTCATGTGGCCATTGGATGAACAATAGTCACACAAAATACACTTTTACTTGATTTTAAAAAGCATATGGTCACACTTATTAACACTTTTGGCCATTTTTTTTAAATTTTATGCGACTAACTCCAAAAAAAACTACACCCGTTGTGTGACTAAATCATCACAAACGTCACATTTATTATATATTCTTGTGGCCACAGGACGGAAAATAGTCACATAAAATACACATTTACTTGAATAAATCATCTCAAATATCACATATATTATATATTTATGTGGCCAAAGGACGAACAATAGTAACCCTCAAAAACAATTTGTGTGACTATAAAGTGTTTACGGTCACTAAAACTGATTAATCCAACAAAACTTGTGCCTAATTTGACACACATATTCGGGTTTTGGTCACTCTTTTTCAATGAAAAAGGCCACGAACTCAACAATGTCACTGTAGGACACCTACGATGGCGCGATCTTTGGTAACAAACACAAAAAAAAACATGTGTAACTATATGCATATTGTCACATGTTTTTAGAGTAACGAGTACCACTTTTTGTACCAGTGCTTTTTGTTGAAACAAAAAGAGTGTAAAAAAGAAACTAACCCGAATGCAAGAATTTAGAAAGAGATAAAAGAAGAGGAGATAAGAAATGTAAAGACATGCATATTTTCTCCCCCTTGACGAGTGCTCCCCCTTGGTGAGGACGTCAAGTATTTAGGAAGGCTTAGACGAGAGCATTGCAAGCATTGCAATGATTTTGCTTTGACGAAAGCTCCCTCTTATTGAGGGCGTCAAGTACTCCGAGCGTGTTTTGAAAATCTACAAAACAAAGGTTAGAATGCAAGTATATAGTATGACTTTTGCAAAAAAATGAGCTGAATTAAGGCTCAGTTTGGTTTCTATGTGCCCAGATCCGCCGGATCCTTTTTAGAAGGGATCCGCTGGGTATAAATCAAGGGATCCGGGTACCTGCAACTTGTTAGCAGCAGTAAAAAGAAAAATAAAGCATGAAAGACCATGAAACCAAGTCATAATCACACAAATATGTCCAAATAATTAGGAAGCATTTAAGCAAGTAGATTCATTTAATGAAAACAAGGGAAATGGTAGAACAATGAAGAATTCTCTAAAACTAAGAAAATGATCTAACATGTTAGAAAATCCTAATGAGATGGACTAAACTTAAACTAGAGGAGGATGACCACTTGTGCTTGCACTTCAAGGTTTCTATGGGTTGTTAGGTTTGCTAATGTCATCTAGACGTTCAAGAAGATGATAGAACTTGAACCGCATCTCATTGCGTACTTCATGAACCAAGGTTTGGATATATTGACAATGGTTGCAAGTCTCTTCATGACTTGGTTGTTGTGGTGATGTAGGTATATATGGACCTAAGAGAGAAGGTTGTTGAGGTATGTTTGAAGTGGATGGACCTAAGTGAGACGGTTGTGGATGCACAACGGATGTTGGTGGAGACGTGTGTGTGGGTAGAGGAGGTAGAGATGTTCCATTATATATGTTGTTAGGTTGAGGTGTTTGAAATCTTCCCATTACCCAAAATGGGCCATTTTAGGGTAGAGGATAAGGAGATACGTGTGCTATTGGTGGTGACGCATTGATGTCAACACCTATGTTATGGGAAGGAGGTTGTTGAGTAGTCATTCTCTCAATAGACGAGAAAGTAGGCAATGGTGGTGGATTGGAAGGTCTAGGAGGAGAATCCTCTAAAGAGTTCATGAATGGGTGTGGAGAAGTAGGAGGTGTAGCAAATGATATTTGACGAGGTTCAATAGGTGAAACTCGTGTAGGTTGTATTGAGATGGGTGTGTTTTGAGGTGCAAGTAAGGGTGTTGGTTCAATGGGAGCAAGTTGTGGCAATGTTGGTTCAATGGAAGGTGGAGTTTATATGTAGTTAGGTGAGGGTTTCTTAATGGGTGAAGAGTCGGCTGTTGAAATTTCATACACAATACGTGCGGTTTTTCTAGGAAGGTTTCTAGTCGAGGAACAAGCAATTGGAACCATAGTCATTTTGAAAGATTTTTAGAATGTGAGTTTGCAGCTGAGAAATATAAAGTTGAGGTGTGGGTTTGAAGCAAAAACACAAGTGGTTTAAATAGTGAGGGATTATGCAAAAGAATTAAAGCCTAAACCACTAAAATCCTTCAAATTTTAATCATTTGCATGCACAAAGGTCAACTACTAAGATACACTCTTCTAGGAGAGTTATTAAAGACAATTTGGAGTGTTGGATTGGATAAAGGTGAGATTTGAAAGACTAAAAGTATTTCTATCTGTCTCTATTTGCCCGGATCCACCGGATCCCTTTCAAAAGGGATTTGGCGAGCTCTAGTCAAGGGATTCGGCTAACTGAGACAGAAAATAGAAGTTAGACATTTAAGAGTTCTAGCTTATGTATGTTGGTGTTATGATTGAAAGGAGGTTGCTTAAATGAAAGAAGTTCTGAGAACTTAAATTAATGATGAGAAGTGACTTAATAATGAGTTTTATGGAGAAATGAGACCTAAAGAAGACTAATAAATGATCGAAGATGAAACTAGTTAGCTTAGGAAGTGTTTAATGGAGATAGGAATAAGATAGTGGTCCAGAGGAAAATTAGAAAATTTCTTAAAAATTATAAGAAATGAAAAATAGATTTTAGAGCATTTTGAAGGTAAGATGGGTAAAATAAATTTATGAAAAATATAATTATTATGAAAATAAGTGGATTAGGATGAGAGAAAGAAGATGTCAGAACCAAAATGGAAAAGTGGTGAGTATTTTAGAAATGATAAATCATAAACCTATTGGAAGAGTCCTAAGTCGTCAATAAAAGAAAATGAGAACTACTAACACCAAGGATAACTTAATTTTGCTTAATAGAGTATAAGCAACTAGCCTAATAAGGTCCGGAAGGTAAGGGAGATGAAAAAAGGTATAAATCACAGCTTAGTATGCCCGGATCCACCGGATCCTTTTCAAAAAGGATCCGGCTAGTTAAGTTAAAGGGATCCGGAATCTGAGAGCTAAATCAACACAATAAGCTCGTAGAATCATGATCACTTATCGAATTTCACACCTAGTGTTTCAAACGACAAACATACATGGATACAAGTCTAGTATAGCAAATAGAGCATGTAAGATACACAAATAAGCAATCAAAAGAGATAACAACCAACTTTTGATATATGATCAAAAGTGGTAAAATTTCCTACTTAGTTATTTTTATCTCTACAAATATTCATGTTCTACCCATCATGGTATCAGTTAGCACTAACATATGATAAGGACATAGTATCACAGACATAACATGTTCAAATGACAAAGCACCATAAATGTTTTAACACATTAACATTTTTTTTCCAAATTCAACATCCATTACCTCTTCAATTCTTCTTTTTGCCAATGAGAAAATGAGCAATGCATTTGAACATTCCATTGGTTTATTGAAACTCTTGCGATTGACTTAGAATGCTAGGAAGTTGATCAATGTATGAGACCGGATCAAGATGATAGTTATGAATTGGGTTGTTTGGATAACCTTCGACTTCATGAAAAGAATCGGTGGGAGGATGTGGCCTTTTACCTTCAACCATGAACCTCTTAGCACGTCTCACAGTGAGAGGTACCATGACATGATCGACAAGAAAATGGTCATCATTCATGGGTGAAGGTTGCATTCCACGAACGCATCTTGCAAGCCGAGAGAGAAGCATTGCATAGGGGAGTACCATTTTGTCGGTTCAATAAATATTACCCATTCTCTTGGCCATGTAGTAAGCAAAGTAGAAAGGTGTTTCATTGACGAGACAATAGATCATGCAGATAAGAAAAGCATTAGGGTGATCTTTGTTAATGGCTAGACAAATGACGTTTTCTCTAAGAATCTCTTACTACTTCTTGTATTGTGGGAACATCTCAGAGATCTCCATTTGGAATAGATCTCGATGAATGAGTTCGGAGTTTTGAGTGACACGAGTTGATGAGGTTCTTTCGATGAAGACGGTGTTTCTTACCAAAATGGAGTCATGAAGAGGAGTGGGTTTTGATCGACCATTTGGTTGAGCTTAGCAAGAGACCAATCGCTTGAATACATACAAATACCTTGGCAAGGTATACGTAGGATTTTGGCAAAGACGGTGAGAGGTAGGACAATGGTTTGATTATTGATGATGAAAGAAAGAGAGATTGTTCCGTCATCATTATGAATGATTCGGAAACTCTTATAGAATTCAAGAACGAAAACGGGACAAACTTGTTCATTGATTTCAAGGACACAACAAAAGTTGATTCTTGAGAAGAATTGAGGAATGTCGGTGTTATCAAGGAATGATTCTTCAATGACATGTCCTTCATGAAAAAGACTTATTTGGAGCATCTTGAATGCTTTCCTTTCATCGGGAGAAAGGTTATCTTTTCGGTGGTTTCGAGGAATGTAGTGGGCGGTGTCATGGTGGTCTTGTTGAGTTGACTTAGGCATGATGGAACCTAGACCAAAGGGTAATACAATGGTTTAAGGGAAGTGTGTTTTAACGTACATACTAACAATCATTTTGAGCCAAATGGTTTTTTAGAATTATCACAATTTGTTAGGAAACTATTACATTTCAACTACATTAAAACTTATCTTTTAACATATCTTTTTGTATTAACAATGCTAAACACTTTTCCTAATTCTTAATGATTATGACTTTAGAAAATCATTTTGTTGTGGTTTTGAGAAAATCCTTTTTGATAAGTATGTAATTTTTAACTAGGATACTTATCTTAGGAGATTAACAAACTCAATGTGATATCAATTAAGGGGTAATTGTGATAAACCCATTTGTATCAAAGTTAGGTGCTAAAAACCTAGAATTTGATAAATAACAATGTAGTGAAGTTCATTACATACAAAGATGATTAGTTTACACAAGAGGATGATGATTAAGCTCCAGGAAGTGTGTGAGTGGGTTTTAGGTTGATTTGATAAGAGAAGAGTAAAGTGAAAGTGCACAGTGATCTTCAAGCATATAATCTGTTTACTTGTATGCCGGTTCCGCCGTATCTTTTAAAAAAGGGATCCGGCACCTTATAGCCAAGGGATCCGGCTATTCAGTAGTCTCACAGATTAGTATGTTTGGTTTTGACGTAATATTTTGATCCTAATTATTTTAATTTCAGTGTTTTATAAGTATAAATTATGACGAGACTACCAAATGATCCTAATTCCATGATGTGGTTTAATAGAGATAAAGGTTCGCTTATATGAGATATCCAAAGTCGTAAAAATGAGAAATAAGATAATCACGAGATAAAGAAAACGAAACACATATCATATTCCATTGACTTCAATGCACAAGTGACAAGACAATACAAAGGATTGGATAAATAAACAACAAGTAAAAGTACAAAATAAAATAAACATCGCCATGAGGGAATTTGAAGATGGGATAAATGATCACCACGAGTGAGACTAAGATGATGATCAACACGTAGTACACCATTTTTGTGAAGTTTTTATCTTCTTCGTTCGAGAGAGTTTTTAGAAGGAGAGGTTAATTTGAATTTTGAATTGTGAATGAGATTAGGATGAGAAAGATTAGATAAAATAAGAGTTTGAGTTGATGGATTACGGTAGCAATCCGTTCGAATAGATGTGGGAGTTTGTGAAGAGAGATTTTTGAATGTTGTGGTTTGATATTTGTATATAATATACATTGAAGTTTAGAAATCATAGATTTTAGACACACCGAAGCATTTAAAGTCAAATATGATTCTTGAAGAAACTATACTAAGAGAGACACATGTATAAGCATATATATATATATATATATATATATATATATATATATAAGTAACAATAGCAAACATACTTATAAACATATTGGCACATATAAGTAGAGAAAAAATTCTAGCTAGAAGCAAGAAAACACTTGTTAACAAAAAGGTTTATTTAGAGAGAAAAAACATACCTTTTCTTTTATTTTAGAAACTTCTTGAGATTGTTTTCAAGAAATATCTTCATAAGCTTTTTGACACCTTTGAAAGCTCTTTAGAAAAAAGATTATGATAAATCCTTTTAGTGTGTCAACTTTGATCTTTACTTGGATTAAAAATTTTTGAGGTTTCCTATCATGAAGATACTTAAAAAAAATTGAGTTAAGTATCTAATAAACTAATAAAGATGACTGTTGAAAGTGATACTATCTACACTATCAATATCTTAAAATGTTTTATTTTTTTTGTAAAACTGAGTTTTTAGTTTTTACAAAAGTTTTTCCTTCTTTGTAGTTTTCAAAACATACACGGATCGTTTCAAGTTTTTATAGTACAATGTACTTTAAGAAACTTGGCAACGAAGCTCTGATTCCAATTGTAGAAAACTAGAAGGGGGGGGGGGTCGAATAGTTTTACCGATTAAAACTACGTTTTAAAACTTTTAGGTCGACTTATGTCAATCTATTTTGATGTGTTAGATATTGATAGATAGATATGCATATAATCTAAGCTACGAGATAGAGATAAAGAGACACAACCACAACATAAGTATTTATAGTGGTTCGGCTACAAGGACACCTTCCTTACCCTACTCCATTCCCCGAGTACCCAACTCGAGAGTTTGTAATCACTACACCACAAGCTCCTTTATCCTGTGGAGAAGCCTCACAACGCCGCTTCCACTTTTTCCAGTACAAAGCTAAATACTGGGTTCTTCCACAAGGTAGAACCAAACCTACATCGCCCACACTTTATCCGGTACAAGGCTAGATACCGAGTTCTTCCACAAGGTAGAACCAAACCTACGTCGCTTACACTTTATCCGGTACAAGGTTGGATACCGAGTTCCTTTACAATGAAGGAACTAAATCCAACACTGCTATCTAACACAACACATCTATGGAAGAAAGAGAGGAATCAACAAAAAGATTCACTTCAGTAGTCTTGATGATGACAAAGCCTAGCAACCCATTTCTTCAAGCTTTCGAGTCTTCTAGAGGTCATGAGAGAAGATATGTCTAAGAAGGAAGATATGTCTAAGAGGGGTTAGAGAGGTTAGAACATAGAGAGAAGATATGTCTAAGAGGGGTTAGAACATAGAGAGAAGATATGTCTAAGAGGGGTGAGAAATAAGGAAGAAATGACTCACTAATTATAGGCAAAACTGAGCACTGTTCACCCAGATCCGGCGGGCCCCTTCCCAATGGGATCCGACAAGTGTAAATCCAGGGATCCAACTATCTGGTATTACCAGTCCGGACTTTGGGTTACAATTCTGAGTTTTGGGTTATGGGTTATGATCCATGGGTCATGTGATGTCAAAGACATCTTGGGTTAATGGTTATGGACTTTAGGTCATGGGTCATGGATATTTAACCATTTTTGATGTCATGCAATGGGTCATGGGTTTTTGGTCAAGCTCCATGGGTCATGGGTTTTGGGCATGGGTTTTGGGTTATGGATAGTCCAAGCCTATATATTACAAGTTACATTTTAGCTAGTATGTATGTTTATAAAATGTAAGTAGCCAAAGTTACTTAAGTGTTTTATAAAAATGGTTTTGGTTTTATGTAAACTATTTAACAAAACATATTTAATGATTTTTTTGTTTAGTGAAACGAGTTAGTAAACTATTGGCTCAAAAGTTTACGTGTTTTATTTATTTTGTTAAAATGATTTTACATTTGTTATCGACAAAACATAAGAAGATCGTAAAATATAAATAAACATGTTTATGGTTTATTTGTATTAACAAAGTCAACACAATTTGAAATTGACATTCACTAGGTAAGGGAAAAAGTGTCAGCAGGTGTTATCAAAACTGTTAAAGTTCTCACTGATTTGTAAGTAGTTGGCATCTTTACCAAGTGTCTTGGAGTTGTGCAACATGGTTTGTTTTGTAGGAAGTTAGGTTTACTTGACATGTTCAAGAAGCATTTTTCCGAAAAAGCAATTGGAAAAGAAGCTGCTTAGATTGTTGACACATAAGCTTAAGGGAGGGTGTTAAAGGTACTTGGTCAAACTTCTGGTCAACTAAAGTACAAGTACCTATTCTATCAAGTTGATATACTTATTAACAGAGGATTGAAGTTTGTCAGAGTTTGTGAAGATTTAGAAGTGGGAAGGGACCTTAGTGTAAAAGTGTGCTATATAAGCAACACTTCCACCTAGGGTTTTTTATATCTTGTCTGTGTAGTCATATTATTTCTCTCTCTCAATGTTGTTAGTTGATATTGGTATACATCTTCTTCAAGATATCATCTCTGATATCATGTGTCTGTTTATATTGTCTAAAGTCTTGATCAATCTATTTTGATCTTGAGTTGTTGAGTTTTTGCTTGTTCACAAGTACAATCAGGACTTTTCCCGACGACCAAAAAAGCGTCATGCCGGCGACATAACGTCGGCACATAGTGGATGCCGATGAAATGATGTCGGCCGGTGATAGTCGAGAATGCTCCGTTGGGACTTACTGTCCCTACGACATTTGCTGATGCTCGTGTGGGTCCCACAGCCATTTTACCAACGCCATGTCGTCGGTACGATATTGATAATTAACTACGTGATTAACAACAGTCAACGAAAGTCAAACTTTGGTACCAACGACATAGCATCGGTACCAAAGTTGTTAAGCAAAACTGTTCTAGTATTGTACCGACGCCATGTTGTTGGTACAAAAATATATCAAATAAATATGCTGATTTTGTGCCGACGACATGTCGTCGGCACAATAAACTGCTACTGCTACACAACAGCCTGCACAGCAGCAGTTTTCTAGATTTTTCCAGAAAAATCTACACAACCTATACACAATCCAAACCTGTACACCACCAATACCAACATTCCAATATCCCAAAACACGTTATAACGGCTAAAACACTTATATATATAATTGCCAAACACCCTCAAATACATTAAAACGTTACAAATTCTACAAAACAGGTGTTACAAGCTGCCAATACCACAAAAGTTGCTATATCCGCAATGTTCAAGTCGCGAAAATGTTAAAGTGTACAATAATAACATACAGATGAGTCAATAGCATATGGATGGACAAATTCAAGGAGTTAATGTGTTAAAGTGTACAAAATACGGATGAGGATCAAGCATACGGATGGAGAAAATGATAAAGTGTACAAAATAACCCATACATATATACCTTACTGCCCCTCGTCATTATCGTAACCTCCATCATCCTTGAGCTCGAGATTGCCACTGCCCGAGCCGCCTGCCTCGCCGGCACCACTCCACTGCCTGAGCCTGCCTCGCCCCCGCCACTCCCCAAGCCTACCTCGGTTTGAGAAGGTAGCCGGCTCATCAACTGACCCCACAGCTCGGGGTTAGTCTGTAACACATTCATAATTGCAGTGAGTTGGCGCTTAGTGCCCTTAGCATCTTCTTCAACTTCTTTGATCTTCTTCTCTTTCTCGGCCATCATCCTATCAATCTCGGCCCCACTGTATGAACCGGGAGGCGGCATAGGTAACTTTGTATTGCCACTGCCTGCTAACACCCTACCCCTACCGGCTATATAGCCCTGCTGCTTACCCTTTAAAACTCGGGCAAGTATCTCTTCCTCTGTGTAGGCTATCCCAGTAGGCGTGTTAGCTCCCAGATCCCGCAGTTCGCACATCTCTTCCTGTGTAGTTGAAAAAGAAATGATAAAATTAATATATACTACATTATGTTTCAATAAATCATTAAAGTGCATGTAAAAAAAAATTAAAAAAAATAATAATAAAAAAATAAAACGGTACTTACTTATTGAACACGAGCCTCGTCCGAAAACCATACACCGTTCTTGCAACGCTGGTCGTGGAAGCTGTGTATCAGGGACGGGTACTGACGGTTCTCACTCCTCTGAAACTGTATATATATATATATATATATATATATATATATATATATATATATATATATATATATACACACACACACACACACACATGCATATAAGGTGAAACAAATTGAAAATGACAAATCAAGCACCATATATATAATGAACAATATGTAAAATAATCATAATGTGTCTTACGTATTCGTGTCGAGATGCGGCCAACGACCGAGATCCGTGGCGGCTAGTGACCTTGTTCTTCTTCCTATTTTCCTTATTGACTTTGGCCCTTTCGGCGGTCTTCTCGTTGAGGTAGAACTGAATATGCTTCTCCCACATAGACGGCTCCATGTTCGGAGGAGGGTTTCTAACATAATAACAAAAACAGAAAATTAATATATATCAATTGCTAACATATTAAAAAAATTAAAAAATATCAAAAAATTAACAAAAATAAAAAATTTACCTTCGTATCTCATCCACCTTGTCAGCCCCACATGGTATAGTCCAGTGATCTCGCTTCATGTCGTGCTTGTTGTCCCTGTAGTGAGTTGCGAGATAATCGTTGATGCCATCTCTGATGGTCTCCCACCGGGGTGAACGCATGTGGGTCCTGAGATAAAAATTTTCCTGTAATCAAATATAACTAAAATAAATTTAAATAAATAAACAAAGTTTTTATTTTTGTTAATTTTTTGATATTTGTTAATTCTTTTAATATGTTAGCTAATATATATATTTGTTAACTAATATATACAGATAAATAAATAAACAAATTTGTTAACTAATATTTTGATATTTGTTAATTTTTTGATATTTGTTAACTAATATATATAGATAAATAAATAAATAAATAAATAAATTCAAATAAATATACACATTAAAATATATAAACACGATAACAAAACAATATAAAAGGAAAATGAAATAACTGGCCCCGAGTCGAGAAAAGATATGCGCCTTCTTTTCTTCTTCGATCGTGTGCCAGGAATCATAGCACAACGGGAACTCCCTAATCAGCTCACCAACGTAGTTACTGAACCACTTAACGTTTTCGCCGACATGAGTGATTTCCCCTGATCATTGAAGTCAAAGTCAATCAGTTGCGGGCCGAAATCACGCACGGCATTCTTGAGGGCTACGTTCTTGGTGGCTTTACGCAAACCCGTCCTGCCGCCACCCCTCCCTCCACTGCCCCTACCCCTGCCCCTGCCCCTTCGGGGCCGTGATCCTACAAATTGAAGTGAGTGAAAACACATCATAAAATAACAAGTAACCAAATACAAATGATCAAGTTTATGTTTCTTCTAAAATAATCCAGAAATTCTTACCACGGCAACCGCTGAGAGGATCTAAACACACGTGACTTATGTTGAGGATACTTTGAGTGTATATCAAATAGTGTGCGGAATCTACTACTTGATGCTTAGAAGATTTTATTGATGTAACAATAATTGTATGAATAGTTTATATGAACAATGAATATCACTAAACGCTTCAATATTATTAGATATAATACGGGTGATCTTGCTTATCACTAGGGTTTGCAAACCTTGAAGCTTAACAAAATATACATCTTAAACATCTAACCTAGGACCTCCTTTTGTAACACAAGGAGTCCTTTACAAGATAAGTATGATATTCTAAACATGCAGAATATCCGTATAATTCTAACTATATAAGATATACACAAAATCTATTATATACTTATCCTTTTACACGTCTTCATGAGCATTACTATCTTCAGTCTTCAAGTAGTCCAGCAGTATCAACTTCTATACCAGCAGTACTAACTCAGCAGTCTTCAACTTTAACTCTGGCAGTACTAATATTTACACTAGCAGTACTAACTTAGTTATTAATGTTAGTGTTATTCCTCACCAGCACTAATACAAAACCAATGCCTTGAACATTTAATTCCTAACAATCCTCCCCTAAACTTGTGATTTACCCTAAATCATCAAGTTTCTGAATTAAATGATTACCTTTTGAGGATTCTTCCAAACACTATCTTCTTGGTCTTGTAGTCTTCATCTCTTCTGCTTGCTGATATATCTTTCTCACTAATTCCCTTACCAAGTCAGATTCTTCATCAACTCTGAGCTTTGTTGCTAACATAACAAATAGAATTCCTGCTCTCAATGGATAGTCTTTCTCAATTAGCACATAGAAATGCACACCATCCTTTGTAGATACATGGTGAACACCATACAATCTCCATGTAGTACCCAAGTCATGAGCTTGAAACTGCCATAGAAAATCTTCTGGATCAGTTTCATACAACCTCTTCAATTCTACCCATAGCTCCTTGTCTTTGTCTTCTATAGGATCCGTAGACATGAACTTTTCTTGAACCAGACTCCATAGCTGATATAAATCTTCTCTATCAAAAGCCTTCATCATATCTTCAAAATACTTGTAGACTTCTGAGTGTCCTCCTACCCTGATTATCTTCCATGCCTTGATAACTCCATCTGTGTGAACTTCCCAGTCTATGTTTGGATGTTTAGCTTGAATTGGCTCAAAATTCAGAACTTTTAGGATTATGACTATCATGTGTTGAATCCTTAGATCAGTTAACTCTTCTACTGTTTCTTCTTCCTCAGTTGCTCTATCTTCTTTTTGTTCTTCAGACTTTTGTTTCTTTGAGGATGTAGACTCTAACTGCTCACCTGCTCTCTTTGTAACTCCGCCAGTCTCTTTATCAATTTCAATTGGAAATAACAAGTGTTGAATTTTCCTGTATGCTGTGCAGTATAGCTTTTCAACTTCTTCATAGGATCTTCCTTTTAGCTGTCTATCAGTCCAATGGTCTCGATGTTTCAAGTATTCCTTCATGAACTTCATCTTTTGAGACTGTTTTGTAGGTTTCTTCTTTGCAGTTTTCTTCTTACTTTGATGCTTTCTTATCTCTTCAAGAAGATCACTGATGGCACTCTCTTGTTCTTCAGTTGTAAACTGTTATCTTTCTTCTTCTTGCATCTTTAAAGCTAATTCTTTATCTGCCTGTTCTTGAGCAGTTCTTTCTTCTTCTTCACTTAGCAGCTTTTGTTCAACCAAGAATTTTGCTATTCTTTCTTCTTCAACTACTCTTGCTTGTTCTTCAGTTTGAATTCTTTGAGCCACTTCGTAATCATACTCAATTTATTCTTGAGTCTTCTTGCTAATCTGCTTGGATGGCTCAGCTTCAATCATTATAGCTTTTCTCTTATCCATTCTTCTCCTTCTAATATAAACTGCACCAGTAGTACTAAGTCCTGCACCAGCAGTACTAAGTTGATGATGAGCAGTACCTTCTTGATCTTCTCCCATATGTTCATCTGGCCTCCCTTAAGTATCAGCACCTTCTTGAACCAATGAAACATTAGGGTCTTTATCAAGCTGAGTAATCTTCCTCCCCTGTTTGGAAGAGTCCTCACCCATGTCATCATTTTCATCATCAGAACTTGAAGAACTAGAAGATTCAATCATCTATGCTTTTCTCTTTCTCTTGAGTGACTTGACCTGTGTTTGAAGCTTCTTCACCTTCAAAATGAGATTTGTGTAAACTCCTCTAAAAATCTGCTTGGTTGCCTTTAGTGCTTCTTCTAGGCCAGTCACTTTTTCTGTCAACCTAGTATATAGTTCCATCAATTCATTAAGTTTAAGACTGCCCTTAGCACTTCCAGATGTGTTACCTTCTGGGAGAGGTGCATCATGGGGCAAAGACTCAGACTCAACCAAAGGGTGAGTATCTGAGCCACGTATTGTTTCCATGTGGCTTGAGATTCCACCACTTGTACTAGGTTTAAAAGAACCTTGTACATTAGGTGTTGCCATAGGTTGGGTCTTAGTTATGTTACCCATATCCTGCCCAGCTTCTAAGCCTGAGACAGTAGGAGCAGCCCTTCCTATACTGACATAGTCAGCCTCATCTGCACCTTAGGATAAAGTAGGAACTATATGCTGAGGTACACTAGAGTCCTCTCTGGATATACTCCTAGGTGGTGATGAAATTGGTTGTAAGGCTGTTTTTGATGAACTTGTGGGTGTGTTTTGGGAGTCAACTGGGGTAGTTTATCCTTCACCCTGTACCTGCAATATAGAATAAAAAAGTGGAACTTCTACCCTACTATAACCCTTTGAGGCCATCCTCATGTTACTAAATAATTTTTGTGTAAGGGTTGGAGTTGGATAAACATTTTGATGAGGTAGAAGCATGCTTTTTCTCATATTCAAAATCATTTGGATAAAATGTGGATACATTAAAAACTATGATTTGCTATCCACATTTTTGACCATACCTTCAAAAATAAGTTTTGAAAAATTAGAAGTCCTATTAGTTGATAAGCAAATAAGAGCAGTTGCAATGTTGCTACTGAACTGCTCGCATGAAGTTTTCTTAGGACTCATACAGTGAAGTATGGTATGTATTAAAAACCTCCATTGTGGGGCAAAATATCATTTTTGACAAGTTAAAGATTGAGAAGTTGTGTTATACCCCATTTTGGATAGATTTTGAAAAATTCAGTGTTTGGCATATCACTAATACCATTGTCATCTGCTAGATGGAGATGCCTCCTAATAGATGATTCAGTAAGAGTGATGGTTTTGCCATCAACTGTTGCAATTAGCTCTGTCTCCAGTTTCAATAGTATTGACAGTGGCAGTCGACAAAGGTTAAATTGGCCATTATGTTCAGTAAAAGAGTGATTTGACTGCTGGGATATGAGTGATTAGGTAAGAAAGTAGGTTGAGTAAAGCGAATTGAGATATTATAAAGGAATACTTAGGGTTTCAATTGGACCGACTTCAATAAAAGATTTCTTTATATCGAAGAAAGTGAATAGAGTAGATTAAAAGTAAAAATATCCAATTTAGGAAACCCTTAAGTAAAGTAATTGACCAGAATTTTCTCAACGGCTTCTCAATGGCTATATTCAAAAAGCGGTTATGACTCAACAGTACAAACGGCTGTGCAGCAGTACAAAGTTTTGCCTAGCAGTACTAAGTTTTGGAAGAACGTTGGCTCAGCAGTATAACTCAATTTTTATTTAAAAACCATACAACATCCAAACATTTTGAAATAATTAAGTGTAAAGGAAGACACTTAATAAAATTTTGGTTGAATTTAACCTCTGGTTGTGTGAGAACCAATTATTTCAGTTATAAAAACTGCATGTGAACAGATAAACTCATTCAAAGAGCTTTCTTGATAGTGTTTCCAGCTCGTAGCAGGTGTTGCCTCTAACACTAATGTGCTAGATTCACTTTTGCTCGTTGTTCTCTCTACCAGATGTCCTTGTACTAACTCATTATACTAATAAAAGTAAAAAATGGTAAAGAGTGAGTTAGATCAGTTACTATCCGAATAGCTGTGCCATTAATTCATGTTAAAAAAATATCGCAATTAGATTTCAAGAAAGAAATTTTAAAGAATCTCTCAACTCAGGTGTAAAACCTTTTTCAAGTGATCGCCAAATTCTGTCTATCATCAATCAATCATGTCAGCAAATAATCCACCACTTGCTTCTCACACATTGCAAACTCGATAACCTGCAAATGTTAGTCCAAAACCAAGAAAAGAAAATGCAAAGCATTTGATTTATTGCAGTATAAAGTATGACTAACAATTCAAACACAACAGACTGAATTTGCATTAGCAGTACAAATTATACATAGCAGTACTAATTGACACAACTAGCAGTACAAATCCTTTTCCTATACAAAAACACCAAGATTAAAAACTTTAGGGATTAAGCATTTCAATACTTGCAACAAAGTATCGAAATCTTCCACCATCAGAAGCTTTAGTAAGTAGATCTGCAAAATTGTTATCAGTATGAATTTTAACAACCTGAACTAGTTTTTTCTCATTGCAGTCTGTGGAAAACTAGAAGGGGGGTTGAATAGTTTTAACCGTTTTTCAAGTTTTATTTGCTTTGTTACTATATGTTAATTCAAAGGAAACAATCACAAATAAATAATCACACAATGTAAACAAAAGATAAAGAGAGGAAAGATCAAACCACACAACACTGTTTTTTATGGTGGTTCGGCTACAAGGACTCTCTTCCTTGCCCTACTCCACTCCCCGAGCTTCCAACTCGAGAGTTTGTCTTTCACTAAGAAACAAACTCCTTTACTAGGCGGAGAAAACCTTTACACGTCGCTTACTTCCTTTTCCGGTACTAAGCTAAACACCGGGTTCTTTCACAAGGTAGAACCAACCTGACGTCGCCTATTTACTTTACCGACACTAAGCTAGATGTCGAGTTCTTTACAAGGGTACAACCACTCCCTACACTCTTTGTGCTTTGAGGACTAAAGCACTAACCACACTTACTGATTACAAATGATAGATATGATGTGTGAAACAAATTACAATATCACACAGTAATGCAACTAAAGGATTACGGTTCTGTAGATCCTTGAAAGCTTGATCTCTCTTCTACAAAATGAAAGATCAAAATGGAATGAAACTATGAATGATGTTAGTAAGATATGTACTGAATGAATATATGTGTTTTAGCTATATGAGTGATGAGAAAGCCAAATGATCAGCTTGCTATTTATAGGCAAGCTGATATCCAGCTCACGGATCCCACGGATCCTACAATAGGGATCCGTCCTTCATTGGACTTGGATCCGTGGGAGATGACAGCTAAGGGATTTGGTTTATCTTTCCAAATCTTCCATATCTTACCAAATCATCAAATGTCAACTATGTAACTTGTAAATCTAAACAAGATATATCAAGATCTAACAAAGATATTACATGTGATGTATGTAATGATGTCATGGAATGATTTTAGAATTAAAGTTTCCTTTTAAGGAAATAAGTTACTAAATAAGCAAACTTGTAATTCTTGGTTATTATGTGAAGTGTAAAATGTGTACTCAAGAGACTTAAGCTAGTATTTATTATTTGCTAAAAGATATTCCTTTTATTTGTCATTAACAAAACTAAGAAAAGATCAAAGAATATAAATAACGTTTTTGAGACGATATTTGTATTAACACAATCTCTTATAAAATGATGCATAATCTCTATGTGTTTTGTTTTAGAGTGTTGAACTAGATTTTGAATAACACAAATTGTACTGCTATTGTCAATGAAATCATGGTATTCATAAAATTGTACCGACAGTCAAGCATCTGATTCTGAATCCATAGAACTTGAACACAACAACTAGTAGCAGCTACATATTCAGCTTCAGTTGTAGAAGTGGCCACAATAGTCTTCTTCTTGCATTGCCATGATATCAGCCTCTAACCTAGGAACTGACAACCACCTGTTGTTGATTTCCTATCCAGACTAGCACCAACATAGTCACTGTCTGAGTATGCCACCAGATCAAAAGGAGATTCTCTCGGATACCACATACCCAATTCTGGTTGACCCTTGAGATATCTAAAGATTCTCTTCATAGCAACTAAATGTGAGGCTTTGGGATTAACTTGAAACCTTGCACATGCACACACAAGAGACATGATATCTGGTCTTGATGAAGTAAGGTACATCAAAGACCCAATCATGGACCTGTAGGTGTTTACATCAACATTTTCACCATCTGAATCTTTGAGCAAAGGTTTCTCTGGATCAACAGGTGTACTTGCTACTTTTGCATCTGTAAACTAAAACTTTCTCAATATCTTAGTTACATATTTATCTTGACTGATAAATATGCCTTCATCTTTTTGCTTCACTTGCAGCCCCAAAAAGAAAGTGAGTTCATCCATGGAACTCATTTGAACTTATCATGCATAAGTTTCTCAAATTCAATGCACATCTCCTTCTTTGTGGATCCAAAAATGATGTCATCCACATAGACTGGTATAAGAAAAATATCTCCCTTGTTCTTCTTGATAAATAAGGTCTAATCTATCTTGCCTCTATGAAACCCATTATCTAATAAGTAAGTAGCCAAAGTTCCATACCAGGCTCAAGGAGCTTGATGCAAGCCATAAAGAGCTTTTACCACCTTGTATACCTTGTCTGGATGTTCAAAATCTTCAAAACTTGGAGGTTTAGAAACATAAACTTTTTCTTCAATAGTACCATAAAGAAAGACACTTTTGACATCCATCTGATATACCATAAACCCCATGAATGAAGTATAAGCTAAGAATAATCTTATGGCTTCAATCCTAGCTACAGATGCAAAAACCTCTTCATAATCAATTCCTTCCTCTTGTGTGTAACCCTAGGCTACAAGTCTTGCTTTATTCCTGATCACTATCCCTCTTTCATCTTTCTTATTTCTAAAAATCCACTTTGTACTAATAACCCTCATACCCTTAGGAAAATCTACCAACACCCAAACCTTTTGAATCTTGAACCGTGGAAGCTCTTCTTGCATTGCTTCCACCCAACTTGAATCATGTAGAGCCTTAAGTATGTTCTTGGGTTCTTCTTGTGAAAGAAAACATACAAACAGACACGTATTTACATCTTCATGCTTTTTCTCTTTATAAACTACACTGATGAACTCAAATAAGTACATTTTATTACTATCATTTATCCTATTAATTTGACTTTTTTTATTATATTATGTATGAGGATTGATACTTAATCGTTTACTTTTGTAATTCTCAGGTAAAAACAAGCATTTGGTGAAACTTAGCGATTTTGGACTAATTATGGAGCAAAACATGCAAGAAGTTAAGAGTCTACTGAAATGAAGAAGATCAAGACTAATCTGCTCCAGATGCGCCGCATCTCACTCATGACATGCGCCGCATCTCTATCAAGATATCACCAGATACGATCCAAGATACAAGAGGACATGCGCCGCATCTAATCATGGAGTTACGCCGCATCTTCTGGCGGTGTACGAATATTCCTGAATATTATAATCTTGGACCCCACGCGAAGTTAAGTCAATGCGCCGCATCTACTTACTAGATGCGCCGCATCTTCCCTCAGACAGAAACTATAAATACCCCAAGACCAGACGAATTTCGGGGATACCATATAATACCGAAGACCGAACAGGAGAAACCAAGGACGAATTCAGTCAAGGAGGCAGCACAAGACACACCTAAATCAAAGATACAAGAGCTGTAAGAAGGTGCTGCATGTGTTTAATTCATTAAGTAGTTTTGTTTTATTGTGTTAGCAAACTTTAATTCATCAGGATTGGTGGCTTGTGTAATGTGACAACGAAAGATTGCACTCCCTTTAATACTTGCTTTCCCATCAATTAAAGTTTATATGTTGATGTCTTTGGTTACTACTTATTAGTGCATTGATAACCTCTGTGTTTATTAGTGGCTTGCGGGCATTTGACTGCGGAAAATAATGTGGCTCCCACGGTTATTACTAAATTGATCACTTAGGAATAACTTTTAGACATAAGTAATCATTAAGGGTTTACTCGCCGATAAGAATAGGACCAACGAGAAAGGGTTAACTACATACACTTCATATAAAGCTATCAATAAAACAAGTGACAATCTACTTAATTATAAGGACAGCCCTCTTATTGTCTCGAGTATCTATCTGTGTACGTGTGTGCTACTTGCTGATTCGTGCCTATTGGTTTATTTTATTATTTAATTGCAAACAAATCGTGCCAGTCTCTCAGGCTGAAACCCCCTTGCGTTAGGATATTAAAATACTGATTAGAATAACGAGATAATACGTTCCACTCTTAGTGATCGACACTCTACTTACCATTATATTCATACTGACCGGGTACACTGCTCGTTAAGTGTGTGTGTTATTGATAAGTCGGCTAAATATAAATTTAAAACTTGAGTAGGCATCTAAACGTGCTAAAACTATACTACGACACCGCACGCACCAAGTTTTTGGCGCCGTTGCCGGGGAGAGTGTACTACGACACCGCACGCATCAAGTTTTTGGCGCCGTTGCCGGGGAGTGAATTGTTATTATCTGTTAATTTGATTAGTATTTTAATTAGGATTTTCTTTTATTAGATTAATTGCATCATTGTATTATTTTGCATATTTGTTGTATTGTGTGTTAATTGTTTTCTTTTATTTTTGTGTGTTTATTTTTGTTTGTGTGTTTTTATTTGTTTTTATTTTTCGTATTTTTCTGTTCTGCTATCGTTGTACTGTGCTAAATCAAACGATACGGCGCATCTGATTTCTCAGATACGGCGTATTGCGTTTAATTTTAAAAATACAACGCGTTTAATTAATTCGATACGACGCATCTTTTCCCCAAGATACGGCGTATCTGTTTTTAATACAAAATTTTTTTTAAAGCGATAAAGTAATACGACGCATCTGCTTTTGCAGATACGGCGTATCTGTTTTTGATAAAAAAAATTTTCTAAACGTTAACGCCATACGACGCATCTGCTTTCGTAGATACGGCGTATCTATTATTTTAATTAAAAACAGTTTGCGAATTATTAAACAGATACGACGCATCGATCTATATCGATACGGCGCATCTTTCTGAATCAAAAATCGATATTTATTTTTAAACGTAACGAAAATACGGCGCATTAACTTTCGTTAATACGACGCATTTAATTTTAATTAGATAAGCTGATTTTTGATTAATTAATTCGATACGGCGCATTCATAAATTCTAAGCGGCGTATCTATTTTCTGAATAAAGTCTGATTAAATTTTAACGATTATAAGATACGGCGTATCCAACTTTTTGGATACGGCGCATCGTCTGCAGATATCAGCTATTTGTATTCTTATATCCGTTTCTATATTCATTAATTTCTCTTCTAGCGAACAAATCCTACTGATGCTTTTCGTGATTGTTTCAGAAGGATAATGGAAGGGTTCGGAGAACTGATTGACTTAGACTTCGAAGCCAATTTTATGAATGAAGTATTAGTGCACGAAAAATCACCCGAACATTACAATGGGGACTACATTAAACTTAATGACCTTAATGGGCCATTAGAATCCAGTGACCTGTTCATGGATGATGTGGAATCTGAGCTGGAAGATGGAGAAATCCTAGATAGTCCAAAAGTCAACGTTATTACTACTAGGAATTACGATGAATTTGAGGGATATGATGGTTCTTGGGATTACGGTAGAAGGATCCACGCCGATTGTGCTTACAATTTGCAATTCACATGCATGATTGGGTACAAGTGTATTGACATCAATTTCTTTCCTATTTTACCAATCAATGTCATGTCAAGAAACTTTTACAATTCTATTATGAGAAATAAAGTGGAGTATAAGGGAAAGAATGTAGTTGGTGCCTTCATTAATGTCCCGATATTCGTGGGACGCTTTACTATTGTAACTGAGTTCGCCGTTGTTGAAGACATGAATGCCTATTGTGACAGCAATATGGGTGACGTGATTGTTGGAAAACCATTTTGTAGGGAGATCACTATTAATGCAAAACGATTTGAAGGAAAGATCACCTTTCAATGTGGAAGCGACGTTATCACTTATACGATGCCCCGAACTCATCCTGGATTTAAACATGCTACTAGTAGGATCTGCTACAAATTTTCTCCATTCCTTTTTGTTAGAGATGATGACAATAAGAGAGGGATTGAGTACCCATACCAATTGATGGAAGGATTCTACAATGGAGTGTTGAAGTTGGGACCTGAATATATACATGACGAATTAGTTGCTAAATGGATCCTACGTAAGCAATGTGGGAGTCAATGATCGATATTAAAGAGCTGAACGTGAGTCTAACTTGAAGACTCTGGAATAAAGACAAGTGCTGGCCGGGAGACAACCCGGAAAATTTTTATTATTCTGTTTTCTGTGTCGAGTCAGTCAGGCCCGCCGAGGATACCGCGCATCTCAATTCTGAGATGCGACGCATCTCCTGCAATGGTCATATCTTATTTTATTTTTCTGCATTTTTTTTCCGACTTTATAACTATTTATCAGTTTATTTTAATGCGGCGCATCCCTGGTTAAGGATGCGGCGCATCTTTATTCTGATCCGTATTAATTCCAGGCTCGATACGGCGTATCTTCTTCCATAAGATACGGCGCATCGACTGACCTGATGATTTTCAGTTTTAATTTTTAAGTTTTATTTTTCCTAACTACTAATGTATTATGCAAGTTTGAACCTTTCTTATCTTAGGTGTGTTTTAAAGTGTTGGTGGTATTATAGTTTCCTGGATTTCCTGTGGATACATCAAGTATGAAGCTTTAACGTTCTCATCCACAAGAAGTTGATTTTTGCTCTTATACAAATGGAGGATCATACCGAGCAAATCTCAGGGGAGTTTTTCTGTTCTAATTCTTTTATTTTCCAGTTTTTAACCTTTTATACAAACAACGAGGACGTTGTTTAACTTAAGTGGGGGGATTGGAGAATTAGAACACTTAACAATTACTTGTCCTAAACTTTTTCAAAAATTATGCTTAAACTGTGCTTAATATATCAAACTTAAATTTTTTTTTTAGCATGTTTTTGTTTAAGATCTAAGTTGCATAGCTGCACACATGACGTTATTTCCAAAAATTGTGATTTTCCAAAATTCACAAATCTATGAGTGTGCCGGTGACTTGTAAACTTTAGAACTTGGCTTGTATACTATTCGAGACCACCATAATGAGTATTATTTATATAATTGGAATGACTTGTCTAAATTGGTAAAATTCTAGGATTACACCCAAATAGCCTTTATTATGTTATGTGTTATTAGCTAACTACACTAGTTAGTTAACCCCCGTATAAACCTTTTGTTACTCTCATTTTTAGAGTAAGATACCCCTAGAAAAACCCTCAGAGCCATTCCTTTCGTTTCTTACACCTATGTTTAAAATGTTTCGTTACACCCTTACACCTTAGCCTACCCTGTAGATTAGAATCCGTGGTTGGTTAATTGCTATAGGCAAAGTGTGTTTCCTTACATTACCTGTGTTCGCGTGCGTAATTCATTATCTTTGGTTAGGTCGGGAAATTGCACAATGCAATTGGAGTGAAAGTAAATATTGTATATCTTTGAGTTTATTTTTCGTGTGTTTACTACTTTCACTATTACCGTTATTTCTGAAGTATGAAAAATATGGAAATATTATCCAGAATTATCATTATAGTGATGTGGTGAAATTTTACACATCTATGTTTATCTTTAAAAAAAAAAAAAAAAAAAAAAAAAAAAAAAATCGAAAAAAAAAAAAGAAAAGAAAAAGAAAGAAAGAAAAGTTGGAAGTTTGTTTTAACCAACTTATGTAAAGTTATGTAAGTGGTCGATATCACCACTATTTGTTGTACTATATCTATGGATTGAATGGGAATTGGCAGTTATGGGAACGCCAATTAAGGTTTATTCTTTGATTAAGATCTTGTTGAGTATAATTCGTGTCTACCTAAAGCGTGTGTTTCAAGTGTTAAAGCGTGAGTTATTCTATGATATGAGTCTTATTCATGGGATGGTTGGGATAGTGATTAACCACACTTAGGATTTTAATTTATTTGTTTTGTTTATTTTTTATTTTTTACACCAATTTATATCCCAAATGTTATCCATACCCTATTCTTTATCCAACCGAACCTTTGATTTATTGAGATTAGGGATTTGAGCAATCTTAAGTATCGTAGTCGTGGATTCGATCATTCTTCTTAAACCCACCTCTAATCCGATCTATAATTCATCACCTAATCATCAAATTAAGGTAATTATTCCATTTTCGATTTAATCTTGATCAATGCGAAAATTAGGGTTTATATGATTGAATCGATTTGTGCTTAAATGATGTTGAGATATGATTAGAACTTGCTCTAGATGATTTCCCCCGTATTTAATTTGCATAAATAATTGAACTTATAACCTAATTTGATTTAACCGAAAATTAAGGTTTTGGGTTCGATTTTGAATATTTAGCGGAAGGCGAATTAGTAGTGGTGGAATAAGATATTAGAACTGATATAAAGTGTATATGATACTGTGATATTTAGTGGTAGTTTACGTCACGGATACGGATTCTTGAAAAGTTTGCCTGACCCTTTATTTTATACTGATATGCTTTTAGATGCGGCGCATCTAGGTTGATTAATGCGGCGTAACGACCTATTTCAAAATTGATAAAATTCTAGATACGCCGTATTGATTAATCTAGATACGACGCATCTCCATACGCCGTATCTATTATCTTGCACCGCATCTCTTATACTTTATTCAGATACGCCGCACTGATTGAATCGGATGCGCCGTATCTACCTATTTTGCAAACTGTTTACTGACTGTGAATATCTATTTCAGATGGCATTACCAGAGGTCACACTAAGGCATCAGTGGCTACAATTTGAGAACATGGGACTAACTCCTGGGACTCTGGAGGATTACTTGCGTAGGCTTGACTCGATTTACTTCAAGAAAATATTCAGAGTCCAGGTTTTGAATTTCGATGATGTAGGATTGATTGGTGGTGGACATGCAGCTGAGAGTTTACAGCATCGGATGGAGATGGTGGTTGCTGGGGATGATGAGGAGGTGGTGTTCAGGTCTAGTGCTTGGGAGAGACTGTTTAGGATTGACGAGCCTCTGATTAGGGAGCTCATGCTGGAGTTCTTTAGCACGATTCATTACAGGGAGACGGATTTGGAGATTGATACAGCTGACACTCTGGTGTTCAGGTTAGGAGGTGTGCATAGGCAGATGTCGATGAGGCAGTTTATTTTGGCCATGGGGCTACACACTGAGGAGGAGCTTGGATCTGCTGGGTTTGCCAGGTATTGGGCTGAGAGTTTACGGGTTGTCCCTGACAGAGGGGTATTCAGTGATTACTGGGTTAGGATTTCTTCGATGGGTGACATTGTTACTTCCACCCCATCTGCCAGGTTGCTGCGGGAGGCCACTTTTGGGCAGCATTAGGGCCCGCCAGAGCTGCAGGGCCAGAGGCGGAGCAGGGAGGACCTCAGGGACCTCCGGCTGCTGCTCCTGCCGACGAGGAGGTGCCACAGGCACCAGTACCCCCACGCACCATGGGTCAGAGACTTGAGGCAGTCGAGGGAGAGTTGAGAGCCCTGAGGAGGGACTCAGAGTGGGTGGTTAGGAGTGTGAGCAGACTTTTGGAGCATCAGGGTATTACCCACACCCGTCCAGATGGTACTGAGGTTGCGGGAGTGACACGTGCATACGAGCGCAGAGTCCGCCAGAGGACTGATGGAGCCAGCACTTCCGGGACCCATCCAGACGACCACACTCACCCATGATCTTACTCTCTTGATTTTACAGACATTGTTCCACATATTATTATTATTTTGGATTGTACTAATCACCATTCTCGTGTATATATTTAATGTTTCAGTTTATGTTTCTTGTTAAGTTTGATGAAGACTGGCATTAAGTTCAGCATGAGAGTACGAGAGAACGTGAGAGATGAACCGTGGAACGAGTCATTTTACAACAGACTGTTAACAGTCTGTTTGGTATCTACATGCGCCGCATCTGGTTAACAGATGCGACGCATCCTATCCTTTATTTTGTTTTATTTTTGTTTCAGGCCGCATGAAGATACGGCGCATCTCAATTCTGAGATGTGACGCATCTCCTGCAATGGTCATATCTTATTTTATTTTTCTGCATTTTTATTTTTGACTTTAAAACTATTTATCAGTTTATTTTAATGCGGCGCATCCCTGGTTAAGGATGCGGCGCATCTTTATTCTGATCCGTATTAATTCCAGGCTCGATACGGCGTATCTTCTTCCATAAGATACGGCGCATCGACTGACCTGATGATTTTCAGTTTTAATTTTTAAGTTTTATTTTTCCTAACTACTAATGTATTATGCAAGTTTGAACCTTTCTTATCTTAGGTGTGTTTTAAAGTGTTGGTGGTATTATAGTTTCCTGGATTTCCTGTGGATACATCAAGTATGAAGCTTTAACGTTCTCATCCACAAGAAGTTGATTTTTGCTCTTATACAAATGGAGGATCATACCGAGCAAATCTCAGGGGAGTTTTTCTGTTCTAATTCTTTTATTTTCCAGTTTTTAACCTTTTATACAAACAACGAGGACGTTGTTTAACATAAGGGGGGGGGATTGGAGAATTAGAACACTTAACAATTACTTGTCCTAAACTTTTTCAAAAATTATGCTTAAAATGTGCTTAATATATCAAACTTAAAATTTTTTTTAGCATGTTTTTGTTTAAGATCTAAGTTGCATAGCTGCACACATGACGTTATTTCCAAAAATTGTGATTTTCCAAATTCACAAATCTATGAGTGTGCCGGTGACTTGTAAACTTTAGAACTTGGCTTGTATACTATTCGAGACCACCATAATGAGTATTATTTATATAATTGGAATGACTTGTCTAAATTGGTAAAATTCTAGGATTACAACCAAATAGCCTTTATTATGTTATGTGTTATTAGCTAACTACACTAGTTAGTTAACCCCCGTATAAACCTTTTGTTACTCTCATTTTTAGAGTAAGATACCCCTAGAAAAACCCTCAGAGCCATTCCTTTCGTTTCTTACACCTATGTTTAAAATGTTTCGTTACACCCTTACACCTTAGCCTACCCTGTAGATTAGAATCCGTGGTTGGTTAATTGCTATAGGCAAAGTGTGTTTCCTTACATTACCTGTGTTCGCTTGCGTAATTCATTATCTTTGGTTAGGTCGGGAAATTGCACAATGCAATTGGAGTGAAAGTAAATATTGTATATCTTTGAGTTTTATTTTTCGCGTGTTTACTACTTTCACTATTACCGTTATTTCTGAAGTATGAAAAGTATGGAAAAATTATCCAGAATTATCATTATAGTGATGTGGTGAAATTTTACACATCTATGTTTACATTTAAAAAAAAAAAAAAAAAAAAAAAAAAAAAAAAATCGAAAAAAAAAAGAAAAGAAAAAGAAAGAAAGAAAAGTTGGAAGTTTGTTTTAACCAACTTATGTAAAGTTATGTAAGTGGTCGATATCACCACTATTTGTTGTACTATATCTATGGATTGAATGGGAATTGGCAGTTATGGGAACGCCAATTAAGGTTTATTCTTTGATTAAGATCTTGTTGAGTATAATTCGTGTCTACCTAAAGCGTGTGTTTCAAGTGTTAAAGCGTGAGTTATTCGATGATATGAGTCTTATTCATGGGATGGTTGGGATAGTGATTAACCACACTTAGGATTTTAATTTATTTGTTTTGTTTATTTTTTATTTTTTACACCAATTTATATCCCAAATGTTATCCATACCCTATTCTTTATCCAACCAAACCTTTGATTTATTGAGATTAGGGATTTGAGCAATCTTAAGTATCGTAGTCGTGGATTCGGCTATGTATTTATGATTTTGTCGCCCTTTTTGATATATTATTATTGGTGAAGTTTGGACCTATCTTTAGCCTATTCGAGTTAAGGATTTGAGCAATTGCAAGTATCGTGTTCGTGGATTCGATCATGTATTTGTGATTTTGTCGCCTTTTCTGGAATTTGAGATCGATAGTGAAAGAGAATAATTAACCCTTAAACCTAAAAACCCTTTTTGCCGCTTTAGACTTGTTATTCCTTAGCTTTAGTGGAGGAGATGTGTATACTTGCCAAGCTTATGATAGAATATTCGTCACGACTGGACAGTTAAACGATTAGATTTGCTTTTATCGACTTATTTTATTTTACTTCTAATTCGTTAAGTGTTTAGTTGTGTGATTATGAAATAAACGAATACATGCTTGATATAAAAATAAATCCTAACATCTTTTAGGATACATTTTCATAAAAGAAATTCTAAGGTTTACTTGGGGACAAGTAAAGTTCAAGTGGGGGGATATTTGATGAACTCAAATAAGTACATTTTATTACTATCATTTATCCTATTAATTTGACTTGTTTTACTATATTATGTATGAGGATTGATACTTAATCGTTTACTTTTGTAATTCTCAGGTAAAAACAAGCATTTGGTGAAACTTAGCGATTTTGGACTAATTATGGAGCAAAACATGCAAGAAGTTAAGAGTCTACTGAAATGAAGAAGATCAAGACTAATCTGCTCCAGATGCGCCGCATCTCACTCATGACATGCGCCGCATCTCTATCAAGATATCACCAGATACGATCCAAGATACAAGAGGACATGCGCCGCATCTAATCATGGAGTTACGCCGCATCTTCTGGCGGTGTACGAATATTCCTGAATATTATAATCTTGGACCCCACGCGAAGTTAAGTCAATGCGCCGCATCTACTTACTAGATGCGCCGCATCTTCCCTCAGACAGAAACTATAAATACCCCAAGACCAGACGAATTTCGGGATACCATATAATACCGAAGACCGAACAGGAGAAACCAAGGACGAATTCAGTCAAGGAGGCAGCACAAGACACACCTAAATCAAAGATACAAGAGCTGTAAGAAGGTGCTGCATGTGTTTAATTCATTAAGTAGTTTTGTTTTATTGTGTTAGCAAACTTTAATTCATCAGGATTGGTGGCTTGTGTAATGTGACAACGAAAGATTGCACTCCCTTTAATACTTGCTTTCCCATCAATTAAAGTTTATATGTTGATGTCTTTGGTTACTACTTATTAGTGCATTGATAACTTCTGTGTTTATTAGTGGCTTGCGGGCATTTGACTGCGGAAAATAATGTGGCTCCCACGGTTATTACTAAATTGATCACTTAGGAATAACTTTTAGACATAAGTAATCATTAAGGGTTTACTCGCCGATAAGAATAGGACCAACGAGAAAGGGTTAACTACATACACTTCATATAAAGCTATCAATAAAACAAGTGACAATCTACTTAATTATAAGGACAAGCCCTCTTATTGTCTCGAGTATCTATCTGTGTACGTGTGTGCTACTTGCTGATTCGTGCCTATTGGTTTATTTTATTATTTAATTGCAAACAAATCGTGCCAGTCTCTCAGGCTGAAACCCCCTTGCGTTAGGATATTAAAATACTGATTAGAATAACGAGATAATACGTTCCACTCTTAGTGATCGACACTCTACTTACCATTATATTCATACTGACCGGGTACACTGCTCGTTAAGTGTGTGTGTTATTGATAAGTCGGCTAAATATAAATTTAAAACTTGAGTAGGCATCTAAACGTGCTAAAACTATACTACGACACCGCACGCTTTTTCTCTACCAAAACTACACTAAGAAAGCCTTGTTGATCTAAATTCATTGCCTGCCTTCTTGCCTTAACACCAGACTGTATATCTCCAATCACATTCTCCAAGGAGTGATTCTCCACTTCATCCTTAGAGAAATCATCAGCAGTACTAACTGGTGGGCTAGCAGTATTAACATTTTGCCCAGCAGTATTAACATTTGGCTCAGCAGTACAAACTCCATTTGTACTGTCTTCAGGATTCTCTTGTTCTTCAACACCACTTTCTTGGTTTGCATCTTCAGAACCCTTCTTGTTTGCATCATTAGAAGGTTCAGCAGCCTTTGAAGATGAATCAACACTATTCCAAATTGGCATCAGTATGTGATCTTGATCATTCTCTTTTTTCATGTTTGGTTTACCAGTATTAACACTATCTTCTGAACCTGCAAAATCATTAGAATTTGTTCCTGCAACAACTGGTACATAGTTCATAGATTGTGTTAGAGTATCAAGATCAAACAACCATTTTGGACCTTCACCTGCAACATTAGACTTATTCTCTAAAAACTGAACATGCAGGTTTTCCTCTACTTTTTTGGTTCTTATGTTGTATACCCTAAATGATTTGCTGTTTAATGAGTACCCAACAAGAAACCCGTCATCTAACTTTCCATCAAAATTTCCCAAATAATCTAAGGTATTGAGAATAGTGACATGACATCCAAATGGCCTTAGAAAACCTAAAGCAGGTGTTCTACCTCTAAATAGTTCATATGGTATCTTGTTGTTTGATTTGACCACTAAAACCCTGTTTTGCACGTAACAAGCAGTATTGATTGCTTCAGCCCAAAAGGTAATGGGCAGCTTAGAATCAGCCAACATGGTCCTAGCAGCCTCTATTAGTGTCCTATTCCTCTTTTCAGCAACCCTATTCTGCTGGGGAGTTCTAGCTACACTAAACTCTCACTTAATACCTTTTTCTCTCCAAAAGTCATCCATAACTCTATTCTTAAATTCTGTCCCTTTGTCACACCTGATGATTTTCACTTTCTTATCAAATAGGTTTTCTATTTCAGTTATAAAAGTATTAATAATGCTAGTTGTTTCATCCTTAGATCCTAGAAAGAAAACCCATGTGAACCTGCTATAATCACCAGTTACCACAAGACAGTATTTTTTATGCTGAATGCTACTCACAGAAGTAGGACCAAACAAGTCCATATGCAGCATAAATAATGGTTGAGTAATAGAGTTCTGGGTCTTGGGCTTACAAGAAGCTTTGTGTTGTTTACCTTTGAGACAAGCAACACAAGTTTTGTCATTTTCAAAATGTTTTTGAGGCAAGCCTCTTACTAAACCATCTTTAACAATCTTATTGATGATTTTAAAGTTAACATGACCAAGTCTTCTATGCCAAAGCATTGACTCATCCAATGTGGCCTTTGTTACAAGACAAGTTAGAGCCTCTTTAGGAACAATTTTCTTCATGTCAACACTGTACATATTGCCCTTTCTAGGAATTTTAAGTAGTACTTGACTTTCATCAGGTAACTTAAAGTCAGGAGAAAGAACATGACATTCAGTGTCTGTAAAAAGAACTTTGTTCTTTTTATCACACATTTTATAACACTAAAGAGATTATACTTGAGTTCCTATACAAAATACACATCTTCAAAGTCAAGTTTACTGGTTTTTAAAGTACCTTAACCAGTAATTCTCCCACCAATTCCTCCCCCAAAGGTAACATATCCTCCATCCATATGTGTAAATTATGAAAGGAAATACATGTTCCCAGTCATGTGCCTAGAGTATCCACTATCAGCATATCCTTGATCTTCTTCATCATCATGTTGTGGATGTCCCTGCACATACAATAAAGAAAATTAGTTTCCTTTGGGGACCCAAGCCATTACTGACTTGGATTTGCCTCGTGCATCAATGTAATCATATTTCTTCATTGTTATTGATGCACCATTGGGTTTGATAGGTGATGCGTGGTTTTGCGACCTTACAACAGGTTTTACCTCTCGAGGGATCTCAAGAGGCTTGCAATCCCCACCAGGCAGTGTACCTGACCGATGTAGTATAGTGAAGTGGCAAGTACCGGGGGATTGATCGTTCTCTAGGGGAATAGTGTCGTTAGGATTGAAAAACTACTCTAATAGGTCTAAGGGTGAGGGAAGATTCTTTTTGTATTTTTATAATTTTTATGAAAGCAAGTAAAATCTCGGGTTTGAAGGAGTGGGCGGAATTAGTTGCTAGTCAACTAACCCAAATAACTACTAATGCAAATAAAATAAAATAACTGAAAATGAAAAGGTTGTGAAACTTATATGGGGAGAAATGTGTTTACTTAGATTTCCTTACTCCCTAACTATCTTTTACCGGTTGATTAGTGTGTATTAATTGCGTGGATGACGGGTGTATTCCTTAATACCAATCGTGGGGTGGCGTACGTACTTCCCCAACTCTACAAGCTCCTACTTAACTCCTATGTCGAGCCGGCTAAGAAGCTCCTAACATGGGATCACTAGAATTCGCTCATGCATTAAATACAACCATATAAACCTAGTACGCATTGGTTCATGTTTCTTAAGACGTTAAAGCAAATTACCGTATAGGAGGTTAGCCAGTTTTCTTATGCCTAACATCGATAAACAATCATCCAATACAATTAATAACACACTAACAACTAATAATCAATAGTTAGGTTTCATTAGATCTAAGCAAACACAAGATAAATCTAGCCTAGCATGTTAATCAAAAGACAAGAACAAGATATAATCAAACAACACATAGACATATTGATTGATTAAGTGATTACTTATCTTCAATTAAACATGGGAGATCCAAGGGTATGAAAACCCTTAAAAATGGCAGAAATTCGTCTTAGGGTTTCTCCTCACAAAGTTGCACACTAATGACTAAAAATTGCAAAACTATATATAGAGTTTAAGGGCTGACGGCGTCACGTTGTAGATCTTGACGCCGTCACCTCGCCGTGTCTAGGGTTCCCGGATGGTCTTCCTGACGCCGTCCCTCTTTAGTGCTCCAAAATCCGCTCTGGCTTATCAAGGCTTGACGCCGTCAGAAATGTGCTTGACGCCGTCTCTCTTTAGCTTAAACCGTGACGACCTTGGTCACTTCAAAGGGTGACGCCGTCAGACTTCCTTTGTAAAACTCCCTGGCTTATCATGTGTATTTTTCATATCCACCTTTTTTTGCCAAGCCGTGACGCCGTCAAGAGCAATATTTGACGCCGTCAAGTGTACTTTTCCAGCAGCTTTGGAGACTTTGTCGTTTTCTTCACTTTTATGCTCCAAAAACGTCCAAAATGCTTCCTTTTCCAGATTTCTTCTCCAAAGTACCTAAAATGACAAAAGGAACGATTTAGGGCAATATTTGATCAAATAAATACGATTTAGGGCTTAAATGACCCCCTAAAAGCGGTACACTTTTCGCTTCATCAAATACCCTTACACTTGAGATTTGCTTGTCCTCAAGCAAATGCGCTTTTATTCTAATCAAAATACAAGTTAGGGGTCATTTAATGCTAATATAAAAGTAATTACAATAAATAGTCGTTCCACTTTAATCATAATAAGCACGGAGATTACAAACTAGCACCTCACAAGTAGTGTTTAGATACTCACATCTCTCAGGTGTCATCAAAATAAATCTCATAAATGAAAACAGATAATATCTCTCACTACCTGTCATAGCAAATAGATTACCATAGGCTTGGGAAAGGATCAAAAACCTCCTCCACTAGGCGTAAGCACCTAAGATAAACTATCAAAGAGGGCTTTTAAACGGGTTATAACGTAAGGTGTAGGGATATGATAAACACGGATTTGTTGGATAAGGGATATTTTACTGGTGGCGAGTTAAAGATCTTGATTAATTACATGTACAATATGGCGTTGCTAAGCCAAGACTAGACTCGACTTAAGCTAAAAAAAAAAATAACAAAAACATAAAATAAAACGGGATGGTAGTCCGTATGTTTTTTCTACTTTTCTTTTTCTCATTTTTTTTTTTTTCATACACTCTTGCCCTACCATCCAAAATAATACATCATAGGGGCGTTGCATTCCCCTTACACTTGAACTTTTACATAACTTTACAAATAACTATTCTAATGACTCGAATTAAGATAATCGAAACACTTGGAGTACTTTTAAAATATTTAGCACAAATGGGGGTAATAATGTTGTTCTTCCCCATTACTCCATTACACTAGTACTTTACCCATGAGTCCCAATCGTCCCAAAACAATATGTACAAGGATATGACTCTACTTAGCAACCATGTAATCAATTAGATAATTAACTTGGGGTTTAAACAAATGTTGTCACAATAATGCACTAAAAATGAGTGCATACAAGGTAGGCTAAGGCGATTTGGGTGTACATTTAAGTGGGGTGTAAACAAATTCTTCCTTTAAGTAAAATGCTTAAAGGTCGAAACGAAAAGATAGGATCTGAGGGGTGTACTAGGGGTATCGTGTACCAAAAATGGGTACAACGCAAAGGGTGTGGGAGAATTACTTGACCAATGTAGCCAATGTAATTATAACAAAAACACAGGTGTAAAACAATGGGTTAATCCTAATGCCTCTTATCATGTAGTAAATCTAACTACACGAATGTAGTCTCACTTGTGGCCTCGGAATGGTCCTAACACAAGTTCTAGAATCTAAGTGCTACCGGTACACACATCATAGCATAAATGCTTTTCCTACCAATTCTAGGGGCGATCCTCACATATTTGGGGGTGGAAAATTTTTTAGTGGTACGGTTTTGTGCTATTCATATAACTCCTATCCATGAGACGCTCATTAAGATCAAAGTTTCACTCCTATATGTTGTAAAAAATTTTAAATTTGGCACTAAAATTGCCCTAACAGGTATTTATCTCAGTTTTATTACACATCTACCATTAAACAAACAAAAATCAAGCGTAATAGCATTCTCTAAAGTATCGTACTTTACCCCCTTACACTTAAGATGAACATTGTCCCCAATGTTCAAATAACAAGATGTAAAAGTAAATAAGGTAAAAGAATGAAATCAAATACTCCCCTGATTCGTTTGGTGGATAAAGAGGTAACATGGTTAGATCTTCTTCCAAGAGAATGTAGAAGCTTCAAGACTAAAGCATCGCCAAAAGCTTGATTCCACATACATCTCCTTGTCCAAAATAACCTGTTAAACCTGAGAAAACAAACACGAAAACCTGCATAACATCGGCGGGATAAATTCTATATAAGGATATAATGCTTGTGGAATGATAATTTTGCAGATTCCTGGAGTTTATAAGTTAGAGATTTAATAAAAACTTTTTATGAAAACAAAACTTTCAAAAATTTCTAAAAATTAAAACCTGACGCCGTCAGGTTGTAATGCCTGACGCCGTCAGAAATGATCTGACAGAATTCTCATGTTAAGTTTCCGGAAAATTTCTGGAAAAACCTATACCTTACTTCCTGGAAATCCTGCAAAACATCATTATGACTCGATACAAGCATTTGACTCAAACAATTACTAATATGTATGTTAATTTAATATTGTTACGTGTTGGGTTTTATAGATTTGATGTGACAAAATAAATAAAAGAATGAAACAAGAAGGACTAAAGATGACAAAGAGAGAAAGCTACAATGATTAAAGATACAGGAAATAACTTATTCTTATCTCTTTGTAAACCCTAGCACTCTCTATTATATAAAGAGAGGCAGGGTACGTAGTTTAATATGTCTTCCACAATGTAAATATCAGGAAGGTGTGTGTGTGTGTGTGTGTTCTAGGGCATATGTCTTGTAAATGCCTAGAACTAGTTTGTGTTCGTATTCCTCCAAGATCAAAGGTGTCTTTGATCCTGTTACAAGTTTAGTGTAACCGTTCTATTGTGATCGAATAGAATTTGGAGGTGATGGTGTTTGGTAAAACTTTGTGTCAATAACAATTGTTTTGTTCTATTCCGCTGTGCATAATTGTTAATTGTTATTGTTGAACCCTAAGGCTCAAAACGATCCAAGGAGTCTAACAAACTCCACAATTGGTATCAAAGCTTGGGGAGCTCGTTACCTAGGGATTCACAAAGTTTCTGTGTCGATGAGAAGCAGTTTGACAAAGGTACGAATTGATTTTATTTAATCGTTGTTTGGTTAGCGACAAGAATAAAAAGTGAGAAAAAGCTGCTGCTGTTGATCTTTTTAATTGGTCCATCTGATCTGGTATTGATTTTAAATCTTTAATTAATGGGTCGATTATTATATTATGGTCTAATTGATTGAATATTTATCACATGGGTACTGAGATTTGATTGATCGATTTGCCGTCTTCCGAAAGTGAATTTTATATAGACATTCGATTATGGAATTTTGTTGTCTGATCATTGAATTAATTGATTGGCTGTTGTTAAAAGAATAAACCTCGTACTTTAATTGGAGCTGGTGTCGGATAGTGAATGCAAAGGTTTAATTCATGGGCTGTTTCAACAAATTAACCTTGTACTGTCATTCATTGATCAATTAAATAATGAATTGGGTTGGTATATATTTGTGCAAGTGGATGAGTGCCGATTAAATTCAGCTGTCACTTGTGACTGATTTATTATTTTATTTCTGATTGGTGTTGACGTTTTGGGGATGATTTGATTGTTGCATGTTGTTTATCAATTAAAGGGTTTTGGGGTTTTGTTCACTGATGTCAATTGGATTAAATTGGTTTATTTGATTGGTCAAACGTGAGTATTATATTCGGAGCAGATGAATTGGACTGTGTTTAGCTAATGTCAGACGCAAGTGGGGTCAACGATAAATTGGTCGGTGGTGCTATGATATATTTAATCTGATTATCGTGTTATGCAATTGGAGATATTTTATTTGTCGCATGATTGGTTAATTCATCACTTAGTGGGTCGGTGATTCTCGTACTGATTTATTGAGTTGATCGAATATAATATGTGGCAATTAATGTGAGGTTTTTCGACTAGTGCAATTGGTGTTAAAGCAGATCTGTATCGATATTAAAGTTTGCTACTTGGCTTATGTTATTCTGCTGCTCGATATTTTACTCTGCTGCTATGTCTGATACACTCTGCTGATTGTTATATAACTCTGCTGTTTGTTATATGACTCTGCTGTTCGATGTGAATTTACTCTGCTGTTACACATATTGACTCTGCTGCTGGAGTTACTCTCTGCTGCTACGTTATTGCTGGGTTTACATGATTGATAGTTGCATTATTTACGAGCAGTGAGGGGAAGTAAGTATGGTTATTGGTTTACACACACACAGGGGAAGTTCACACACACAAAGAAGGATTTGATTTTTGGTTTTTACGTTTGTTAAAGTTTTAAAGGCTTGAGTTAATTGTCTTATTGGCGAAGAGGAGTATTTGTTGCTTATTTGATGATGCGGTGGAATTTTTCAAGGTTCTGTCTTAGCATACCTTTCAGGAGGAGGTAACTTGTTTGTTCGTTCAAGTGACTCGAATTGACAAAAAACTTGAAGGAGTTACATTGTAGTGCTAAGTGGTTATTGTCAAGAGATTGAGGTATCCCTATACGTTAAGTATACGTTCGAAGTCGTATTTAGTACAAGGCATAGGACACAAGGTTGGTTTCTTCTACTTCAACATCAAATTGGTGATGATTATTTTACTTCAACAGTATATATAGCCTACAGATTTGAAGAATCATTTTATGTACATGCATCACTCGAGGGGAAGTTTTTACGGTTTATTCGTTCTCTATTTGTTGATAACAAAATGGGGAAGATATATTGTGATGGCATGGCATGGATTAAGAGGAAGACAGTTTGTTTCATTCAGGGATATGATCACATCTCAACTTCTCTACTTCGTCTAGGGAAGTTCGTACACGACTTTGTTTGCTTTGTCATCATCAAATAGGGGAAGATTGTTGGGTTTTATAGATTTGATGTGACAAAATAAATAAAAGAATGAAACAAGAAGGACTAAAGATGACAAAGAGAGAAAGCTACAATGATTAAAGATACAGGAAATAACTTATTCTTATCTCTTTGTAAACCCTAGCACTCTCTATTATATAAAGAGAGGCAGGGTACGTAGTTTAATATGTCTTCCACAATGTAAATATCAGAAAGGTGTGTGTGTGTGTGTTCTAGGGCATATGTCTTGTAAATGCCTAGAACTAGTTTGTGTTCGTATTCCTCCAAGATCAAAGGTGTCTTTGATCCTGTTACAAGTTTAGTGTAACCGTTCTATTGTTATCGAATAGAATTTGGAGGTGATGTTGTTTGGTAAAACTTTGTGTCAATAACAATTGTTTTGTTCTATTCCGCTGTGCATAATTGTTAATTGTTATTGTTGAACCCTAAGGCTCAAAACGATCCAAGGAGTCTAACAAACTCCACATTACGATTCATGTTCATTTTTTTTCTAATAAACCGATTTGGATTTTCCTTACACTTATCTTTTGCAAAATACCTTTATATGTAGTTAAGACGAAGTTAAAAACAAGATAAAGCATTTTCACAATTTAGTTTTGAACATGAATCAATAATAATAAAAATTAAACATACATACGGAAGCAAATAAAATCAAACAAACAAATAAATAAACACACAAAGCAAATAAAGCTTGGGTTGCCTCCCAAGAAGCGCTTTTCTTTATTAACGAGTCTTGTAGCTAGACTCAAAGTCCTTCTACCCTATGTAAGTGAGTTCGTCATCGAGGACGTCTTTAGGGTTAAGCTTGGATTCAAGTTTCCTATTGGTCCGCTTAGTACAATATATCTTTTCAAACTTCTCTCCATCCGGGTCATACAATGTCATCTTAATATGCCATGACCCATCTCCATCTTTGGGTGGTTTGTCCCAATCCCACTTATGATCATCGTCCTCACAAGTCCACTTATTCATCCCTAGGTTAATTGGCAAAACTCCTAGGAAATCAATCATCTTCCTAAAAACTAGAGGGTCTTCAAATGGATCCAATTCGGTGTCCCTAGCCAAGAGTTGTTCTACCGCATGTGTTCGGTTCACAAAGTCCTCTTCTAGGTAAAATGGGCGTTGGGGTCCTATGAAGTCTCTATCGATCCAAGGTCCATATCTAGATGGTCTCCTATTTAATTCTAACCAATGGGGTGTTGGTTCCTCACTAGTATCATAGGCATGTTTCTTCACATCATAGACTGACCAAGTATCACCTTCTCCTACCGCTATCTTAGATTCCTTACAATCAATCATAGCACTAGCGGTCGCCAAAAATCCTCTACCTATCAACAAGGGGCATGTAGGGTCGCTAACCATATCAAGGACGTGGAAATCGGCTAAAATGGTTAGTTTTCCTATGTGTACTAACACGTCCTTGACTACTCCAACCGGGTAAGCAACACTTCCATCCGCTAAGCCTATTATCACCTCGGTTTCTTCAAGTTTTCCTAGTTTTAGAGAGGTGTAGAGAGGTAACGGAAGTAGGTTAAGGCTTGATCCAAGATCGGCTAATGTGTCATAAGCCTCCAATTACCGATCTTGCAAGGTAGAACAAATAAGCCCGGATCATCTAACTTCTTAGGTAGCTTGTTTTGAACGAAGGCGGTCCCTTTTTCGCCTAACTTGAGCTTCTTCTCATCCAACACATCAATAACCGGACTTTCAAGGTGGAGCTCCTTGAATTCATTGTCAAGGTTTTGAGTGGGAGGTGTTTCAACTATGTTGTTGACCAATTTGGATATCATAACTTCTTGGTCATTTTGAACGACTTGGGTTTGTTTGAAACACGTGCTCATGGAATTGACCGAATAATATTGTGGACAAGAACTAGGAGACGAAACTGACGAGATGGCGTTGACGTTTAGTTTCGGGTTCTTGACTGTGTTGCTAGGGAGTGCTCCCATTTCTCGGTCATTGAGGGCTTTCAACAAAGTGTCAATCTTATTGGTCATCTCGCTTTGTTTTTGTATTGAAATCGGCTTCAAACTTGGCCAAACGAGCTTCTTGAGATGCCATAAATTGGGACATCAATCCTTCAAAGTTATTGGTACTACCATTGCTGGAAGGATTGTTGTTGAAAGTACGGTTCGAGAATGAACCGCTTGATTGAAAACGATTAGGTGGGTTGGACGGATTGGTTTGTTGTGCATTTTGATTTTGTTTCCACCTAAGGTTTGGGTGATTTTTCCATGAGGGGTTGTATGAATCACCGTAGGGGTTTGGCTCGGGTTTGAAAGTGTACCACTTGTCTCCCGCTCCATCGGTACGCGAGGATGCATAGTCCACAAAAGCTTGTTCGGGGAGTTCCATGCAATCACGAGTGTCGTGGGGACCACTACATAATTCACATGAAGAAGTGATTTTGTTCACTTGGCCTGAAGGTTTAGGAGCCTCGTAGGATTTCATAAGAAACTTGACTTGGTCTTCAAGTTCTATGATCCTACGGTCGGAAGTGCTTGAATTGTTCGAAGGCAAAGATATTGCCTTGACCGTTTTATTCAAATCACGGGGATCACTCCAACTTTCGTTGTCATAAAGAGCAAGATCTTCTAGGAGAGCCCATGATTGTTCCGCACTTAGATCACGTAGCTTACCACCGGCCGATTGGTCAATGGTTTGCCTCGTGGAGAGATTGATATGGTCATAGAAGATTTGGACTTGGAGCCAAAGTTCTATGCCATGGTGAGGGACTTTTTGGAGTAAGTCCTTGAATCGAGTCCATGCCTCGTAGAGAGTTTCGCCTTGACGTTGTTGGAACATCAAGATATCATTCCTTAGCTTGGTAGTTCTTCCTGGTGGGAAAAACTGAGCGAGGAAACGAGTGGTGAGATCATCCCAAGAGGTGATGGATCCTGCGGGTAGACGCTCTAGCCATTGACTAGCTTGGTCCCGCAGAGAGAATTGAAAGAGACGCAGTCGGGTCGTCTCTCGAGTGGCAACATCAAGGTCTATGGAATCAACGATTTTGAGAAAGTCCTTGAGATGTTGGTTAGGATCTTCGGAACGAAGTCCATGGAATGCGCATCCGCTTTGCACCAACCGGATGGTGTCGATCGCAAGGATGACCATTTGGGTGCTTGAGTGAGCTCAATGGTGTCGATAGCCTAGAGGCTAGGACAAGAGTAGTCTCCTAAGGTAGGGTGTTAGGAGGTGGGTGTTGTTGTGGGGTGGGTTGTTGGGATCAAGGATATTACCACCTTCCATGATGTCGGATGGTAATGGTTACGAACAAAGAAACGAAGAAAAAAGATAGACTAAAGAAAATCTAGAAAAATAAAATAAAAATCTCACTAGAAAGGAATCTAGTGAGTAGACCTAATAAAATAAAAAATTCAACCTAAACAATAACTATTCCCCGGCAGCGGTGCCAAAAACTTGATGCGTGGTTTTGCGACCTTACAACAGGTTTTACCTCTCGAGGGATCTCAAGAGGCTTGCAATCCCCACCAGGCAGTGTACCTGACCGATGTAGTATAGTGAAGTGGCAAGTACCGGGGGATTGATCGTTCTCTAGGGGAATAGTGTCGTTAGGATTGAAAAACTACTCTAATAGGTCTAAGGGTGAGGGAAGATTCTTTTTGTATTTTTATAATTTTTATGAAAGCAAGTAAAATCTCGGGTTTGAAGGAGTGGGCGGAATTAGTTGCTAGTCAACTAACCCAAATAACTACTAATGCAAATAAAATAAAATAACTGAAAATGAAAAGGTTGTGAAACTTATATGGAGAGAAATGTGTTTACTTAGATTTCCTTACTCCCTAACTATCTTTTACCGGTTGATTAGTGTGTATTAATTGCGTGGATGACGGGTGTATTCCTTAATACCAATCGTGGGGTGGCGTACGTACTTCCCCAACTCTACAAGCTCCTACTTCACTCCTATGTCGAGCCGGCTAAGAAGCTCCTAACATGGGATCACTAGAATTCGCTCATGCATTAAATACAACCATAAAAACCTAGTACGCATTGGTTCATGTTTCTTAAGATGTTCAAGCAAGTTACCGTATAGGAAGTTAGTCAGTTTTCTTAAGCCTAGCATCGATAAACAATCATCCAATAGTTAGGTTTCATTAGATCTAAGCAAACACAAGATAAATCTAGCCTAGCATGTTAATCAAAAGACAAGAACAAGATATAATCAAACAACACATAGACATATTGATTGATTAAATGATTACTTATCTTCAATTAAACATGGGAGATCCAAGGGTATGAAAACCCTTAAAAATGGCAGAAATTCGTCTTAGGGTTTCTCCTCACAAAGTTGCACACTAATGACTAAAAATTGCAAAACTATATATAGAGTTTAAGGGCTGACGGCGTCACGTTGTAGATCTTGACGTCGTCACCTCGCCGTGTCTAGGGTTCCCGGATGGTCTTCCTGACGCCGTCCCTCTTTAGTGCTCCAAAATCCGCTCTGGCTTATCAAGGCTTGACGCCGTCAGAAATGTGGTTGACGCCGTCTCTCTTTAGCTTAAACCGTGACGACCTTGGTCACTTCAAAGGGTGACGCCGTCAGACTTCCTTTGTAAAACTCCCTGGCTTATCATGTGTATTTTTCATATCCACCTTTTTTTGCCAAGCCGTGACGCCGCCACGAGCAATATTTGACGCCGTCAAGTGTACTTTTCCAGCAGCTTTGGAGACTTTGTCGTTTTCTTCAATTTTATGCTCCAAAAATGTCCAAAATGCTTCATTTTCCAGATTTCTTCTCCAAAGTACCTAAAATGACAAAAGGAATGATTTAGGGCAATATTTGATCAAATAAATACGATTTAGGGCTTAAATGACCCCCTAAAAGCGTTACACTTTTCGCTTCATCAATAAGTCTCCATACCCAACATGCTGAGGCCTTAATAACATTTACCCCATTTGCACTAGTAGTGTTTCTTGGCCTAGCAGTGCTAACTGCTGGTCTAGTAGTACAAACTGTTGGCCTAGCAGTTTTAACCTTTTGATTTCAAAATTTGTTATGAAACACTGCTTTCTTGTAAAGAGGTCTATGGACAGTTTGTTGTGCAATTTTAGTAAAACTTGAAGTTGATTTGCACTTAAAACTTTTTGTTTAGGGTAAACAGTCTTAATTAGTCTGGCAGTACAAACTGCTGGTCTAGCAGTACAAACTGGTTTAGTGCAAGACTTTATCTAAATTGCTCTGGGAGTCATATTACTATTAACATTAGGGTGAGTTTTTCTTGAATAACTGTTTATGTTCACCCTTTCATTTGTATTCCCATGCACCCTTGTATTCCCTGTAACCACCCTTTTCCCTTGATGGTTGTTGCAAAAAGCTTGCAAGTGATCAAAGCTACCACAAGAAAAGCAAGCCATATTATACATAACAATGTCACTGCCTAGTTGTTGGGACTTAAGATTTTTCCAGTTTCTCTGGTTTCCCCTAGAGCATTGAGACCTGTTTGTGGACCTATACAACTCAGCATATCTAACTGTTGGCCTAGCTTGTTTTAATTGCTTTCTAGGTGTAGCTGTTTCTACCTTAACCACCTTAGGAACAACAGTTTCTTTTTGCCTTTCTACTTCAGGTTTAGACTCAACCTGATCATTATCATCAGATTCCCAATCTTCAATAATTGGGGCACCTGAGTTCCTCTTATCATCTGACACCTTTTCCTTAACAAGAGAGGTGTCACTGGTACTCTCAAAAGATTCATTAACTTCTACTGGTTTATTTAAACTAGTACTTTCCTTACCCTTAGATCCATATTCAAATTTAGGCTCTTTAAATTCATCTAAACTAGTGTGTTCTAAGTCAATACCTGTGGGTGAAGGCACTCCTCTATGTGGAGGTGGACAGGTGTTGTAACCTATCCTAGACTTAGCTTAATTAACAAGCTGACACGCAATGATCTTATTGACTCCTTTAGATGCATATTCTAGAGTGTCTACACTTAACTGTATGTTATCCTTTGCTTTCTTGATCTTTTCTATCTCAGCACTAAGCACACTTATCTCAGCATCTTGATGAACAATGTCTCTTTTAAGCACAATAATATCTTCAGAAAAGACAGACCCATTTTTCTTATAAAACAAAATTTTCTCTTCTAAGACAGCTAAACCTCTTTTATGATTTGCTAAATTATAGTTAGTTTGATTTAACTCTACTCTTTGTTCATCATAATGCTTCTTAAGTGTTTCATAATCTTTTAAAGCAGAACAAGATTTTGAACAACTTTTTACTGAATGTACCTCTGAGTCCGAAAATGCCATCAGTGCCATCTCAGTTGGCGCTTCTTTCTCATCATCCATGAAGCTCCAATCATATCCAAGACCATCAATAGTAACCATTGTCTTGGAAGAAGGCTCTTCCACTTCCACAGCCTTCCTAGTTTCTGGCTTGTTCCCATATCCCTTGCTTTTGTTGTCCTGCTGCCTTGGTCTTCTGCATTCTCTAGCAAAATATCCCAACTTGTGACAGTTGAAACATTCTACCTTGGATTTATCAAAACTAGCAGTATCATTACCACAGATTGTGATCTTCTTCCCTGTTCTCTGCTAGAATTTCTTTCCTCTCATGCTTAGCAGTGCAACCTGCCACTTCAAGTCCATCTCTTCCAGATCATCTTCATCTATCTGTTCAAGATCTTCATGGGATAGCATAGACCCATTGGCTTGACTGGTCAGGAAAGCATATAATGTAGTATCACTTATACCAGCAATACTAGTTGATGAACTAGCAGTACTAACATTAGGGTTAGTAGTAGTAACTCCTGAAGCCACATTAACCTCATCTGGACTGATATTGCTGGGAGATGACACAAATGCCATGTTCCCAGTACTTGAACTTGAACTTCCAGACTTCTTCACTTCCTGTTCATCAATTTTAAAATACTTGTACAGATCATTAAGGCTCATTGTGTCAATTTCTGGCTTGTTCTTCCAGAAAACCACATGAGTGCACCAATCAGTAGGGAAACTTATTAGGAATTTGGAATTCAAATCTTCTTGAGGGATCTCAACTCCTAATACAGCTAGTTGGCTGATTATCTTCTGTAGCCTATTGAACATATGATCAAGAGATTCATTGCTGGTAGCACCGAACTTCTCAAAACTCGACTTCAACAAGGTCTTCTGTGTCTTTTTGGTGGCCTCATTACCACCAAACCTGGTAGTTATTGCTTCAAACAAGGATTTGGCATCCTTGTATTTGTTGAATGTCAGAAGTTGATCATTAGGAATGGTCATGAGTAACAAACACCTTGCTTTAACATCATTCTTTTTCTGTAGCTTTTCTTGTGCTGTAACAGGAGAAGTGTTCATAGTTGTAATCTTTTGACCATCAATTGTTGTTTTAGTTGTTAATGGTTTGAAGGAGTTCCCATCCTCTATGATTTCTCAAAGTGCCTAATCCTGCACTTCGAAGTACTGTTCTATCCGGAGTCTCCATAGCTCAAAGTCATTCTGTTTGAGCATTGGTAACTTGACAGCTGTGTTGGTCTGAGTAGTCTCCATGTCCATCGTCTTTAAAGGGAATAAAGAGTTCTTCTGAAAAGTATCTTCTAAATCAAAGTATCAGAAACCTGTCACTGATACCACTTGATGAGGATCATGTTTTGTATTAGTGCTGCTGTGTCTTTTTAGTGGCCTCATTACCACCAAACTTGGCAGCTATGTTGCTCTGATACCAATTTTGGAGTTTAAAACTAACTCCATGGAACGTTTAGAGCACTAGGGATTAACAATAGCAAAGAGTGACATGCAGCGGTATAAGGTTTCTTCGTTATCATCTCTAACAACTACATACAAAACTCACAGCCCCAATACTACGTGATCAAGTGTAGTACGATTACCTAATCTAACAGGGATCAATGATGCTTGAGACTAAACAAAACACTAAACCCTAGCCGTCTAAAATAAGACCATACGCCTAGGTACACACACGTTTTCCTGGTGTTACATCTTTGACACCCATTAAAACAAACGCCCTAAATCTCTTTATATAATTGAGATTAGGGTTACAAAGACTTCTAACATAATACATTTTATGCCCTTGTAGTTTCATTCTTCATCATTTGAAGAATTCTTCCTTTGTCTTCATAAGTCCTTCATCTTTCATATGTTTTGTCTTATCAACTCAAATATATGAACCAACAATCTTCCCCTAGTTGATAATGACAAAACCCAAATAAGCACGAACTTCCCCTGAAGTTAATATATATGAAAGAAACAGACTTTCCCTTAATCCATGCTATACCACCAAGGATCTTCAAGTTGCAAAGCTTCAATGTATTACTTCTTCCCCTTTTTGTCATAATCCACTAGGAGACTCTAAGTAAATGCAAATTTGATTTAGACAACCACAAACCACTATCATACTTCCAATCCAGTCTTCCAATGTCTTGAATTACCTACCATAAAGATCACCAAAAAACTTGCTAAAAATGAACTCAAGACAATAGAAACCTAAACAAGTGTAAGTAATAACAACTAGCAGTTGTAAAAACCTTCACCTCGATGTAGCATATAAATGGTTAAACATTTTAACATTAAGGTTCCCCTGAAACCCATATGTTAACCATTTGAAAGAAATTTTCGAATAACTAACCACCATAGCAACGAACACCATGTAGTACCATCCATGAACGAGCACCAAATAACTTACGAAAAATGACTACAATAACATTTGAAACCAAGTAGTAGTGATCAATGAAAAATAGTTCTTTAACTTGAACCTGATTCGTAAGAGTATTCAATAGTAATGAACATCAGGTCACAACCAAAAACCAAAAATCAAAAACCAAACACCTGTGTGTGTCAACAATCCAAATCTCCAATAAGTCACAAACAAAAACCAATCAATCCTCTTTGTGTGTGTCTAACATCTCCTTTCAAACTGAGAAAAAAACATGAATCTGCTCGTTACACATTTAAACATCCAATACAACGTTGCAAAATTAATCCATGAAACCCATATACGCAGCAGTACTAACAATGCGAGCAACCACAAGCACTACAAACATTCTGAACTGGCAGTACTAATAACCCTATCGTGCACTTTCAAATCATCACTGTATACTAATTAATTAGTGTATACTAATTAATTAGTGTATACTAATTAATTAGTGTATACTGATTGATTAGTGTATACTGATGGAATTTAGGAGCAATACCTAATCATGAAGCAACTAGCAGTACTAACCATGTAAACTTGGCAGTACTAATGGAGAACGAGCAGTACAAACTCATAACGAGCAGTACTATATGAAAAGCAGCAGTACTAATTTTTATTTTAGTAGCAGTACAAACATGATCCTTTTATCCAGTCAAGAACGACACAGCTAGGGGTGTTATCGGGTCGGGTTATCGGGTTGTCGGGTATATCGGGTCGGGTTTGGAGTTTTTAAAAAGTGACCCGTAACCCAACCCGATAAGAAATCGGGTTATCGGGTTCGGGTGTTTATCGGGTCGGGTTAAGTCGGGTCGGGTGATTCGGGTTGTCGGGTTATAAGATAAATCCAACTCTCTATGTAAAGGTACCAAATCGGGTTGTATGAAATATAACACTATACGTCTAAAGATCAAAGTTGTCACCAAGTTTTCATAATATAATATATATACAGTTAGACACATCTATTGCATATAAAAATGTTGTATGCGAAAAGTAAATGAGGTATACCATCATTAAGTGTACACTCTTATTAGTTTATTCATCGCAAATATTGATAGATATTGAATCTTTGTTAATCGTTATGCAGATTGGTATATAAACTAATAAACACGCTGTGTTACAAAGAGCGTAAACACTATTTGGTGAATTAAAAATGCTGGTGATACGTCATACAGCAAGTTAAAGGAAAAGTTCAAGATTGAAACTAACAGTAAATAATAGGATCCATGCTACTTATGTCATTTATAAAATTAGAACCCAAAAGATAATTAAAGCGGGTAGTAAAAGTAATAGTATGAAAAAAAATCAATAGTTGTATGGAAAAAATAGCATTGGTACTATACCTTCGAGCTTGTAAATTTGTATCGAAACAAAGCTAAACAATATCTTTCGGGTTTTATCGGGTTGACCCGATGTTGGGATTCTTGATTTGATGAGACAAAATAAATAGAAGAATGAAACAAAAGGGCTTAAAGTGACAGAGGAAGAATTCTTCAATTAATGAAGAATGAAACACAAGGGACTTGCTTGATAAAGAAGTTTTTATTTATTAGTCCTTTGTAGCATTTTGTAAACCCTAATTCTCTACTATATAAAGAGATCAAGGGTACAGGTTTTATTATGTCTTCCATAATGTAGAATACAGAAAAGTGTGTGTGTGTCTAGGGCGTAGTAAATTGTAAACGCCTAGACTAGATTAGAGTTTGTGTAGTCACCTCAAGGATCTCTTGATTCCTGTTACAAGATTAGTGTAACCGTAGTATCTTGATCAAATAATATTGAGGCGTAGAGAGTGATTAAAGAGAAACTTTGTGTCAATAACTTTGATTTGTTTTAATCTGCTGTGCATAATTGTTCATTGTTATTGTTGAAACCTAAGGCTCAAAACGATCCTAGAAACTATCTTTAGCATGTTCTTAGTTTCTATAGGTGGTATCAGAGCTTGGGAAGCTCGTTACCTAGGGATTCACAAGGTTTTTCGTTGTCAAAGAGAAGCAGATTTGAAGAAAAGGGTTTCGTTATTTATGCTGCTACTGTGATTATGCGACAAAAGCGACAAAGGTACAAATTGCTGTTTGGTCGATGTGGATTTAATTATTCTCGTACAATTTAAATATCACTGGTTTGTTATTAATTGAAGAATTGATCATGAGTGTTGTCGTTATATGCAAGTGAAGAGCAGATTATTTGGTATTGATATATTCAAGTGGGTCGGTTTTCTCAATCTGTCATTTTGTAATTGATTATATAATTATACGAAAGTCAGCAGTTATTAATTGGTTGTGTGCTGTTGGCGTTGCAAGTGGACAACCTCGTACCTATTAAAGGTGCATTAAATTGGTTGGTGAGCTAATTTAGTTTGTCGATTAGTTTATTGGTGGTCCTTATTGCTGTGAAGTTATTTATATCGTGGTACTGCTACGAAAGATTTATTCTGCTGCTGCATATATTGCTCTACTGCTTGGTATTTTTATTCTGCTGCTATGGTAATTGTTTCTACTGCCAGTTATAATTTTTCTGCTGCTGGACTTACTTTCTACTGCTAGCGTTAAGCTTCTGCTGCTAGCTTTATCATACTGCTGCTCGTTATTGGATTCTGCTGCTGTGTTTATTGTGTTTGGTTCGATATAGCTACATGATTTACGAGCAGTAAGGGGAAGTAAGTATGGTTATTGGTTTACACACACACAGGGGAAGTTCACACACACAAAGGAGATTTGATTTTTGATTTGGTTTTATGTTCGTTAAAGTTTTAAAGGCTCGAGTTAATTGTCTTATTGGCGAAGAGGAGTATTTGTTGCTTTTTTGATGATACGGTGGAATTTTTCAAGGTTGTGTCTTAGCATACCTTTTCAGTAGGAGGTAACTTGTTTGTTCATCAAGGTGACTACGAATTGACAAAACACTTGAAGGAGTTACATTGTAGTGCTTAGTGATTATTGTCAAGGGATTGCGGTCTCCCTATACTATTGGGTATATGTTCAAATTCGTATTTAGTACAAGGCATAAGACACAGGGTTGGTTTATTCTACTTCAACATCAAATTGGTGATGATTATTTTTCTTCAACAATATATAAAGCCTAGTGATTTAAAGAATCATTTTATGTACATGCATCACTCGAGGGAAGTTTCTACTGTTTATTCATTCTCTATTTGTTGATAACAAAAAAGGGGAAGAGATGTTGGAGTGGCATGGCATAGCTTAAGGGGAAGACAAGGAAGACAAGTTTGTTTCATTCAGGGAGATGATTACATCTCAATTTCTCTACTTTGTCTATGGAAGTTCGTACATGACTTTGTTTGTTTTGTCATCATCAAATAGGGGAAGATTGTTGGGATTCTTGATTTGATGAGACAAAATAAATAGAAGAATGAAACAAAAGGGCTTAAAGTGACAAAGGAAGAATTCTTCAATTAATGAAGAATGAAACACAAGGGACTTGCTTGATAAAGAAGTTTTTATTTATTAGTCCTTTGTAGTATTTTGTAAACCATAATTCTCTACTATATAAAGAGATCAAGGGTAGGGGTTTTATTATGTCTTCCACAATGTAGAATACAGAAAAGTGTGTATGTGTCTAGGGCGTAGTAAATTGTAAACGCCTAGACTAGATTAGAGTTTGTGTAGTCGCCTCAAGGATCTCTTGATTCCTGTTACAAGATTAGTGTAACCGTATTATCTTGATCAAATAATATTGAGGCGTGGAGAGTGATTAAAGAGAAACTTTGTGTCAATAACTTTGATTTGTTTTAATCCGCTATGCATAATTGTTCATTGTTATTGTTGAACCCTAAGGCTCAAAACGATCCTAGAAACTATCTTTAGCACATTCTTAGTTTCTACAGGTAACCAATAAACTCTACATGCTTCCCCTCAATTCTTGTAATTCATGCAACTAGCAGCAGTAAAATCATATCGAGCAGCAACAACTACTAAACGTAGCAGCAGTATCATAAACCTAGCAGCAGAAAAAATATAACGAGCAGTAGAATGAAATATGTAGCAGTAGTAGAAACGAATACCACTAGCAGCATAATCTTATAATGGTAGCAGCAGAATTAAAATCCTTGAACTTTGACCGATTATCAACGCATCAGACCTTCAACTTCAAACCAATATCTGCTCTCATTATTACACATGTCGACAAATCTCTCCATCAATTCAAAATTAATACAGTACGAGATAATAAAATTTAATAGCACGCATCTAGCACTAATCGACAATCCATGTGACCATACCATTATAATATTGCACCGACACCAAATGCAATTTGATCAAATCAGTAAAAGGTATTCACTAAAAAATGCTTTGCCACTTAAAAGTGCTTTTACACCAACTAGAAAAGAATTGTCCTTTATATCTGAGTTAGCTGCACAATCTGTAGGTGAAACAAGTCAAGTAAATAATGAAACATCTGATAAGACAAGTACACCTAAGATTGATGAAAAATTGTCTGATGCACCAATCATTGAAGATTGGGAATCAGATAGTGATGATGAGCAGGTAGAAACAACATCTAAGGCAAAAAGGTTTGAGGATGTTAAACCAATTGAACCTAAAGTCAAACATACTGATTTTGTTAAACCTGTGCTAGGAAGTAGAATCTCTAGGAAAGTGGCTGAGTATGATGATAAACCTAGAAATTATCCTAGGAAGACTTGTGACTTGCCCAGAGGAAACCAGAGAAACTTGCACCAGGTGATCTCACACAAGTTAGGTAGTGACTTTGAACTTGTTAAGAAGGCATGTCACAGCTGTGGTAGTTTTGAGCACTTGCAAGAAGATTGTTATTATTCAATACCTAAGAAAACTAGTGCTCCAAAACCTGAATGGAACCATTATACTAGGGTGAACCATAGGAACTTTGCTAGAAAGACTCACCCACATCCCAAAAGAAACATGGTTCCTAGGGAGATTTTGTTAAGAAATGGTTTTATCTAGGACTGTTTCTCCTATTGCACCACCAAGGCCCATTCCAAAGAAAACAGAGTTTTCTACTGCTAAGGCTAGCAGCAGTACTTCTCATTCTGCTGCTAAGCCAAAAGTGGTTACTGATACTGTTGTGGGAACTTATTTCTATGCTGTTAAGGCCTCAGCTTGCTGGGTCTGGAAACCCAAAACCAGACACAGCAGTGCATCAATGGACTTCAAGAAATATGATTACTTTGATGCACATGGCAGATCCAAGTCAGTAATGGCTTGGGTCCCAAAGAGAAACTAATTCTCTTACTTTTTGTGCAGGGCAATCTACAATTGGAGCTAAAGGATAAATGCATTTTTGATAGTGGATGCTCTGGACATATGACTGGAGACAAAAGCAACTTGGAAGATTTTAAGGCTTTTGATGGTGGTTATGTTGCTTTTGGCAATGATCCAAAAGGTGGCAAGATTGTTGGTAAAGGTACTATTAGAACAGGAAAATTGGATTTTGAAACGGTGTATTTTGTAGAGGGACTTAAGTTCAATCTTTTTAGTGTCTCACAAATGTGTGACAAAAAGAATTTTGTTCTTTTTACAGACGCTGATTGTCTTGTTTTGTCTCCCGACTTTAAGTTGCCTCATGATTCAGAAGTACTACTTAAAGTCCCTAGAACAAACAATATATACAGTGTGGACATTAAGAACATCATTCCTAAAAGAGATTTAACTTGTCTTTTTGCAAAGGCCACCATTGATGAATCCAAGCTTTGGCATAGAAGATTGGGTCACTTAAATTTCAAAACAATAAATAAATTGGTTAAAGGTAACCTTGTAAGAGGTTTACCTTCAAAAATTTTTGAAAATTCTGAAACCTGTGTTGCTTTTCAGATGGGAAAGCAACACATAGCTTCTTGTAAGTCCAAAGTGGTGAACTCTATTTCTGAACCCTTGTATATGTTGCATATGGATCTATTTGGACCAACTTTTTTGAAGAGCTTGAATAAGAAGATGTATTGCTTAGTTTTCACTGATGATTTTAGTAGGTTTACTTGGGTATTCTTCTTAGCAACTAAGGATGAGACTGCTGACATTCTTAAGGATTTCATTACTAGAGTAGAAAACCTTGTAAATCATAAGGTCAAAGTAATCAGATGTGACAATGGAACTGAATTTAAGAATCATGTAATGAATCAGTTCTGTGAGGAAAAAGGTATTTTAAGGCAGTTTAGTGTGGCTCGAACTCCTCAGCAAAATGGTGTTGCTGAAAGGAGGAATAGGACATTAATTGAGGCTGCTAGGACTATGTTGTCTAATTAAAAATTACCCACTACTTTTTGGGCTGAGGCAGTCAACACTGCTTGTTTTGTACAAAATAGGAGTAAGGTATTTAAGCCTCATAACAAGACCCCATGTGAACTACTTCATGGTAGGAAACCTATGATAGATTTATTGAAACCATTTGGGTGTCCTGTCACTATCTTAAATACCAATGATCAACTAGGCAAGTTTGATGATAAAGCAGACAAAGGTTTCTTTGTAGGATATTCCACAAATAGCAAGGCATTTAGGGTTTTCAATAGCAGAACTAGACATGTGGAAGAAAATCTGCATGTTAGATTTAGTGAAAATACCCCAAATGTTGCTGTAACAGAACCTAAGTGGCTCTTTGACATTGATTCTTTTACTAAGACCATGAATTATGAGCCAATGTTAGCAGGTTCTACTAACATGTCTGCAGGAACACAAACTAACCCCCATGCAGGTACACAAGCAAAGAAGAATGCCTCTGCAGAGGAGTTTGTTTTCATTAAGAAGTGGAAGTTTAATCAGTTCTTCACACCAACAGATAAAGAGGGAAAGAGTTCTGATGATGATGCTGTTCATAAGGAAGTACCAAAGGATGATGCAGAAGGTGATGATGAACCTTCTAATGATGGCAAGAATGTTGAAAAGTCAGCAAAGCATGGAAGTTCAAGAAATAAAGCTAGCAGCAATATCTCCCATTCTGCTGCTAAGCCAAATCATTCTGCTGCTAAGTCTAGCAACAGTATCTCTCATTCTGCTGCTAAGCCTAGTGGTTCTGCTGCCATGCCCAAAGATTCTGCTGCTGACTCTAATGAAAGTGTTAATGATGATGTTGACTTTCCTGAATTGGAGGAAATCTACTATGACACAGATGATGATGTTGTGGATGTTTTTGGAGCAGAAGCTGATTTGAAAAATATGGAGTCTGTTATTCAAGTCAGTCCTACTCCAACTACAAGGATACATAAGAACCATCCCAAGGAGCAGATAATTGGTGATGTACAATCTGCTGTACAAACCAGAAGTAAAACAAAAGGGTTGGGTGATCTACTCCATCAAGGTTTATTTGCTCAATCATTGCATCAGAGAAATAGCCACAAGGACCTACAAAATTGCAAGTTTGCCTGTTTCTTATCACAAGAGGAACCCAAAAATATTCACAAAGCTATGCAAGATTCAAGTTGGATTGAAGCCATGCAAGAGGAGCTGTTGCAGTTCAAGCTTCAAGAAGTCTGGACACTAGTTGATTTGCCTAATGGGAAGAGGGCAATTGGTACAAAATGGGTGTTCAGGTGCAAAAGAGATGAAAGAGGAATTGTGGTGAGAAACAAAGCAAGACTAGTGGCTCAAGGGTACACTCAGGAAGAAGGAATAGATTATGATGAGGTATTTGCTCCTCTAGCAAGGATAAAGGCTATTAGACTGTTCTTGGCTTATGCCTCATTCAAGAACTTTCCTGTGTACCTAATGGATGTGAAAAGTGCTTTCCTGTATGGAAAGATTGATGAAGAGGTTTATGTGATGCAACCTCCTGGTTTTGAAGATCCTGACTTTCCAGACAAAGTATATAAAGTGGAGAAAGCACTGTATGGTTTACATCAAGCTCCTAGAGCTTGGTATGACACCTTGTCCAAGTTTTTGTTATCTAATGGGTTCACAAGGGGAACCATTGATAAAACTTTGTTCATCAAGAAAGACAAAAAGGATATCCTACTAGTTCAGGTTTATGTAGATGATATCATTTTTGGGTCTACAAACAAGGTGTTCTATGAAGAATTTGAGAAGCTAATGCATAACAGATTTCAAATAAGTTCTATGGGAGAACTGATATTCTTTCTGGGGCTTCAGGTTAAGCAGACTGCAGATGGGATCTTCATCAGTCAAGACAAGTATGTGGCTGATATGTTAAAGAAATCTGGTTTTAATGATGTGAAGGCAGCTAAGACACCAATGGACAACAACAAACCTTTACTCAAGGATGAAGATGGGGAAGAGGTTGATGTACATCTTTATAGATCAATGATTGGTTCATTGATGTATCTGACTGCTTTGAGGCCAGACATCATGTTTTCTGTGTGTGCTTGTGCCAGATTTCAAGTGTCCCCAAAAGTCTCACACTTGAATGCTGTCAAAAGAATTTTTAGGTATCTAAAGGGTCAACCAAAATTAGGCCTTTGGTATCCTAATAGTTCATCATTTAACTTGGTAGCATACTCAGACAGTGACTATGTTGGAGCAAGTTTGGATAGAAAATCTACCACTGAAGGATGTCAATACCTTGGACATAGATTAATCTCATGGCAATGCAAGAAACAGACTGTGGTGGCTAATTCAACAACTGAAGATGAGTATGTGGCTGCTTCTAGTTGCTGTGGACAAGTACTCTGGATTCAGAATCAACTCTTGGATTATGGGTATAATTTTATGAACACCAAACTTTATATTGATAATAACAACACAATGTGTATAATAAAGAATCCTGTTTTTCACTCTAAAACAAAGCATATAGAGATAAGACATCATTTTATTAGAGATTGTTATGAGAAAAAGTTAATTCAAGTGGTTAAAATACATACTGACAATAATGTTGCTGATCTACTTACAAAAAGTTTTGATGTAAGTAGGTTTCAATTTTTAGTTGCTAGTATAGGTATGATCAATCTTTAAAATCTTCTCTCTGTATGACTTGTAAAAAGTTTTTGAGGATTTGTGTTATTATTAATCAAATAAATTGTTTCCAGTATTTGCTATGTATGTATGTTGTCTATTGCTAAGTTGGTTATTCTGTTGTTTGTCTTGTGATTATTGTAAGATACTCTTGTTTGTGTTTTTGTGGTTTTTGGACTAATCTTTTGCAGGATAAGTCACAAGAGTATGGTTGATTGATGAGAGAAAGATGATTATGATATTCAGGGGAGGATATCAATTCAGAATCAGTGATAAGAGTGGATGTTTATCAACACAAGGATCATAAAAGTTTTTTCATTAAGTGGTTCATTCATTACATAAGCAGAAGTTACTTCATCCTGGACTTAATGGCAACATAATCAACACAAAACAAAAACAAACACAAACCTAACACAAAACAACTACTTCAGCTTCCCTTTTCCTTTTCCTTGGACATCAGGCATGGTTTTGTGGACTCCTCTGCCATCAATGGCATCAGACACCTTCGTGCAAGGGAGTCCCAGCACTACTGTTCTCGTCTTTGGATCTTGCTTGTTCTCAGGTACAGGGATCCTACTCATTGATGATGCTGCTTTTTCAAACTCACTTGTTAGTAAGACTGATAGCACTTGGAGATCATCATCATCAGATGAGTCAGAAGAGGAGGATGAATCATTCACATAGGATGGTAGTTCATCTATTGAAATTTCATCAGAGGAGGTTGTTTCAACCTTTTTCTTTGATGTTTTGTTCATTGAGCTTGAGGTGTAGTCTGGTGGAAAATACCCTTTCCATCCTCCGGAAACTGAGTCTGAAGACGAATCAGATGAAATCTCCACAGCGATTGATGGGGAAGGATTCATTGTGTTGGAAAATTGTTTCATGGTATGTGATGGAGTTGGTATTGATAATTTTAGGACTTTTATAGAACCAAGGGTGCATTAAAGTCATTAAATGCAGGGTTGGTATTAGGAATTAATTCATTGGATTTGCTGGAATTAATTCATTTATGGTAATTTTGTTGAGTTGACCAAAAGGTTGGGTATTTATTTTGGGTAATGGTATAAGTGTTTAGAATCCATTCTGCTGCTGAAGATTATGCTGCTCAGAGTTGAAACTATTGGATTCTACTGCTTGGTTTGAAAGTGAAGGGACTATTTTGTAAATTGGCGCGAATAAAGCCCTATGTGGATCTAAACGGAATAAACCCAATTCGATCTCACCAATAATTTTGTGCGCCCAAAATTAAACCTAATTCAAACCTTAACACTTCTCTTCATCATTCGATCAAAACCCCCCAAATTCAAGACCCTAATTTACAATGTTGTGACGCACTTACTCCGCCGAGCACAATCAAATTGCTTTTCTTCTGAAGGTCCCAGAGGCAGATGAATTTACTGAAGTCATTGACTTTCTTAATGCTACTTCAATTAGGTATGCATTAACAGTTAATCCAACTATATATAGATCCCACATGAGGCAGTTTTGGTCGACTGTTACGGCTGAAACTCAAAATGGGGAACAAATGTTAATTGCCACAGTAGATGAAGAAAGAATAGTTGTTACTGAAACATCTGTAAGACGAATTCTTCATCTTGCAGATGATGAAGCAACAACTTGCCTTCCTACTTCTACTATTTTTGAGGAACTTGTCAAAATTGGGTATGAAAGACCAAACACTAAATTAAATTTTTGCAAACGTCTCCTCTGCCCACAATGGAAATTTCTTATTCATATCATTTTACATTGTCTTAGCCCTAAAGCAACTGGGTGGAATGAGTTCAGTACAACTCAAGCATCAGCCTTGATTTGTCTGGCTATAGGACAACCATTTAACTTTTCAGCTATGATTTTTGAAGGGTTGAAAAAGAATATTTCAGGAAATTTTTATATTTATCCAAGGTTTTTGCAACTAATCATTGATAGTCAATTACAAGAACCTTTTGAACATGAAAAGCCTTATAAATTTTTTGTGCTTGTAACCAAAATGTTTAAACACTTGAGAAAGAATGGGACTGGATTTTCTGGAAATATCACACCTTTGTCCCAACATATTTTAAACATTGTTGCGGCTGTTGCTCAGGGTGAAGAAGCTGAAAACCCCACAGCTTCCCATCACACACCCACTCCTGAAAATACAAGTGCATCATCTCATAATGAACCCCAAAAGACCCAAACACCTAGGCATTCACAAGAAAAGAGCACTGAGTTACCTCAGACTAGTGCTAGTATGGAAGCAGATGAGGCTGCCATAAGTGATGGAGATGGCATGAAGGAAGGGGCTGACACTACTGTTTTTAACTTAGAAGTTGAACAGGCCAGTGTCAACATAGATAAGACCCCAATCTTGGCAACATCTACTGCTGAGGGTTCTCATGAACCTGATGTACAAGATGGTAACCCCAGCCAAATGGCTAAACAAGGGGGCTCAGGTGCTCAATCTAGGATTGAGACTGAGTTTCAGTCCAAATATTCACCTCTCAGGGAAGTTAACACATCCCGAAGTGATGAGGACAGACATGAAACTAATGAGGAATTGATGGATCAATTTGTACAACATGACATTGCCTATGATACACCTCTCGGACCAGGTCACACATGTCGAAGTGTTGAGGCTAGCATTAAACTTGAAACAGAGGAATTGACGGGTAAAACTAATGTACAAAATGTCAAATCCAAGGATCCACCTCTCGGGTCAAGTAACACAGACCGAAGTGGTGAGGATAATGTGAAACAAATAAATGCATTGACGGAAAGATGTACCAAGTTGGAAGCTCAAGTTCTTGATCTCACCAAAACAGTCAAAAGTTTGAAGTTCAGGGTCAACTTTTTGGAAAGAAAGCACAGGTCAAGAGCTACACTTCTTAGAAGGTTCAAGAAAGTGAATTCCAAACCAAGTTTGGGAGAGGATGCTCCCAAACAGGGGAGGAATGAAGAGGAGGAAAACAAGGGTCAAGGGGAGGTTGGTGGTATTGCTGAGAATGAAGTTGAAAAAGATGTTGGAAATGGTGTTGCTGCTGATGTTGATAAGAAGAAGACACAGGATGATTCTGCTGCTAGTGCAGGACATTCTGCTACGGGGTTAAAGGATACTACTGCTGATTGAGAAAAGGGTTCTGCTGCTGAATCAGATGATGATACCATTCCTATAGCCCAAGTTATGCTAAACCTTAAAACAGCACAACAACAACAACAACAATCATCACAAAAACCTAAACATGCTGCTACAATGAAACAACCAACACCTTCAAAACCAAAAGCTAAAGGAGTTGTCATTCAAGAACCTGTATCCATTCCAAAACCTGTACAACTAACCATTTCATCAACAAACAAAGGCAAAGGCATCTTGGTTGAAGAACCAAAGAAGAAGTTTAAGTTTATGGATGCTACTGCCAAAGAACTACAAAGTGAAACTGATGAAGAGGCTGCAAGGAGAATGGAAGCACAATGGAATGCAGAAGTTGAAATGGAAAGACAGAGGCAATTACAAGAGGATTGGGAAGTGGCAATGAAAACTCAAAGGGATGAAAGAGAGAAGTACACTCCTGAGGAACAACAAGATGCTATAGCTGATATGCTTGGAGCATTTAGAAAGAAGCAAAATGAAAAGAAGGGTGAGTACAAGAAGAAGAAACCTTCGAAAACTGATGAATATAATTATATGAAAATGTATCTAAGAAATCAAGCTTATTGGAAGCCTAGTGTATTCAGAGGAATGAGTAGAGCTGATGTTGCAAAGGCTTATTATGAGACTCATGCAAGAATTAACAGACCAATTGAGCCTATGACTGATGCTGAAATTAAGAAACTTATAAGAAGAGTGGATCCAAAGGCTTATCTTAGTCATGAATCTCAAGTTACAAAGCCTAAAGAAGTAACTGAAGTTATGCAAGAAAAGATTGTGAAAGAGAAAGAGGTTGTAGGTGAAGCTGAGAAGGAAAAAGAAGTTGTTGAGGAGCAGAATGTTGAAGAGACAAAACCTAAATCTACTATTGGTGTGAAAAGAACACGAAAAAGGTTAAAGTTTGTTGGAAGGAAAAAGAAAAGAGCTAAATCTGTTGTAATGGTGTATAGTTTGTTTATGGTAAAGATACGAATAGATATTATTCTTGTATAGAAAGTTTTTGTAACCGACTAGAACTCCATAAGTGTATAAAAGGAGGATCTAGGGTTAGGGTTAGATAACGATTGTTTAGCATACGTATTGTCTTGTATTCACTTCAAGGTTCGTTGTAACCCTGTTACTTTTGAGTAACCGTATATTAATATATTGAGATGAAGGTTGAGAGAATTTACTATGTGTTATTGTTAATTCTTCTTAAGATTAATTACTAGTTTCCGCATAGTAATTAATAGATCATTCAAAAGCAGTTTCTATACCTATTGCTTTAGGTTTATATCTAAAGTAATTAACAAGATCGTTAAGCTCATCTGGGATCAACACCCGATAACCCGAGAACATATTTTTAAATCAACCCGAACGACTAACCTATCGGGTTTCGGGTTGTCGGGTCAACCACAGTTTAGAACCCTTAGACAACTATGTCGGTTGGTCGGTAAGACTACAATCGTAACGAGCACTTTCACATTAGGGTTTTACCACTTGTCGATCAGAATCAGATTAAATGAATCATAGAAGAGTGTTTCTTTGTCGCCAAAACTTTACATTGCAGCAGCAACATAAACCATAATAATGTCTCATAAACTTGCGTGTACACTTCAGCAGACCAGAATCAAAAAACGATTTAACAAACCCTAATAATCAACCAATCTTTAACCACTAACTCAGCTTTGATTAGCAACATCAAAGAACATCATGTAGGGTAAACATAAGAAAGAGCTCGACTACAACAGCAATATAATCAGTTAAACCAAACTGATTTTATAAGTTTAAACCCTAAAAAATTTGTTTAGAAACCCTAAACACCAATCGTACATCAAAGCTGCTTCCATTCATGTATTATTGACACCAAACAACATATATCCAACTTCCACAATGAATTAATTCATGGAAACACGAATTCAAGAAGTTGAGTATCACAAAAACCCTAAAAATTGAAAAACATAAACTTCTCTGCAGCAGTTTTCCAAAATTTATACCTGACGATTAAGAGCTCAGATTGAAGATCCCTCCTGTGAGAATGTACCTTGATATATGAAGAACCTCCAGTAAACATTTCAGCCCGATCCAACGGTTAACGAATAACAAATCGCCTTTATAAAACAGCTCTGCAGAAAGTTGCGAAAATTGAAACCAGATTTGAATTTTTTCTTCTTCTTCGCCAATAAAACCTTGTGAATCCCTAGATCATGAGCTCCCCGAGCTCTGATATCACTTGCGAGGATCTAAACACACGTGACTTATGTTGAGGATACTTTGAGTGTATATCAAATAATATGCGGAATCTACTACTTGATACTTAGAGTATTTTATTGATGTAACAGTAATTGTATGAATTGTTTATATGAAAAATGAATATCACCAAATGCATCAATATTATTAGATATAATACGAGTGATCTTGCTTATCACTAGGGTTTACAAACCTTGAAGCTTAACAAAACATACATATTAAACATGTAACCTAGGACCTCCTTTTATAACACAAAGAGTCCTGTACAAGTTAAGTATGATATTCTAAACATTTGGAATATCCGTATAATTCTAACTATATAAGATATACACAAAATCTATTCTATACTTATCCTTTTACACGTCTTCATGAGCAGTACGATCTTCAGTCTTCAAGCAGTCCAGCAGTATTAACTTCTATACCAACAGTACTAACTCATCAGTTAGTACTATTAGTTATATCTTCAACAGTCTTCAACTTTAACGCTAGCAGTACTAATATTTACACTAGCAGTAGTAACTCAGTTAGTACTGTTAGTGCTATTCCTCAGCAGCACTAATACAAAACCAATGCCTTGAACATTTAATTCCTAACAACCGCTCTCAAGACTATGCGAGGGAGGTGGTGGGTCATCGGCACTGTAACCACCGTGACCACGTGCGACTGCTCTTGCCATCTGTAAAAGTACAAGTTGAATAACATATAGAAATTCATGAACAAATTAACATAAGCATGCACACATTCAAATACATACACATTCAAATAAATATACACATTTAAACAATCAATAACAATTTCATTCAAATAAGTGTCGTTTTACAAGGTATAATTTAATATCTATCTGCTAAATCATAATCACTATCATAAACAGCATTAGTCGTAACTTCAACTACAACTTCATCATCAGAATTGTTTGCGACTTCATTTTCAAAAGCTGCTAAATCATAAGGATCGTTGTCTTCATCATCAATAAAATCATTGTCGTCATCAACATGAATGATTGTTGGTGGTGGTGGTGGTGGTGGTGCCTGAACTAACGTTGAATGACCATCGATATTCTAGGTTTGAAATTCCAAATCATTCAAATTAGCAGACAGTTCGAGATTAGATGAGTTGTTGCCATGTATCACATCATCATCGTCTTCTACCACAATGACATCCCAGGTTGTGTTGTGATTCACATCTTGGATGACCTTTCAATGGAGTGGACGTCTGGCAGGATCTTCAAGGTAGAAGACTTGTTTTGCTTGTGTTTCGAGAATGTAAGGTTGATCTTCAAACGCATAGCTACATGGCCAAATTTGTTTCATTTTGTTTCTAGTGGTAAAACGTTGGACTCTATGGTTTTTGTTGCTTAAGTCGAACCACTTAACTCGAAACAACACAACTTTGAACTGGGTATACGCAAACTCCATAATTTCTTCTAGCCGACCATAATACATTTCTCCTTTCTTCTCACCAGGTGAGCAAATTCCGATGTTCTGAGTTGTACATTTTATATCGCGGCTGTGTACGAAAAACTTCACGCCTTTGACTACGCAAGAGTTGACTGAGATTGGGGTCGGTGATGGTCCACAAGCTAAAGCGAATAAGTCGGGAGTACAACTTGGGTCATTGGCTATGTAAAGCGTACGGATCTATGAAAAAAGATAAGAATAGATAGAGATGAGTAATAGTCGTTATTTATACAAGGAAATACATGCAATAAGTTTACCTTCGTCTCAAACCAACTAGCAAATTCTTTCAACATGTCGCTATCAGGAAATTCCCTGAAAATGTTCATGATATTAGAATAAATCGAAAAGATAACTTGAGAAAAAGAAATTTCGAAATGAAAACGCGTACCTCTCGAACGCGTTCGGGCACGTGTCAATCTCAGGACTGTTGTTAAGTACATACCATATCACTTTCTTCATTTCTTGGAGATCTAACCGAACCAATGCCTCTTTACTAGACTTAGTAAATAGTGATCGAAACACTTGAAAATCACTTGTTGGGCAAGGACAGTCCTGATTACGGTCGGGATGATTAAATTTTGTCCCAACACCTCGAAAATAACGAGAACAGAATGTTAATGCTTTGTCTGAAACATAACCCTCCGCTATTGAACTTTCCGGCTTAGCTTTATTTCATACATAGTTTTTTAGCTTCTTCATGTATCTTTCAAATGTATACATCCACCGGAATGAAACAGGCCCGCCTTCAAGAGCCTCTTCAGGTAAATGCACAACCAAGTGAATCATAATGTCAAAAAAAAGCAGGAGAATATATTTTCTCGAGACTGCACAAAATATTGATCAACTGGTGTTTTGCTTTCACCATGTCATTCACCATCAAAGTTCGGGTATAAATTTGCTTAAAGAATAAACAAAGCTCGATTAATGGTGTATAAGTCTGTGCGTCCAAGTATTGTTGAAGTCCATAAAGAAGTAACCGTTGCATCATAATATGACCGTCATGAGACTTCATGCCCATTATATTGTTATCATCTTTGGTCACTTTTGACTTGAACTTGGATCCAAAACCATCTGGTAGTTTAATTGTTTTGATGTATTGACAGAACCGTTTTCTTTTATCTCGTGTGAGGGAGTACTTAGCATGTGGCTTCAAGCACTTCCCGTTTTGTTTGTTTCCGAGCCACAACTCCTGTCGAATGCCCAAAGCTTGCAAGTCTTGTCTTGCCTTAGTGGTGCCTTTAGCATGACATCTAAATTGTGTTGTAGAGAAAGAGAAGACCAATATTCAAGCTCGTAAAAAATAGACCATTTAGTCCAGTTCAGTTCGGTTGTCATATTACATTTTATCTTCCCACCCTATAATCTGGATGTTTCCCCGGCACACGTGTGGGCAATTTCGCAAGTTGAGTCAAGATAATAGCCGGAGTATCTTTTCTAGGAGAATCTCTATCATCGGTTTTACCATTGAATGTCTTATTGTCCATCCTCCATTTATGGTTTTTCTAAGAATCTTCTATGGCCAACTTAAGCTGTTTTGCTTATCACACGCGTAGCCGGAGTGTCTACTTTGCATGTTAGGCATGCGTAGTAACCTTGCCCACTCCAACCAGACAAACTAATTCGAGCATGAAAATCATCGATGGTCCATAAAAGCATCGCTCTCATGTAGAATTCTTTGCCTGTAATAGCGTCCATAGTCAAGACACCTGGTTTTTTCCATAATTCCTGCAGGTCATCAATCAAAGTCTTTAAATAAACATCAATGTCCTTCACTGGTGATTTAGGGCCAGGAATCAACAACATCAGCAGCAAAGAAGTCTCTTTCATGCATAACCACAGAGACAAGTTGTATGTTGTTAATATGACCGGCCACATGTTGTAAGACTGACTAAGGTTGCCGAACGGATTGAAACCATCAGCAGCCAACCCTAATCGAACGTTTCTTGGTTCTTTAGCAAAATCCGAATATTTACCGCTGTCAAACTTCTTCTATGCTTTACCATCAACCGGGTGTTGCATCTTACCATTTTCCATAGACTTTTCAGTAGCATGCCAAGTCATATGTTTTGCGGTGTGAATAGACTTGTATGAACGTTGTACTCTAGGAATGATAGGAAAGTAGCGCAACACCTTGTTAGGAACTTTCTTCCCGGTTATGTTCTTTTCTTTCCATCTACTCGTTTTATAGACCGGACAATACTCCAAATCTTTGGCATCATCCCCCCGATATAAAAAGCAATCATTTTCACAAGCATGTATCGACTTGTACCCTAACCCAATCTTTTTAAATGACTTTTTATAGCATAGTATGACGGTGGGAGATTGTAACCTAATCTGGGCAAAAATACCTCTTAGGGAAACTTTAGCGTATTGTTAAATGAAGTATCACTCCATTTACCTCTGACCTTGAGATGCGTAAACTTTTCCATAAAATCCAAGGTATTCATAAAGTCACAACCCGGGTACAGAGCCTGATTGGAACTGGCAAGTAACTCTTCAAACTCGTTACGTACAAGAGGTTTTGTTGCTCTAGTCAATATTTCCTTGAGTTGGCTCATTTTGTTCATTATTCGGAGGAATATCAAGAATATCATTAAGGCACGCACCCATGTCACTCATCTCACGTTGTGTTGTGTTATGTACTAACGGCGGAGGATCTGGTTCACCATGATCGCGCCATTATGTATTAGTTGGGTCCCATCCACGGTCTCCAATGTGGTTTTTAAGATCATGTAGAGTTACCCATTCAACATTACGACAAATACGACATGGACATTTTATTTTTCCGTAACTATTCAGTAACATCTTGCAATGATCGAGGAATGTGGCAAGACCATCAAAAAATTGTCTGGAACAACGACTCTCGAAACGGGTCCAACTCTTATCAAGTATCATAACTAAATTTTTATGACGGAATCATTTATTATATGCACTTAATTAAACACATTCAAAAGATACGACACAAACACATATAACCGTGAATTATTACGAGTTGTTTTGTTCACCTAGTGCAACTATGGAAGGCAATCCTAACCCACTCTTTGAATGATTCGTCTCATATATGAATGCGTACAACTGATTTACTATTTGAAAAAATTTCGGCAGCATTTCCCCTCAACTCCCCAAGTATGTGCATTAAAGACATATTCGTAGGAGTAAAGGAGAAATACTGTCGAAATCATCTTAAATAGTAAATCAGTTATACGCATCCATATCCTAAAAGAGACAAAACATTCAAAAAGCAGTCCCAAACAGGGGAATTTTTGAAATTAATCTCTAATAAATTAATTCCAGACGGGTTTTCTATAGGATGATTAACTTCGGATGGGGACTTTCCGAAATTAATCACTAAACTCCTGAAACATTCACAAAAGTCTAACAATAATACACAAATTGACTAACATTCTAAAATCACATTCACAAATCGACTAACAATCACATATACAATTAATATAATATAATCACAAACTCAACATGTAATAGTGTCAACATAGCCTTTTCATTGAGTACTCACTATATGAAATTAAATGAGTCGTCTTTACATTTTTTACGCTTAAGGCGCACCCCTTGGTGGTGTTTCTTGACGGACTAAGGCACACCCTACGTGGGTTTTTCAGCCACGACCAAGGACTACAACGAGCACACCTTATGGGGTGTCTCATTAGCTTCAAATATACAACCAACTAGCAGTAAGAACTAGGATAGCATCAAAATCAATGCAAAGCTATACGGCTAGTCCAATACCAAGTCCCCTAAACTGCTATTAGCACCGTGGGTACATAATGAGCACAAACCACCTTGGTTGTGTCGTTAAAACCAACCAAACAACTAACCAAACGCAATATCTACTATCTCGACTGGAAAACTAAATTACTACGGCTGGAAAACTACAACTACTACGGCTGGAAAACTACAACAAAGCATAAAAATGAAAAAACAAGTAACATACTGTCTCGGCTGTGGTCTCTCGGGCTACGGTCTCGGGCTATGGTGTCGGGTTGTGGTCTCGGGCTGCTATCTCGGGCTACAGTCTTGGGCTGCGGTCTCGGGCTTGGGCTATATAAAAAGAGAGCACATTTATACCGGTTGCTTAATACAAGAGCTAAAACTATTGATGGCAACATGTCGTCGGGATACCAAAAGTTTAAAAATAAAATAAAGAAGGGACCACATTAATTTGCACTTAAATTACATAAATTTAAAAAAAAATAAAAAAAAAATTAGCAAAATTAGAATTACATGCGTGGTGGGGAAGAAGAAGAAGTGGGGAAGAAGAATTAAACAAAGGAGGGGTTGAGGAAAGAATTAAACATGACAAGAAGTAGGGAAAAAGTGCACAGTGGTGCTCGTGTAGTGAAGACTGTGGTGGTAGTAATAGAGCTACTGTGGTGGTGGTAGCAAATGTGGTGGTGTAGTGATGGTGTTGGTGGATTACTGGTGGTGGTGTTGGTGGATTAGTGGTGGTGGTGTGGTGGTGGTATATCACCGGCAATAATTGAGGATAGATCGATTTTTTTTTCTAAGTCTTTGACCAGATCTGGTTTTTGTGTACTTTTAATATAACTTATAATTGTCCCGACGACATGTCATCGGGACCAATAAAAATCTTTTGTCATTTTGCTTTTTGGCGGGATAAATGAAAATTTGGGGGGGGGGGGGTCAATAATATCACGACATGGCGTCGGTATTTATTGTATAATTAGATTAATCTTAATTAAAATTAATACTTAAAAATTAAAAAAAATTAATTAGTTAATTCTTGATTATCTATAGTAAAATTAATAAATTATTAATTTAAATATTTTTATAAATTAATATTATCAAATAATTACTTATTAAATAAATACTTTTATAAATTAAAAAATTTAAAATTAAATACTTTTATTTAAATATAAATAAAATTAAATTAAATAACTAGTCAAAATTTTACTTTCGGTAATTTTTCTAAATTAAAAACCAAACCAACATCTTTAGCTTGAGCATTAAACAATTGTGCTTAAATAAAATTCCGCCAAAATCCTCAACCTAAAAGTTAACACACATATTATTATACATAACAGTAGTTTAGCATTGTTGTAAAATGTAAATGCAAATTTTCGATTATATCATTGTAGTTTAATGCTTTTTCATTCTATTATAGATCGTACATTTAATTAATTATGCAAAAACATTGTTTAAAATTAGGATGGAGCTTCGATGTTGTTATAAGGTATTATCCATAACATGTGTTTAATGCATTGTGTGTCCCATGTTTATTATGGATATAGTCATATATGTTTTAACATGGATATATTAGGGAATCGTAGGTTGTTACATGGCATGTATACAACTTGTTAAACGGAATGAGTCGAGGATGCTATTGTTATACATGAGATGTTAAACGAATGAGTCGAGATGCTATAGATATGTTCGCATTTAATTTATGCTATTTAGAAAGTGATGGTCATTTGTAAACTAGAATTAATGTGTCAAGTATAATATGTATTAAGAATAGTGGGATTATAGCACTAGTAATAATTGTAACTTAAGTATAAGTGTAGTGCAATACATTAGCCCACATTAGGTCCAATGTAAAGCCCATCCAAGCCCACTTGGATAGCTATGAACTCATAAAACCACACACACTCTCATATCTTAGTTAATGTCTCATATTGCAAAAGAGAGTGTGTGTGTGTGTGTGTTTTCCCTCCTAGTCATTGTATTATTTCTTTCCAAAGGTTATAATCATTCGACTAGTATTTTTCCCATATGATCCACACTTCTCTTGTTCTTAACTTGTGTTTGTGAGTCATCATCTTGTCGAGTGCTTTGTGTGATAGAGAGGGTGGTTCGGTTCATCTTCAAGGTGAAGGTCGACATTAACAAGTGGTATCAGAGAGCCTAGCTTCAAGGTAGGACTTTGTTAGTTCTTGTGTTAGGTTCTTGTTGAAAAATTCATATTGGTGCGTTCTTGATTTTTCTGTGAAACGAGCTATTTGTTTCCTGTGAAATTCGAACACAAGACCAAAGGTTTTATTTTTGTGCTTGATCTTAAAGATAAAAACACCCTTTGTTATTTTTCTTTCAATAAGAAAAGTTAAAACTTGTGTTTTTCTTCGATTCGATCCACAACAATTAAGGATAAAGTGTGTTTGTTCATAGATTCGACTTGGTTTTTGAAAGTATACTAGTTTGTCACTCACATCTTGGTTTAGAAGATCAAATTTTTGTGCTTGTTCTTGGTCCCTAGATCGACTTTAATCCATAAATCTTGTATAAGATTTGTTTTTGGATTGATTAGTGATAGAAGTGATTGATTATAGTTAGTAATAGTTGGTAGAAGTTGGTGAGTTGGTAAAGGAAAGTCTTACAAGAAGAATGGGCTTGGCAGTGGAAAGCATGGGTAAGTAAGGAAAAGGACAAAAAGTTAGAATTTTCTGCAGTCTCTCGCAATTCAGAAAGTCAACACTTTTCTCGCAATTGGTCAAGCTTCTCGGAATTGGCACATAATTTCGCAATTGGTCAAGCTTCTCGGAATTGGCACATAATTTCGCAATTGGTCAAGCTTCTCGGAATTGGTACATAGCTTCGCAATTAATCAGACTGTCGGAATTCATTTCGCAATTGGCACCTTGTTTCACAATTCAAGTCTGTCTCGCAATTCCTGGCTATTTCGCAATTGGAGCAGTTTTCAGCTTTGGCAATTTCAGTCCTTGTCTTTTCCAGCAGCTTTGAGGAAGTTTCGGAATTGACAGTTTGGCCGTCGCAATTGACTTAAATGACTTCAAAGCTAAATAACTTTTAAGGATTTGATTCGAACGTAATTTCGTCAACTCAAAAGTGAACTCGGTATTTTAGCACTTGTATAAGTGAGTAAAATACTTCGACAAACGGATATATACCCTCTTGTATAAGAGTGTTAGATTTTTTATATAAATTACCAATTTATATAAATTAGATATATTTCTATCTAAATTGATATTTTGCCATAATTTGTATAAATTTTGGTCAAATTGAAATTTCTATAGAAATTGTCGTGTTTATCTAAATTGTAATTTACATAACTTTTGTCGAAATTGTAAACTTTTGACTTTGTCTTAATTATACTCTAATCAAATTTAGTAACGTTAGTTAATTTGTCTCTTTCACCTTCAACGATTATCAACATCAAACCAAGGCTTCACAACATCAACCAAGTTTAACCTTCAACAACAACATCTCCTATTTTGTTGCAAATATCCTCAATCCACTTTATCATACAAATACTTCGAAGATGACTACACAACAAGACATTCATGCCGCAGGTTCAGAAAACCATCCTCCAATGTTAGAAAAAGGTGGTTATCTTCCATGGACGAGTCGTATGAAAAGATACATGAAAACCAAGCCTAATGGACAAGGTAGACTCTTGATCAAATCCATAGAGGAAGGTCCATTCGAGCCTCGTGAGATTGAAGCAGCAGCTGGAAATCCAACTTCAGAACCTCCTGTCGCAACAACTTACAAAATCCAATAAGAAAAGGATTATACGCCAGAAGACTGGAAACAAATTGTAGCTGATGACTTGGCAATGCATCTAATCCAACTTGGTTTACCACAAGAAATATTATGTGCTGTAGACAGTTGTGAAACTGCTCATGCTCTGTGGGAATGAGTCAAAAGACTCTGTTATGGTACAGATATTGGTAAACAAGACATGGAAAACAAGCTTCTGACTGAATGGGAGAAGTTCACATCCACTCCAGCTGAACAGATTGAATCTTACTACACACGGTTTTGTACTCTAATGAATGAGTTGATCAGAAACAATTTGGCACCTAAACAAATTGTTCAAAACATCAAGTTCATGAACAACCTTCCAGAAGAATGGGGATGATATGTCACTATTGTCAACCAAACTAAGAATCTTCACGATGTAAACTATGATCAGCTCTATGACTTCCTAAAACAAAACCAAACAGAGGCGAATGAAGTCAGAAAAGAGAAACAAGCAAAACAACAAGATCCTCTTGCACTCATAGTCCAAACACCTACACCTGCAACAGTTAATACACAACCTTCATCATCTTCATCCCAACAATTCATGCAACAACAATACAATCCTCAAACACCGTTCTACCCACAACAACAACATGTGATCCCGCAACATCAAGAAACCAATCTTAATGATCAAGATGAGTCAACTGCTGCTTTGACTCAAACTTTTGCTTACCTAACAAAAGCATTCCAAGGACGCTACTCCACACCCACCAACAACAATCAACGAATCTCATTGAACACTCGCAACAAGCAAATTGCACAACCGAGTTTCAACAGGGGACAGCAAGGATAGATGGTTGTGGGATATGGGAATCAGCAGGGATATGCTCCAAGATATCAGATGGGTAATCAGAAGGCAGGGCAGTATGTTTGTAATCAGATGGGTCAGTATGCAGAGAATCAAATGGGTACAACTGTTGGTAATCAAAGGGTTCAGAATGCCGAGAATCAGTTTGGGAATGTTGGTGCTTAGGGAGATGGGAATATGAATCAGGGTAATGTGATGAAATGCTTCAACTGTCAGGGTATTGGTCACATGGATAGGAACTGTCCCAACAAGCCGAATAAGAGGGATCCAGCGTATTTGTAGAAAGTATTAATGTTGGCACAGAAGGAAACGGCTGGGCTTCAGTTGAGTGCAGAAGAGAATGACTTCATGGCTATTATGGATAATTCTGAAGATCAAGAGGACATCGATGCAAACTGCATTTTTATGGCAAATCTCCAGGAGGCAAAGTACAACACAGATTCGGAAGCACCTTGTTAGGAATATAAATATTCATATGAAGGCTCGGTCACCCCGAGCATCTAATTAGCATTTATATAGCTCGTAGGCTTATATATATTTGTTTAGTATTATTAGTAGTATTAGTATTATCAGTATTATTAGTGTAGTAATATATATTCGTGGAGTGGGTCGGGGCTTTCCCCACTGTCAGCTCACTCCACAGCCCACTAGGGGCACAAATATTAGGACTATATATATAACCCTTCCCACACAAGGGAAGGGTGGAACTCCTCTCACATTAATCTAATACATTCCAGTTTTCTCTCAAAGGAGTCTCCCTCTCTCTCTAACTTCTCTCTAAAACTTCACCATGGATCTAATCTTCCATGAGCCAAGACCACCCGAATCAACCACACAATCAATATGGTTATTTCCTACAATTGGTATCAAGAGCCATGGTTTCATCTTGGTCAGATCTGTGGTCAATGGTTAGATCCGGTTTGATTGTGTGTTGATATTATCATTTTTGTTGTTCGTACCAATTTTTTTTCTACACAAACTGTGTTACTCATTTTCTTTTGGTTCACTGTTTTACTCATTTGTTTGGTTCGAATCATTAAGTGGGCCTGGTATATATTTCATCCATATTGTTGTTCAGTTTGTGGTCTCAAAAGTTTCAAGAGTGTCTAGCTGTCAATTTTTGTTGTTCCATATGTTCGAATACAAAGTTTCAAGATTGAATAAATGTTGTTAAATTCAAGAGTGAATAAAAACGTGGATGAGTTGTGGTTAAATTTTCTTTGTTGCACGTAATTCATTCTTCTTGGTTGCAACATTTATGGTGGGCTTGTTAAGAGTTTAAGGTATTCAATCATGGGCCTTAACTGGTGTATTTGTAGTTTTACTCGAATATTTTTTTCTTGATCCGGTTGTTTCCTTATTCAGTTTGGATTGATACGTGTGGTTCGAACACCATTTTCTTGTGTTTGCCTTGGTTCGTACAATAGCTAGCACTCTAAGTATCTCGATTTTTTATTTTTGGTGCACAACTTGAATGTTACTTTGGGCTTCTAACAGTGGTTTCCAGGATATTGCTAAACTCATGGTTTTAATGTTGTGGCTTATTGTGGTTAAATTCATGGTTTTAATGTTGGTGACTTGTGGTGATAGTTGGTTGTTGTTGCATCTGGGTTTTAAGGCATACAGTTAAGTATGCAGCAGATATGATGTTCTTGATAGCAGCTGAGTGTGTAAAATGATGAGTTTCTTGAATGCGGTTTGTATGAAAGAGAAAAACACAGATCCGGTTTTTAAGGAAAAGTACGAAAGTGACAGGTTTGACCGGTCAAATGCGGTTTGTCCTGGACTCGGTTTGTCCTGGACTCGGTTTGTCCCAGACGCGGTTTGTCCCAGACGCGGTTTGTCCATACTGTCACGGACTCGGTTTGTGTACATAAGGTGTACGCGGTTTGTGTGTAATGATGAACTCGGTTTGTCCATCTGTTGTGAACGCGGTTTGTCTAAGACTTGGTTTGTGTACACAAAGTATACTCGGTTTGTCCATGTATCACGAACTCGGTTTGTCGACTCGGTTTGTCTGTGTAACCATAAACTCGGTATGTCTTGAACTCGGTGTGTCTGTGTTACGACTTGTTTCTGCTAGTGCTAATTGACTGGGTTCAACAGACAAACACTATCACATATTAACAACGAAAACAACGGACTATTTGACATCATCAGTGAACAAGAACCAAACCGTCATTAAGTTATACCAAACGGTCATTTAATTAACAAGATCATACATATCCAACAACCTCATATCTCAGACCATCCTAAACCCACAATAACAACAAACTCAAAAACATAACAAAGGAAGTGCTTGATCTCAGTTTGCTCACTAATTGTCACGCATCTTTATAAACTACGTGTGAACAAAAACCCATCATTGATCGATGTGATGTCAAACACCATCTCTATATTCGAAAATTCAAGATAAGACTCTAACAAGACTGTTATCAAGCTCTCTTTCATTTCGTTCAAACAAAAATCAAACAAAAAGGGAAATCAATGATCTCAGTTATCTCATTTGGTATTACAAGATCCATCTACAAATGACACCAAAGAGAGTTTACCATCATTGATCTATATCGAAGCTACACTTCGTTGAATATACGATCATTAAAGAAAAGAACTAAAACAAAAGTGTTTCAGTCTCCTTATTGAATCGGTTACGAATGAATTCATTTACATCACTTACCAGAGTCCTTTGTGGTTTGAAGATTTTGGAGCCTTGTTATGCTATAGGATTCGTTGGTTAAGGATAACAAGAGGATTTAATGATGTATCTGTGCTGGGACTAATTTACGCATCAAAGGGGCAAATTATGTGTTTGATGACCTTGTTTGGAGTGATAAATGATGGTGAAGGGGGCGGATTTGAATGTGATATATTAGGGATTTGATGTAATTAGGGTTTGTTTTTTTTGTGGCTGATTGAGAGATGAATTGAAGAAGAAGAGGGGCGGATTATTATTTGATTAGGGTTAAAGTTGTGTGTAAAAGGGAGTTAAAATACCGGATGTGTTTAGGGTTAAGAGAGTGATGGACTTGGGGCGAGTGAATTGTTTGGTTCCGGGCTTTATCTTCTTTAATCAATGGGCCGAGTAAATTGTGTTGGGCTTTATTATTTTAGCTAACTGACATGCTTTGGTCAACTAAGGGTAAATGTGAAGTTAGTATATGATTATAGTTTGACTTACTCTTCCACAAATTGTTGGACTATAAGGTGAATATAGATCGGGCTGTGGTGTCTTGTGAGTCGTGATCCGAGGTTATTGTTTTTGGCAACCGTATGGTGTTGAATTTGGGTTCAAGAGTGAAATGTTTGTGTATATTTGGATCCACAAAGTTTCACGAGGATACACACTTCACGGCTAGTATTTGGGTTTATGAATGTCATCGGGATTACAGAGTTGCGGATTTGGCGGCGTAGTCCAAAGAGAGCCTACCACTTGAGCAAGCATGCAATTTGATTTTTACGATTTGAGTTATAGTTGTCGAATTACAATTTGTTTGATTGCTATTTGTCAAGTTGCGCGTTGACTTGTTGCGACTTGACGGATTGCGATTTGACCTGTTACGATATGACGTTGCGAGCTGACACTTGCGATTTGACTTATTGTGACTTGGTTGATTGCAATCTGACTTGTTGCAATTTGACAATCTGTGACTCGACTTGTTGCGATTTGATCAAGTTGTGATTTGACTTCTGTGACTTGAATTTCGAAAATTGGTATTGCACCTCACTCTTGGGTATTCTGGTTGATTTCACGGTTTCTCTTGTAGATTTTAGAAAATCCCGCGAAAGATTCGATTTCTCGGTTTAAGTCTCAAGAGCTGTAAAATCCCGTGAAATTATGTTTGGACAAGTAGGCTGGACTTGGGTTTAGAAATAATGAAACTTACGGGGTGTGACTAATTTTTCGGGATAAGTTTGTGCTTCAAGATCAGCAGGAATTGGGAAATTATGGTAACTTGGTTGGTTTGTTAATTCACGAGTTGGTGTACTTAGTGTCACAAACATCTCGGGGTGGATGGATGCACGATGTTTGTTGACCCTTGCTCAAGCATATTTAAGGTGATTAGACCTGGATGTTCAAGAAGTAGATATATACATTAAAGGATGGAAGGTTGGGTATATATCACTACCTATATTTAAAGGAGTTACGTTGTTGTGCTCAATATAGGTTCTAAATCACAATTTGCAATTTAAGGTGATTAGACTTGGATGTTCACGAAGTGGATATATACAATTAAGGATGGAAGGTTGGGTATATATCACTACCTATATTTAAAGGAGTTACGTTGTTGTGCTCAATATAGGTTCTAAATCATAATTTAGTGCAAGTTTAAGTCGCGAACTTGTTCTTTATCAAGCTTCATCAAGTGATTGTTGTTTCTCAAGCTTCTAATGAGATTGTTGCTCGAGATCTTCTCAAGAGGTAGTCAGGCTTTAAGACAAGAGGTGATCTGTTTGGAGACATGTGTTAACCTTTTACTCACTTTAAAGTCATATGCATTTCATCAAGCGGTTTTGGCATAATACGAGCTTCAACGAATTGTTAATCTACTTAACCATTGATGATGAGGAAAGCAAGGGGTTACTACAAGAGAGTCTTAATCACCATCTTCGTTGCAGAAGTTTCATGTGTCTCTTTCCATGTTTTGTGCCTGTCAAATTCACAAACATCACGGACTCTCAGTTTTGGCAAAAAGGTCATTCCATGTCCTTTTTGAGGGGGAGAATTATCGCAAGTTTCCTAGAAGTTCCGTCCCCAGCGATGTGAATTTTAGCGGTTCCGGTTACAGCGGGTCAGATCGTATCGGTTCAGTCTCCAGCGGTTTGAATCTTAGCAGTGTCGGTTACAGCAGGTCAGATCGTAGCGATTCAGGATTCAGTGGTTCAGTCTACAGCAGTTTGATACTTACTGTTGTGCAGTTAGTTCTTGAATTTATTTCTCAGATAAATCTCAAGAACTGTAAAATCCTGTACACAGTACTACTACTATTCCACATCCAAGTAGCTGGATCAGACAGATTTGTTTGATAGAACTGACTATGAGTCATGGGCTCTTCTAAGAATTTGCGCATGTTTCTTTTCCCTTCTGGCTAGTCAACAGCACAAGATGACCACGAAGTTAATCTGGTATTCTTTATTTGTGATTGAAGTTGTAGTTCTCGAAGGCGCCTACTTATTTTATCTTGAAGTCGGGGTTGGTTGGATGCATGACCTTCAATGATAACTTGCTCGTTAAAATTTTAAGTTGAAGACTTGGGTTATCTAGTTACCAGCAGTCGGGGTAACTATCACTTAAGAGTCATGGGAGTACTCAGTGTCACACGTCAATGACGATGTCGATAATCGCAAGAGGTGTTAATGTCTCATACTTTGGTTGGGTATGGAGCTCTTAGAGATTTGCTTGGAGCATTAATTCTCAACACCGTTCTTCCAACATTAGTGCAAGCTTAAGTTACAAATTTGGGGTCTTCTACTTCAGTTTTCAGTATTGGTATATCGGGTTCTCTTCATCAAGTGGTCACTAATCTGTGTTCAAGGTTGGTTAGTTGGCCAAAGGTTTTATAAGTTGTGATGTGATCTGTATTTCTCAAGATATTCTTTACCCAAACTGATGATCACCAAAACCAAATCAGTCACGCCACATTCAATCGGTTACTGTCTCACGGTTTCTTCTTGATTTTGTAAAATCCCGCGAAAGAACTTATTTCTCGGTTTAAATCATAGATTTGTAAAATTCCGTGATGATGGACTATGCGCTCTTAACCATGATCGGGTTAAAACCATTATCAAAGTTCAGTTAAAGCATCATAAAGGGCTAGATTTGGGCATTAACCACAATATGTGACTACGGCGTTAGTTCAGTATTATTTATTTGAGGCTGAAGTGAAATTTCATGGGTGCGGGTACTTAGTATCTGAAGATATCGGGGAGGTTGGATGAAGATTCTTCGAGATCCTTGTTCGAGCTTTCAATACAATGACAAGGACTTGGATATCTAGTTATTTTTTCTTTCTCCCTATTTCAAAATAACTATCACTTTAAGGGGTCACGTTGTAGTGCTCAGTGTCACACGAAGGTGTGGATATCCAAGAGGTGATATATGTCTTATACTTGATGGTTGGTTGGTTGAAGAGTATAGAGTACTTAGGGATTCGATGTTGCACGAAGTCTCTGCACCGCTCTTTGTCTCGCATTAGCACAAGTTTAAGTCACAAGTTCAGGTTATGTTACTTCAGTTTCAAGTTCATCATATTGGGTTTTCTCCATCAGTGGTCACGACATCAAGCCGACAGAATGATAATGGGGTTGGTAACGAGTTAGATGAGAGAAGAAGTAAAGAGAGAGAAATGACGTTTGAACACAGCAGTTCAAGCCTCGTTCTTCATCAAATGACGTCTGTACACTTCAGTACAGGCCTCGCTCTTCATCAATATGACGTCTGTACAAGTCAGTGCAGGCCTCGCTCTTAAACATTATGACGTCTGAATACATCAGTTCAGGCCTCGTTCTTTAAAAGAAAAGAAAAGTGTACGCCTGAGTGCACTTTATCTTCAAAAGAAGAGGAGTCTTCTTATTAATGGCCATTCTCATCAACAAGATTCATGCTCTTTCCGTGCTTATTCAGTCTTCAAGTGGATCGGCGCACATTGGAGTATATTCTTATTCACTTGTTCAACCAAAAATTGCAGTTGACAGGCATATGCAATTTTTGAGGGGGGGAAAGAGTGAATAAACAACATGTCAGTCTTCATAAACCGTCAAGCGGAGCCACTTATCGTTGATGGTATTCATATTCACAAGTTCAATCATCAAAAGGTTGCAGTTGCCAGGCATATGCAATTTTTGAGGGGGGGAAAGGGTGAATATTAATCTACATGTTGGTTGATGATTGAGAAATGGTCATACAACTCCTGAATACGTCAGTTCAGGAGTCGTGCAAACCATGGTTCTCCAACACATCTTCTTCCTCTATCAAGGTGTTGAAGAACATGGTCATGGAATGCTAATCGAGTCTCACGGGTTGGTATAATCAGCAACAATGGGTTTCTAGTCAATGCTTCAAGTACACGTCATCAGGCTACATGTACACATCATGATGATGATTCCGATTAATCGTAAACATCATGGGGGAGAGAAATGTGTACACCAAGGACGCACAACAGGTTCACGTGATCAGGGCTTAATATCCAGAATGGATAAATACTGTAGATGATCAGTGGTTCAACTTGTTACCTTGGTATTATCGTTTCACTGCTACGTTATGTGCTGACTAATCGTAACCATCAGGGGAGAGAGAATGTGTACATCAAGGACGCACAACAGGTTCACGTGATCAGGCTTAATATCCAAGGATGGATACATACTATAGATGATCAGTGGTTCAACTTGTTACTTTGGTGTTATACGTATGACTGAAGAAGGTCGAGTCGTCAGTCTATTCTACGTTCTCTGTTGGGAGTTATCATCTTATGTGTATGCTGCGGGCTAATGGGTTACATGTAAGGTTACTGGAAGGCATTGGGTGAGATGAAGATGATTGGTATTCTGTTCCTCCACATTGGGCAATCTTGAAGAAGGTCGAGTCTTCAGTCTTCTCTACATTCAAAAATGTTGAGCTCTTTTCTTACAACTTGATATTTAACTTAATCCCATGACAGTTCTTGTTTGATGAGTTGTGGAGTTAAGTTAGATTCAAGTTGTTCTGTAGTTTAAGGGTAGGTCCAACTTGATTTTAACCTAATCTCATGACAGTTCTTGTTTGATGAGTTGTGAGGTTAAGCTGAAATCAAGTTGTTACTGGGCTTAAATTTGTGGTTTAGTTTAACCTCATGACAGTTCTTGTTTGATGAGTTGTGAGGTTAAGCTAGATTTCAGTTGAAGCTCAACTTAAACTATCGAAAAGATGCATAAGGTTTTTGACGGCGTCACTCTAGGACGGGAGTGTTAGAAGATTAAAGACGGCATGCATTTGGTTATCAAATGACTTCTTCATATTTCGGGCGTTCATCCAAAGTCTTCTTTCTATTATGGGTGATCGTCAGAGGTTGTCAGATTGGGGGAGAGCACTAATTAGGGGAGAGTGTTGAGCCAGAATCATTCCCTGATTGAAAGTGCTCACATTGCTCTTCAGCAAGTCAAGTGATGAATGCGGAGAAGATTCAGAATGCTGAGGAGTAATGGTTTCTGGTTCGTATCCTTGTATATATTTTGCTTCTTACATTCTTTTTCATACTTTATACCATTTTTGTAAATAGATACATAGAAATCATGCTAATTGTAAATAGAGAAACGTAAAACCAGAAAAACCATAAAAATTGAAAAATTAGAAAAGACCAAAAATAGTTTCACCTAGGCATGTCTTCTGTTTATCGATAACATTTACGGACTTAGAAATGTCATTCAATAATGGCACGGGTCTTTAAATGAAGCTCGAGCAGAAGTTAAAATGGAGGATTAAAACATGTCTAAATGGCTTGCTATTACTTTAGATAGCAACCCGCGCTTCATTCTGGGGAAAGCACGTCGCCAAAAAGACGGCTGTTCCTCCAACTGGGTGATGTTCACCTGGGCATGGATTACTTTATATCCATGTTTCTTCGATCTGATGTACGTTTCAGTGCATCATTTCTTGAAAAAGAAGAGAAGTCTTCTTTGCATACAAATAGCTTTCATTCTATGATTCTTCTGAAAATTATTTGTGAGACACTTGGTGTATATGTGTTGTATGAAATTTGTTTATACTTGGATTATGCATAAAATTTGTCACTCAATCAACGACTACAAAACCTCACGACAGTTCTTGTTTGATGAGTTGTGGGGTTAAGTGTGATTTTAGTTGAGGTTCAACTAGAATGCGGGTCATTGATTGAGGGGGAGAGTGAATTCAAATTTTATATCATCAAACGGGTTTCTTGATTAATACATGACTCTTAGAAAAGGTTTTGCAGTTAATGGGGTATTAGTTGAAAAGGATATTGCTTAAATATATCAAATGACCAAGTGTGTTAGTTGCTAGAAAGTTTAGGACATTATGTGCAATTTGCTTGTAGTATCCTAGCTTCATATAACTAGAAGGTTCATTTGTATCTCTTTGGAATCCTCGTTTAATACCCTAGATACTTTAAGACTCAAAACCTAAAAGAAGTTAGAAAACCCATTAAGTTTGATGTTCTTGAATGCCCCAATGACATTTGTATGATCTGAATGAATGAGTTTCAATTGTTGTTTGACTTATGTTAATCGATTGCTGCTCAAGAGTTGTCGATATTGTGCTTATGCTATCAGGATTTGTTTAGGTGTATTGTTATCATGCGTGAATCATGTTCCTAAGATCCTGAATTCAATATTGAAATTCGTGTGAATTGCCATGTTCATGATTGCTATTTGCTCTTCATGCTAGATAGTGGTTTGACGTAGTTCCTGATTGGGGTTGATTATAAGATGAACTTGGTATTATAATGTGGCAAGCTGCTGAAGGGTAGCTATCTAGGAATAGTGTATCTGTATGTATGTATATCTGTGTTGATATTCTTATGCAGATTCCATAGCCAAAATAAATGTACCAGTTCCCATTCTAACCATTTGATCAGACGTTCAAACTCTATTGATTGGCTCGAAATTCACCACGACAACAACATCGGCAGCAACAACAACAACAACACCTTCACCTCCACCACCATCATTTCAACAAAGAAGTACTTACTCGGATCTCGCCAAGAGGGGATCGACAATACTTGAGAAGATTTGTTGGTGGATGGATGATTGATGTTGACCATTGACTCACTCAGATAAGCGAGTGATTACATCATCTGCGCAAAAAGGTCAATATCATTTGTGTCATAATAATCAATTGTGCATAATGAGCAGTGAATCTCCCTCTTAGATTAAGGGGGAGCAAAGTATGTTTCATCATCAGAATATATTAAATCGGACACATTTTCTCCCACATTTTCTAACTTATTTAAATCAATTGGGATCACAAATCTCAAAAGGTTTGAAATTTTTGATCGGGGGAGAGAATGTGATTTAAATATGAAACCTGATGAAAATGTGATGTTTTGAACTTAAACGTTAGGCTCTCCCATATGTGCTAAAATCTTTCGTATATCGATGCACATATTGAGGGGAGCGAATGGACAAAAAGGATTTGGCATAGCATGAGATCGTGACTCAGACTTAACCAATGAATTGACGAAACCTATACTGTCATTGATCGAAAGGACATATCCTGGCCGGGTAATAATTTCAAGCTGGTCTAACCAGTGATGTAAGCGTGTCTCGAAAAGGATGTGTCTGAGTAGAGTGTACCGTTTCGAGAAACTTTCTGTGGACTTGACCAGGCCGGGTAATAATTTCAAGCTAGTCTAACTAGTGATGTAAGCGTGTCTCGAATCGGTCATGTTCACTGAAAGTTGATCAATTCAAAAAGTGCGAGCTCTACCTAACATGTGCAAATTTATAAAACAATCAACCGAGCACATGTTGAGGGGGAGCATTTGAAAAATATAAAACTCTCAAGTGTTTGCAAAAATGTGTTTCAGAATCATGAACACTTTGAGAGATTTTTCAAAGATTTGGTTTATGGCAATCGTGGAAGTACACCAAAGACCGACCATTTTAATTAATGCATGGAGTTATAAGGATGGTTAGGTTAGGCTCAAGTTCCCACGATCCCGCCAGAGACGGAGGGATCTACCCAGGGACAATCCACTAGTTAGTGTAGAAGTCCTTAGGTATGATTAAAAAGGAGAAAAGTGAATGAGGGAAAAGTGCCGACTGAGATGGAGCTAGTACTGGAATAAACCCAACAAGGTACTAGTAAGGAAGTCTCGGTAAGCACTGAAGGGGTTGAAGAATGAAAAAGAATTGTAAAGATAAAGGGTGAAAAGAAATAGCCCTCCTTACAACTTAGGCAGAAACCGGGTCAATACATATGCTGTCAGAATCACTTAGTTGATTGCTGGCATTGAAGACAAAGTATCATGGACCCAGTGATACGCTGCACAACCCTCCCTAGCCACTCAAGGTCCCTCAAAGGATTCTTGTTTCAATTGTCACGGAGTTCAATACATTCCTATCGTCTCTCTCACTCCGAGTTAGATGATATTGAAAAGGTGGCAGTCCTCTCCAGCCTCCGATCACCAAATCAAAACGCACAATAGAGTCTAGAGCCACGAGATGCATAAGAAGATCTCATAGGGACACGAATTATTTCTACACTGGTTGTTCAGCATTAAGGACACCAGTTGTAAACTTATGAGTCCTACGCAGATCTTTGCAATCTGCCAGAACATTCATGAGGGAATTTACAAATGTAATTCTCAATGATTGAATGGAAATTCCTGCCAGGGTCAACATCAAGCAGCCCTGAAAGCAGGTCACTTCGGTAATTCTTTATGGATTACGCTTAGTGGTCGCGGCGGTTTCAAACGGTCTACAGTCGTGGAGTGATCTCCAGCGACTCACCTAATCGTTGATGTGCTACGGTTCGATCTTAAAAAGCCCTCTGTGGGTTTTCGATTAGGAACGGTCTTGGTAAGGATTAGAGAGAGTTTTCACACTATGCTGTTAACAATCTCGAAGTCCGAACCTGTAAGTACCGGACGTTTTATTGCTAACTGTCGTATGCAGGAACTTCTGGCGATTGAAGCTGATTGCTGTTGCAGCTGTTTGCAGTTGTAGCTGATTGATGCTGTAGCTGGTTGCAGTTGTAGCTGGTTGCAGTAAAGATGCCAATCCTCTACCACATGTTCACACTACATCATCATTGTTCTTCAACATAGTCATGATCAACCAAAAGACCTTCAACATGGCTTCTGCTAACTCTGATACAAAGATCATGACACCAAATAGTGTGAGCATGTTGGCTCAAAGATTTATACATCACATGGAAACATACTCCTGAAAGATGACTTGGAAACAAATGTTGGATGATAAAGTCGAAGAATACTCAAAGATCATCCAAGACTAAGAAAGGTCATCACAAGATCACTGCTGAAAGCACAAAGATTCAAGACAATGAAGAATCAAAGACTACGAGCTATGACGACAACTTCAGAAGATAAAATGCTAGAATTCAAGTTATTATTTCCGGGGTGACCTCCCTTAGGGGGAGATTGTTAGGAATATAAATATTCATATGAAGGCTCGGTCACCCCGAGCATCTAATTAGCATTTATATAGCTCGTAGGCTTATATATATTTGTTTAGTATTATTAGTAGTATTAGTATTATCAGTATTATTAGTGTAGTAATATATATTCGTGGAGTGGGTCGGGGCTTTCCCCACTGTCAGCTCACTCCACAGCCCACTAGGGGCACAAATATTAGGACTATATATATAACCCTTCCCACACAAGGGAAGGGTGGAACTCCTCTCACATTAATCTAATACATTCCAGTTTTCTCTCAAAGGAGTCTCCCTCTCTCTCTAACTTCTCTCTAAAACTTCACCATGGATCTAATCTTCCATGAGCCAAGACCACCCGAATCAACCACACAATCAATATGGTTATTTCCTACAGATTCGGAAGCACCTCCTGCTTTTAACACAAATGCGGTTTCTGAGGTACAACCATATGCTACATGTCACAATAAAGAAATGTTTGATATGTCACCTCAAAATGAACAGCATCCTGCGACTCCTAATCTCATTTATGATACATATATGGACGAACCAAGTTGTAGTAATACTAATTTGGTAACTCCAGATATGGATCCTAATGAAGAATTCGAGTCACAGCATACTGATAATGATGAGGAAACACGTGCTATGTTTGAATCATTATTGCAAAATTGTAGTATGGAAATTGAAAAGGTCAAAAAGATTAATCGCGATGTTAAGGCCGCGAATGACAAATTGACCGCTGAGCTTAAGAGTTATAAGGATAATGAAAAAGCTTTTGTTTTTCACAACAAACGTCAGTCAGATCTTGAGGTTAGCTTAAGAGATTCTGAGTTAAGAGAGAAACGTTTGCAAATAAAATTTGACACTCTCGATGTTAATTTGAATTTGCAAATTAAATCTCTTAAAAAAGAAATTTCTGAACTAACCAACTAGCTTTCAAAACAAAAATCAACATATTCTTATCCTGAAAAAGAAAAGAAGGAGTTGAATGAAAGGTTTTCAAAACATGAAAAGAATCTTCAAAAAGAGATCACTGACAAAAAGGAAACCATTGCAAAGTTGGAAGATTTACTTGTAAAAACGGGACATTCTGCACAAATAATTAATTTGTTAATAAACGATAAAACCCGATTTTACCTACTTTAAAGAAAATGGCAATTGGATGTGAAAACCCTTATAATCTCAAAAAGGCTCAGAAAGAACAGAATGTGTTATATGATGGTACTCTTATAAATGATGTGCATGATCCTCCACCGGGTTATGATTCTATTGAGGCGATTAAGCTTTCCGAAGAGAGTAGAATCAAAATGCGACAATTGAACAGAGAAATAAAACCCATAGACTATAATGAACTTAACAAACTTTCTGGGGTTCATCTTGTTCAAAAAGAGTCACCACTGTTTTTCAAAACACCTGTGGCTGTCGCAAAATGAATATTTGTCTCAAAACATCTATCTAACATTAAACAAATGGCATCTAAAATCGCTTATGATTCAAGTGCAGCTAGACTATATTTGGTGGATCTTAAACAGAGAATTGAAACACTTCAAAGTATTGTGGCTTCCAAAACAAATAATAAAAAATTTGAATGGTTTGCAGGTGTTCAGGATGAAACTAAAATGATTTTTGAAAAAGAAATTAATCCACATTGCGGCAATCTATGCGGTTGTTCAAAATGTAGAAAATAATCTTTTAAAAGAGTCTGCAGACTTCGTTAAGGATCACAAATCCTTAGTGAAGGAAGCAAATGAATACTTGGAACGAATAAAGGTTTTGGAATATCAAAATGACTCACTCTCCTTCGAAGCTCTATTGACTGACATTATGTCTATTATTTACCAAACATATTCTGTTGAGGATGATGAAAGACTTCGAGCTGAGACTTCCGAAATTGTTGTAAAATATGAAACGGCACTTGCCAAGAATGAAAAACAAAATGTTACATATTTTAAACAACTTGATACGAAAAAGGAAGAATGCAAGTATGACAAATTGTCGTATGAGCGCTTTTTTAAAAACATGCAAGGTCAAATTGATTTTTTGAAGTCTCAGCTTGCAAGTCAAAAAGGGCAGGGTGAGGAAACTACGGGTATTGCACCATCAACCCCCTTGCCTAATGAGAAACAAAAAGAGAAAGCTGTTGTCAAAACATCGAATGTAATAGCACCTGGCCTTTATAGGATTAGTCCCACTACTGCGTCTGCCTCTACATCTAAAACATATAGGGCGATAGACAAAAGTAAGAAAGATAATCCAAATGAGTCTAGGAATGCTACAACAACATCTAAGGACAACAACATAAATTCTAATGAGTGTGCCTTACCTTCTACAGGATTAGAAAGCAACTCTAGGAGCAAAAGACAGTCTAGGAGCAATAATAAGAAACCTAGTGTCTCGCCTGTTTCTGAGAGTGCATGCAAGAAAGTAGAAGAACGCCATAGGAATTTAAAGCTTTCAAATAAGAAAAAAATATCATCTGGATGTAATGAAAAGACCAGTGTTTTGAATGCATGTAATGAATTGGTTTGTTTAATGCAAAAGAAAAATTCGTCTGTAAATGCTTGTGATGATATTGTTTCTGATACTGTGAATGTGAATGATATGCCTGAACAGAAAAAGGTTCCTTCTGTAACTAGGGCTAAGTCTAGATATATTCGAAGACTTATTGCAAAAGCTAGGAAAACCACTAGTAGCCTGTTACCTAAGGACCATACTAAGTTTTGTGCATGGAAACCAACGGGGAGAATGTTTACACTTAAGAATGGCACATTAGAAATAGTTCCCAATGCATCTAAGGAAACTAGTTCTAAGTGTAATGAACCTGTTACTTCTAACCCCTTGGAACCAAATGTTAAAGGGTTTCCATATACAAAATCATATGTTCTTTGCAGGTCATTGAAATTTATCTTTGGATCGTCGACTCGGGTTGCTCCAAGCACATGACCGGGAATCTGAAGATGCTGATCAATTTTGTGTGGCAGTTCATGGGGACTGTACGGTTTGGGAATGATCATGTTGCAGCTATTCTGGGTTATGGAGATCTTCGGTTTGGAAATTACTTGATCACTCGGGTTTACTATGTCGAAGGGTTGGGACACAATCTGTTCTCAGTCGGGCAGTTTTGTGATGCTGATTTAGAGGTTGCTTTTAGGAGAAACACTTGCTTTGTTAGAAATTTGGTTGGAAATGATCTCTTAATTGGGAATCGTGGCACCAATCTCTATGCAATTGACATAAACCAAATGGCCTCTTCATCTCCTATTTGTCTCATAATTAGGGCAGGTAAAACAAAATCCTGGTTGTGGCATAGATGTTTATCCCATCTTAACTTTGACACAATCAACAAGCTTGCCAATGACAACATCGTCTCCGGTCTTCCGAAGTTTAAATACACCAAAGAACACCTATGTCCATCCTGTGAGAAAGGAAAGAGCAAAGGAGCAACATTCAAACCTAACCTGTACCTAGTTCGGTTGATAGGTTGCATTTGCTGCACATGGACTTATGTGGCCCAATGAGAGTTCAAAGCATAAATGGGAAAAAGTATATTCTTGTAATTGTTGACGACTATTCAAGATATACATGGGTAAAGTTTTTGAGATCAAAAGACGAAGCACCAAGCACCTTCATCACCTTTCTGAAGCGTATTCAAGTTCTACTTCAGGCTCCAGTTAGGATAGTAAGAACTGACAATGGCACAGAATTTGTAAATCAGGAGTTAAGATCATTTTTGAAGAAACTGGTATTACACACCCGACATCAGCTGTTAGAACTCCACAACAGAATGGGGTAGTTGAAAGAAGAAATAGAACTCTTGTGGAAGCTGCTCGCACAATGCTGATTTATTCCAGTGCTCCGTTATTCTTATGGGCTGATGCTGTTTCTACTGCTTGTTTTACTCAAAACCGATCCCTAATCCATCCAAGATTCAATAAAACCCCATATGAACTTGTCAACAACAGAAAACCGGATATTTCTTATCTTCATGTATTTGGTGCTTTATGCTATCCAACAAATGAAAGGGAAGATCTGGGAAAGTTGAAGGCTAAGGGTGATATTGGAATCTTCATCTGGGAAAGTTGAAGGCTAAGAGACGATGAATGTGAAGTTTGATGAAATTTCACAAATGGCTTCTGAGAGACTCGCTCTAGAACCCGCGCTTAACCCGATGACTTCCGGACATATCAGTTCGGGACTCGCACCTCAAGGAGCTCAATCAATTCATAACGAACAACCCACAACTCAAGAACTGGATAATTTCTTCGAGTTCATGTACGATGAATACTATGGTGGCGCTTCGAAAAATGCATCTAACCAACATTCCGCTGCACCCACTCAACATCAACAACCACCACCACCACCAAATCCAGATGCATCCACAACATTCAAAGCTGGCGCACCAACTCCCTCAACATCAACATCATCTACATTTACTCCACTATCTCCAATGATTGAAATTGTTCTACCAAGAATTGATGAGCAAGAACAAAATTATGCGGTGTTAGACGAAGAAGTCTTTGAAAACCCGTTTGGAACGGAATCTGGTAAATCATCTTCCAGATTACATGAACCGTCTAACACGCAGTCGTTCAGTCCAAGGTACCCTTCAACATTACAGTGGACAAAAGACCATCCGATAGAACAGGTTATTGGTGAACCCTCAAGACCAATTCAGACGAGAAAACAACTAAACATCGATTGCGACATGTGCATCTATGTCTGTTTAGTCAGTCTCATAGAACCTAAGAACATTCGGGAAGCAATGGCAGATAATGCCTGGATTGAAGCGATGCAGGAAGAACTTCTTCAATTTCAAATCCATGACACCTGGGATTTAGTTCCAAGACCAATTGACAAACTAGTCATTGATCTTAAGTGGTTATGGAAAAACAAAAAGGATGAAGAAATGACTGTAATTCGCAACAAAGCTTGTCTGGTGGCAAAGGGATACAGACAAGAAGAAGGGATAGATTTTGAAGAGTCATTCGCACCAGTTGCAAGGCTTGAACCAATCAGGATTTTATTAGCTTATGCGGCTCACTAGAACATCACAGTTTATCAGATGGACATCAAGACGGAATTCTTGAATGGAACTCTGAAAGAAGAAGTGTACGTGAGTCAGCCAGACGGATTCGTTGAAAAAGATCATCCGGAATACGTCTACAAGCTAAAGAAAGCAATCTATGGTTTGAAACAAGCCCCACGGGCGTGGTATGACGAGTTATCATCTTTCTTGTTGTGAAATAATTTCACCAAAGGATCAATTGATCCAACCTTGTTTACAAGAAAATACAAAAATGACATTTTAATTGTTCAGATTTATGTGGACGACATAATATTTGGGTCCACTAATCCGCAACATTTAAAATATTTTGAAAATCTCATGAAAAGCAAATTCGAAATGTCCATGATGGGTGAATTAAAATTCTTTTTAGGCTTACAAATTCATCAATCCCCACGTGGTATTTTTCTTAATCAGGCTAAATATACAATTGAGATTTTGAAAAAACATGGAATGGATAATTGTGATCTATTGGAACCCCAATGGTCACTTCACCAAAAATAGGCGCTGAACTATATGGGAAACCCATGGATCTGAAGAATCATCGGAGCATGATTGGGTCTCTCATGTACTTAACTGCTAGTCGACCAGATATTCATTTTGCTGTTTGCTTACTTGCACGGTTTCTGGCAAGGCCTACCGAACTTCACCTCCAAGAGGTTAAACGGATCTTTCGATACCTTCGAAGAACCATTAACATGGGACTTTGGTATCCGAAGGATTCGGAGTTTACACTAATAGCATTTTCAGATGCAGATCATGCCGGTTGCCAAGTTACAGCAAAGAGTACATCAGGCGGAGCACAATTTTTGGGAGAAAAGCTAGTAGGCTGGTCATCCAGGAAACAAGACTGCACTGCTTTATCAACAGCAGAAGCCGAGTATGTGTCTCTATCTGCGTGTTTTACCCAAGTTCTATGGATGAGGACACAACTCACAGATTATGGTTTCTCTTTCAACCGCATACCTTTGTATTGCGATTCAAAAAGTGCCATAGCCATCTCGTGCAATCCAGTGCAACACTCGAAGACCAAGCATATTAGAGTCCGCTATCACTTCATAAAAGAGCACGTTGAAGAGGGTACTGTTGAATTGTTTTTCGTGAAGACTGAATACCAACTCGCCGATCTATTTACTAAGGCCCTCCCAAAAGAGCGGTTTGAAAACTTAGTTCGACGAATTGGAATGCGAAGCCTAACTCCCGAAGAGCTAGAAAGTCTTCTCGAATCTTCTTGATTTATATCAACAAGCTTCGCATGTAAATATTTTTGTAAATATATACTTGTTCAAAAACAAAAATACTGTAAATACAGAAAATTTCAAAAAGACATAAAAAAATATAAAACTCAAAAACCAAAAATATTCTTCTCACGACATGTCTCTCGTATAATCGATATTCTGTACGTATCTAGAAATGTCATTCAACAATGATACGGGCATGTACAGATGCTTGAGCGAGAGTTCTTTTTATGTTTTTCTAAAACATGTCGTTTCTCAAATTCTTCATTATGGCTTTCGCATATTTCAGTACGAAACCCGTTCTGAAAAGCAAAATCTTTTATTGTAGCTCGGGTATGCCGGAAAATATTTCAAATAAACGATGACTTCTGATTATTTCTGATCAGGACTCGCATTGTTAATGGCAAAAAGCTAACACCGTGAGCACTTAATCAAAATTGTTTCACAAAGCTTGTTCAAAGTCTTTCTATAAATTTTGTGCTCACATCAACTCCCTCCAAATACCCTAAATGCTTTAAAACTCAATTGTTTAATAAAATGCTCTGATTAAGGGGGAGTACAAAAAGAAAATGTTCCAATTTTCATGCTAAAATCAGTCCATCTCTCCACAAAAAGTTTCATTTTAATCAACTGTTTTCAAAAATACCACTTCACGCTTTTTTTGAGGGGGAGATTAAGTGTTTATTATATATAAGGGGGAGAGGACGTTATTATAATGTGATCAAAAAGTTTTGTGGTTTGAATCTCAAACGAGTTCTTCAAAAAGAATCAGTTGAACCCTCGAATTGACGAAACTAAATGTCCGTTATCGAAAAGACTAGTCCGGGACGGGTAATAATTTCAAGCTGGTTTACCATTGATGTAAGCGTGTCTCGCAAAGGACTTGTCTGAGTAGAATGTACCAATTCGATAGATGATCTTTGAATATGACCAGGACGGGTAATAATTTCAAGCTAGTCTAACTAGTGATGTAAGTGTGTCTCGCGAAGGTCATGTTCATTGATAATCGATCATTTCAAATGTGCGAACTCTACCCAACATGTGCAATTTATTTAAAAAATACATGAGCACGTGTGAAGGGGGAGTATTTCAAAAATGCAAAACTCTCAATGTGTTATCTAAATGTGTTTTCTCATAAATACTTTGAGAGATTTTCACAAGGTTTAATGGAATGTGACAAATAATCTAGGATAATCATGGAGTAATAAGGTGATTATGGTTAGGTTATGTCCAATGATCCGCCAGAACCGGAGGGATCTACCCAAGGACAATTCCAATAGCTTAGAATTAAAAGTCCTTAGGTATGATTGAAAAAAGGAGAAAAATGAGAAATGAGAAAGAAGGGGTTGAAGAATGAAAAAGAAAAGTTTAATGAAAGGGTGAAAAGAAATAGCCCTCCATGAAAACTTAGGTCAGAAACCGGGTCAATACATCTGCTATTGGTACTCACTAAGGTGATACTGATATTGAAGACAAGACGTCATGGACCTAGTGACGCATTGCACCACCCCTCCAATCCACTCAGATATATCTTAAAAGATATTTGTTTCATTTCTCACGAAGAACACTACATAATCTATCGACCTCTCACTCCGAGATGTGTTGACATTGCAAAGGTGGCACTCTGCTCCATGCCTCCGATGACTAAAACCAAAACGCACATAATTGAGTCTAGAGACATGAGATTCATCAAAAGATCTCTTAGGAACACTTCCTATGCAATACACTTGTGTTCACTCAAAAGGATACAAGTTGTATGAGTCTTTATGAGATCCAAGGATCTTGCCTCACGACATGATGGCCGCAAGCCTATTTATTGCTAACTGTCTTATGCAGGTACCGACGAAAGTCCATCCACCATCATCATCTACAAAGATGACGCATCCGGACAGAAGAAGTAGATCAAGGCAGGAACGACCGAAAGATGATTCTTTGAAGATCACAGTGTATGAAGGAACATTGAATGAAGAATATTATACATTGACACACAAAGTTCTAGACATTGAAGGCAAAAGACCAATCACGGGAGCATCATTGAAATGACCATCCCTTAGGCGGAGATTGTTAGCATTTAATTTATGCTATTTAGGAAGTGATGGTCATTTGTAAACTAGAATTAATGTGTCATGTATAATATGTATTAAGAATAGCGGGCTTATGGCACTAGTAATGATTGTAACTTAAGTATAAGTGTAGTGCAATACATTAGCCCACATTAGGTCCAATGTAAAGCCCATCCAAGCCCACTTGGGTAGCTGTGAACTCATAAAACCACACACACTCTCATATCTTAGTTAATGTCTCATATTGCAAAAGAGAGTGTGTGCGTTTTCCCTCTTAGTCATTGTATTATTTCTTTCCAAAGGTTATAATCATTCGACTAGTATTTTTCCCATATGATCCACACTTCTCTTGTTCTTAACTTGTGTTTGTGAGTCATCATCTTGTCGAGTGCTTTGTGTGATAAAGAGGGTGGTTCAGTTCATCTTCAAGGTGAAGGTCGACATTAACAAGATATACATAACATGTTAAACGGATGAGTCGAGTTGTCATAGAAATACATAACATGTTAAATGAATGAGTCGAGATGCTATGGTTATACATGAGATGTTAAACGAATGAGTCAACCTCACAAACACATTATATACACTTTTATCCTCAAAACCACTCAACCTCACAACCTCTTATCTTCACACCAATTTCAAAACCTGTGATGAAGCGATATAATCCTTTTATGTGTTCTTGTGGAACAGAAAATATAAAACTAAGAACATCACATCAACTAGATAGCTTTGGATGGAAATATTATGTATGTCCTATTTCGAAGGTAAACAATCATACATTTCTTATTTATGTAAATATACAAGTAATTGGGTTGTAATCTCTTATGATTTCCTTATTATGTAACAGCCAAGACAAAAATATCATGGATGTGGATATTTTATGTGGAAGAGTCAATTTGATGAGCACTTAAGAGTAATCTCTTTTGCTTCAACATCTCAAGGTTCTGGATCTGCACCAACAGAGTGCTCAAACTGTAAAACCAATGATCTTAGGATAAATATGCTGGAATCACAAAAACAGGTGCTAGAGACAAGAGTAAGGATGCTGGAGGCAAAACTTGAAATGGCAAGGAATCCCGACTACCACGACCACGCATGTCAGTCGGATGCAATACTCCGTGAGCTGTTAGGTGACATGGAAAATCTTCGTATATAGTGTTGTTAGTGTTGTTGTTGTTGTTGTTGTTGTTGTTGTTTGTTGTGTTGTTGTTGTTGTTGTTGTTGTTGTTGTTGTTGTGTTATTGTTGTTTTTTAATAAAATGATTTTGTTGTGAAAAGATAGAAATGATGAAGTTATCGAACATGACATACACTCGTCTCTTGGTGTGTCGAACCACACCCAAAAACATTTCCAATGCTTCCCATCAAACGCATCTCGAAACCTCAAAGCACTTTATGGATTTGTAAAGTTGACCAGGTTCTGAGTTAACCAGATTACGGTGCCCAAACACCCCTTTAAACAACAGGGTATTTCAAATATACAATTTTCCAACACTAAATTACATATGCATAAAGAATGAAACTGAAGGAACAATATGACAATTAACAAAGACAAAGGCAAACCTTTTATTTAAAACACGCAAGAGTTCTCAACCACATACATTTCATACAGACTCAAACGAAACAACTTAAAAAGCAAACGAAACAACTCGACAAGCAAACGAAACAACTTGACAAGCAAACGAAACACACGACATAGACCATAACAAACATTGCCCATTCATTTTTTTTTTTTTTTTGGTTGCTACTTCCCACTTTGCTAGAACCTGCACCATCTTTTCCTTTCCTTGCTTTCCTTTGCTTGATGAAATGTTCAAACATAGCTTCAAGATTTGTTATCCTATTTCCTAGATCATCAATTTTGGTTTCCAACGTGCTTTCTCCTCCAACATCATCAGCTTGAGCGTCCAATATCTCTTTGTAGTACGGCTTTTTCCTCAACCATTCCAGAATCCGGTATCTCATCCACGGGCTAATGTTCTTATAAGAAACATATTCATCATAAATTTCGTAGCCATATGTATTAAGAACTTCAATAAAGAGACCCATCGATGATAAAACCTTTGACCACTCCTCTTCCGGCGTGTAACCAGCAATTGTTATGTGTGTTTTGTGAGAATTGACGATTGGGTTATGTGCGTTTTGCCGAGTTGAGGATGATTGGTTATATATAAGTAAAAAATTGGCGGGGCAAAGGTAAAATGAGGCGGGAAGATAATCCCAGCGACATGTCGTCGGTAAAAAACAAGGGGGAAAAAATCCCGCCCAATTATTCACTATTATTGACAAGCGGGGGAAGCAAAAAAATTGGTCTAAATACGTCCCGACGCCATGTCGTCGGGACAATTACACTAATGACAAACTAAACGCTAATTACTATAGTTTTTTTAGTTTATACATTACCGACGACATAGCGTCGGTAACATCTTGGCGGGTCAAATTCCCGCCCAATTATTCGCTATTATTGAGAGGCTTGGGAGAAGTCAAATTTGACCATTATGTTCCCGACGACACGTCGTCGGGATTTTAACAACAAAAAGATTCAACGCAGGCTGGCCACGGTCAAGCGATTTTTTTGTCTTTTAGCGTTTAATACCGACAACATTGTGTCGTCGGTATTTTATTAGTCGTCAGTTCTTGTTATTCTTGTAGTGGTTGTACTGAGGTTAGATAGAATGCACCTAGTGGGGCTATCTGTGTCTTTTGTATTTCTTTGATCAGCACTTGTTTAAGGGCTTATCTTCTATAGCTGTAATAAGAGAAAGATCTCCAAGGATGGTTGGTTGGATGATTAGTTGTGTGTGTTGTTTACCATTTTTACACTTACGGTGATTATGATGAAAATAGCCCAAAAGTAGTTCCTCAGGTTATCGTTATGGGTTATGATAAAAGTAGGCATCGACTATGTTTAAGTTTAAAAGGCACGCCAAGAAGAGTTTCAATAAGTGACATAAAATATGTGTAACTAAGTTTTTCACGTGTTTCTCATAAAATGCGTTACTAGCGCTCTGCTATAGTGATGCTTTTATTGTGTCACAATAATCTTTTTCACAAAGTGCCGTTTTTCTCAAAGAATTAACACTTGATTCAAACAAAAAAGTATTGAAATACTTAAGGATGCATCTAGTATCTATTTACTACAAAGCTTTAACTTGAAAGTTGTTAAATTAAATATTTGAAGTTTTATAGTAGTGACTTGTTGCATCTCAAACTTGGACACTTCATTGGTAATATACCTAAAACCAACTACTAGAACGGGATAGAAAAGAGTGAGTGTACATATGTATGTCCATATATATCTGTGCAAAGTATATGTAATCATTTGAGGCACAGGAAGAGGGTACCACTGACCCAGGTGCGATGTGGTGTTTTGGATTGGGATGGATATAAGCAGTTGCTAGAAAGTGACTTTCACTCCTTTCCATCACTACATGGAGTTGGACTCCAACTAAAGCCTAATTTCATGTTGTTATTTCCTTTTCAAATGAAAGCGAAATCACATAACCAAAAGACAAATATACTAATCACTGAATTTTATTCAGAAGACACTGTGCCGCATAACGAAATAATGTTAGAATAAATCAAAAGATTTAGAGGAGAAAAGGTAAGAAAATAGTATGCAATGACTTGTACCATTCAAAATTTCAAGTGGTTGCCTATATATATAGTATGGTGCTTCTATTTATGGTAACCAAAACATTTAAACTTCAATTTTAAATTTAAATCCAATACTGTAATTGATTATTGTCTAATTGATCATGTGAAATTTTGTTGCTTTCACACAATTTGGTTATCAGTTAACTTTTTGACAGATTGTATGAGATGCCTATATCACTACAAGAATCAGGAGAACGGGCGACGAAGACGATCCCAACGACACTTGTCGTCGGCATTTAGCACTAAAGGACAAAAAAATCATTTGACCGAGACAAGCGAGCGTTTAATTTTTTTGTTGTTAAAATCCCGACGACATGTCGTCGGGACCATGTTAACTTTCACCCCACCTCTCAATAATTAGGAATAATTACGCCGGAATTTCCCCGCCAACTTGGTACCGACGACAGGACCATATAAAATGAAACTAATCAACGTAATTAACGTTTAATAAACGTTAAACGTAACGATTAGTGTTATCGTCCCGAAGACATGTCGTTGGGAGGAAATTAGACCAAATTTGGACTCCCCCGCTTGTAAATAATAGCGAATCATTGGGCGGGATTTTATCCCACCAATTTGGTCCCGACGACATGTCTTAGGGATTTTTTCCCACCTCATTGCAACTTTATCCTGCCAATTGTTTACTTATATATAACCAATCATCCTCAACTCGGCAAAACGCGCATAACCCAATCGTTAATTCTCACAAAACACACAAAACAATGGTTGGTTACACGCCGGAAGAGGAGTGGTCAAAGGTTTTATCGTCGCTGTATCTCTTTAATGAAGTTCTTAATACATATGGCGTCAAAATTTATGATGAATATGGTTCTTATAAGATCATTAGCCTTTGGATGAGAGACCAGATTATGGAATGGTTGAGAAAAAAACCATACAACAGAGAGATGTTAGACGGTGACGATGAAGCTGAAAGCACGTTGGAGGCCAAAGTTGAATATCTTGGAAATAGGATAACAAATCTTGAAGCTTTGTTTGAACATTTCATCAAGCAAAAGAATGCAAGGAAGGGAAAAGGTGGTGCAGGTTCTAGCAAAGTCGGAAGTAGTAACAAAACAATATGAATGGGCGATGTTTGTTATGGTCTATGTCGTGTGTTTCGTTTGCTTGTCGAGTTGTTTCGTTTGCTTGTCGAGTTGTTTCGTTTGAGTTGTTTCGTTTGATTTATTTCGTTTGCTTGTCGTGTTGTTTCGTTTGAGTTGTTTCGTTTGCTTGTCAAGTTGTTTCGTTTGAGTCTGTATGAAATGTAGTTGGTTGAGAACTCTTGCGTGTTTTAAATAAAAGGTTTGCCTTCGTGTTTGTTAATTGTGATATTGTTCCTTTAGTTCCATTCTTTATGCATATATAATTTAGTTTTGGAAAATTGTATATTTGAAATACCCTGTTGTTTAAATGGGTGTTTGGACACCATAATCTGGTAAACTCAGAATGTGGTCAACTTTACAAATCCAGAAGGTGCTTTGACGTATAAAAATCTTGGGTGTGGTTCGACCCACCAAGAGACAGGTGTATGTCATTTTCGATAACAAAAGATAGGTAGATCACCACCGCTAACAAAGGTGCACAACGGCTGTTAAAGAAGCCTCGTGAAATACTTAAGTTTTCACAACAACAATAACATTTTATTAAACAACAACAATAACACAACAAAAAACAACAACAACAACAACAACAACACTACATATGAAGATTTTCCATGTCACTTAACAGCTCATGGAGTATTGCAGCCGACTGACATGCGTGGTCGTGGTCGTCGGGATTCCTTGCCATTCCAAGTTTTTCCTCCAGCATCCTTACTCTTGTCTCTAGCACCTGTATTTTTTATTCCAACATGTTTATCCTAAGATCTTTGGCATTACAGTTATGTATATCTATAACACCTCGACTCATCCGTTTAACATGTTATGTAAATCTATAGCATCTCGACTCATTCATTTAACATCTCATGTATAACCATAGCATCTCGACTCATTCGTTTAATATCTCATGTATAACCGTAGCATTTCGACTCATCCGTTTAACATGTTATGCATATCCATAACAACTCGACTCATCCATTTAACATGTTATATATATCCATAACAACTCAACTCATCCGTTTAACATGTTATGCATATCCATAGCAATGTAACCGATTACTATAAACAGGACATGACAAATGCATTAAACTACATGTTATGTATAACCATAGCATCTCGACTCATTCGTTTAACATCTCATGTATAACCATATCAACTCGACTCATTCGTTTAACATCTCATGCATAACCATAGCATCTCGACTCATCCGTTTAATATGTTACGCATATCCATAACAACTCGACCTATCCGTTTAACATGTTATGTATATCCATAACAACTCGACTCATCCGTTTAACATGTTATGCATATCCATAGCAATGTAACCGATTCCTATAAACAGGACATAACAAATGCATTAAACTACAATGATATATCGAAAAGTTACATTATTCGACATAGGACATGACAAATGCATTAAACTACATGTTATGTATAATAACATGTGTGTTTACTTTTTAGGTTGAGGATTTTGGCGGGATATTTTATTTTTAAGCAGGAATTGTTACCGCCTCAAGTTAAAGATGTTGGGTTTGGGTTTTTTTTTGTTAGAAAAATTACCGGGACAAGTTAAAATTTTGACTTGTTATTTTAGTTAATTTTAATTATATATTAAATAAAAGTATTTAAATTAAATAAATTTTTTTAATTTTATAAAAGTATTTAATTTTAAATAAAATTATTTTATTTTAATTATATATTAAATAAAAGAATTTATACTAATTAATTTTTTTAATTTTATAAAAGTAATTGATTTTAAATTAAAGTATTTAATTTTAATTATACAATAAATACCGACGACATGTCGTCGGTATTTATTTGAAAACCCTTCCCAAAATTTTCATTTATCCTACCAAAAAGCAAAATGACAAATGACTTTTATTGGTCCCGACAAAAGTACACTAAAACCAGATCTGGTCAAACACTTAGAAAAAAAAAATTAATCGATCTATCCTCTCAATTATTGGTCGGCGACTATACTCCACCACACCACCACCACTAATCCACCAACACCACCACACCATCACTACACCACCACATCCGCTGCTACCACCACCACCACAGTCTCTACCACCACCACCACAGTCTCCACTACATGAGCACCATTGTGCACTTCTTCCCCACTTCTTCTTATGTTTTATTCTTTCCTCAACCCCTCTTTTGTTTAATTTCGCCTCTTCTTTTTCCCCACTTATTCTTCTTCCCCACCACGCAGGTACTTTTAATTTTGTTATTTTCTTTTATTTTTTTAAATTTATGTAATTTAAGTGTTAATTAATGTAGCAATTGTTAAGTTTTTGATGTTCTTTTCTGTTTTTTTTTTTTTTTTTTTTTTTTTTTTTAGCCGAGAGCTAGAGTGAGCCGAGAGCTGAGACAGCCGAGACATAGGTAATGTGGTATCTTTTTATTCTTTTTTAAACTTTTGGTATTCCGTACGACATGTCGTCGTCAAAAGTTTTAGCTCTTGTTTTAAGCAACCGGTATAAATGTGCTCTCTTTTTATATAGCCCAAGCCCGAGACCACAATCCGAGACCGCATCCCGAGACAGTAGCCCGAGACCACAGCCCGACACGACAAACAGTATGTTGTTATTTCATGAGTAATTAGAAATTTGAATATGATATGTTTGCGGATTGATTAAGTAGTTGAGTAATAATATATGCAATGTACAGCTTAGGTTTTTAGAAGTGGTTTCGAAGGAAAAACTGTTTGATCTAATTCGTATGCATTTGGTTAATATTTGAATGGCATTTGATATTTAGACTTTTGTGAATGTTTTAGGATTTTAGTGATTAATTTCGGAAAGTCCCCGTCCGAAGTTAATCATCTTATAGAAAACCCGTCTGGAATTAATTTATTAGAAATTAATTTCGAAAAGTCCCCTGTTTTGGGATTGCTTTTTGAATGTTTTGTCTCATTTAGGATATGGATGCGTATAACTGATTTACTATTTGAGATGATTTCGACAGTGTTTCTCCTTTACTCCTACAAATATGACTTTAATGCACATATTGGGGAGTTGAGGGAAATGCTGCCGAAATTTCTCAATAATAAATCAGTTATACGCATTCATATATGAGTCGAATCATTCAAAGAGTGGGTAAGGATTGCCTTCCATATTGCACTAGTGAACAAAACAACTCGCATAATTCCACGGTTATATGTGTTTATGTGTCGAATCTTTGAATGTGTTTAATTAAGAGCATATAATAACTGATTGCTTCTTAAAAATGCAGTTATGATAATTGATAAGAGTTGGACCCGTTTAGAGAGTCGTTGTTCAAAACAATTTTTTGATGGTCTTGCCGCATTCCTAGATCATTTCAACCCATTATTGAATAGTTACAGAACATAAAATTTCCATATATCTTTGTCGTAATGTTGGATGGGTATTCTCAATGATCTTAAAAACCAATAGCCAACATGGTGGACCCAACTTATACACAATGGCGCGATCACGTTGAACTGGATCCTCGCCGTTATACATAAACAACACAACGTGAATGAGTGACATGGTGGCGCCTTAATGATATTCTTGATACTCCTCCGAATAATGAACAAAATGATATTCTTGATATTCCTCCTAATAATGAGCCGACTCATGGAAATATTGGCAAGAAAAGTAACGAGCTGACTCAAGCAAAGACACCTCCTTTACATAACGAGTTTGAAGAGTAACTTGCCAGTTCCAACCAGGCTCTGTACCCGGGTTGTAGCAACCCGTAGAATTCCCTAGTCATTAGTGAACGCTAATCTATTATTAACACGTCGTTACTGTTTATTTAACCATTTTAACGGGCAAATTTAAACTTTTTGTTTATTACATTTCTATATAAACATTACTACCTTAAATATATTTTGGCCTATACTATTCACGGCCAACTCAATACAAACCCAAAAACTTTATTTTCTTTTATAACTAGTCGTATATAATTGGCCTCATTTAAATCTAATTTCGACGCACAAGATACCATCCATTTTACGTAAATCGATTTTCTATACACCCAAGACTCGAGAGTGATAAATATCACATTTTATTTTTAACGTTTAGATTAAGAACGAGACCTAAAGTAAACCTCACTCGGACGCGTATACTATATAATCTATATAACAATTCTTTTAAACTATTTATATATATATATGAACGAATACTAACTGACACATTTCTTTTATGAACGAATACTAACTGACACATTCAATTCAACTTGTCTTTTTTTAATAGTAATAATCGCATACATGCATTCCATTCTCTATATATCCATGATACATATACGAAGCACAAAGTTGCATTTAAAACATTTCAAACTTCTCTAGTATCCTGCTGTCGAGAATTATAATAAAACTAGAAGCATTTTTCGAGCCAAGTCCTAGTTGGTTACTCCCTCATTCGATCACTTGTCGATTGTTCTAACGAAAGAAGTACCGCTTGATCAATTTTCTATATCGTTTTGAACGGATAAACTCCACCATTTTAGGTGTCGTAAGTCCTTCAAATTCATTTCCTACTCATATATATATATATATATATATATATATATATATATATATATATATATATATATATATATATATATATATATATATCAATCTCAATATATCATGCATCGTACTTCTATTTATTTTAATTCGTATATCATTTTTATTTCATTTATACGCTTTTCATTTTATTTATTTTACGTTTCATGCAATGACCTCCTCAATGGATGGCTAAGAACTTGCGTTTATCTATACTTGACACTTACATACTCGTACCTTTACTTATCGCATTCATTTTTATTTATTTCTATCGCATATCATATTTATTTCATTTTACGCTTTCTTATCATTTAATTTTACGTATTATACATTGACCTCCTTCATGGATGGCTAGAATAACAAGTACTAATTTATTTGACGTTTACATATTCATATTAACACATATCAAGCATCATCTTTATCTTTTGTACATTTTGGACTAAAAATGCAACTTATTTTACTATTAGGGGGCAAAAGGGTAACTTTCGAGAAATAAAGTTCAAAACTATCATTTCTGTAAATATTAGGTAGAAAAAGTTAAGACATTAATTAGAGGCCATAAAATGACAAATTGGAACCTTTACGGACTTAAAAAGTAATTATATACTAGCCAAGGACTAATGGTGCAACGCTAACTCCATAAGGGTAAAAAGTGTAAATTATGTAAAAGACCAAGGACTGAACAGTAACATTATTTATAAATCATTTCTATTTCATGTTTTACTTATTTCATATGCATTTAGTCATTCGTCCCAATATATTTATTTTTCGTTACGATTATATTTATATAGCGAACTTTTAAACAAATAACTTAACGTATTAATTCAACGACTTTCGAGGAAACGATAATTGTGAAATCAAAGATATAAAAACAAGATAATATTATATATAATATTATTTTTGAACTTTAAGCATTTTAAGCATATCATTCATTCACATCACCATCCGATTCGTTATCCGATATTCTTTCACGATCACTATTCACATCTAGTCAAACTTAAACCATCGAAATCTTAGACTTCCCTATTATTCAGGTCGTGTGTTGGAGTCGTTCCCGGGATACTATTGACATAACATCGCAATACTTTGACCATACAGCTAAGGTGAGATTCATAGCCCCTATTTTTATACGCTTTGATTTACTCTTTGGGGGAGATACATGCTCAACTATATTTATTTACTTTTACAAGAACTCTAGAAACTTTCACGGTTCACCGTGAGTTGTAGCCCCTACTCTTTTAATACTTGTTTTATACTCTTTGGGGGAGATACATGCTTTTAAATTGCTTTACTCGTTTATCAAATACGTTTTTGCATTGTTATGTAAGCCATCTATTATATTGTGCATTGGTATGCAAGTCATCTATTATATTGTGCATTCGTATGCAATTCATCTATTATATTGTGCATTGGTATGCAAGTCATCTATTATATTGTGCATTGGTATGCAAGTCATCTATTATATTTTGCATTTGCATGCTAGTTATCTATCATATTCTTACTATGTTAGCAGTGGGTTGTAAACACACAGGTTGCAAGTCTTTTATGGGCGGGGCTTGGGACTGAGTGGATTTACAATGCCTTTGCTGTGAAATCTTTATTCAAATACTTTACTTTTAAACTAAACTCTATGAACTCACCAACCGTTGGTTGACACTTTTTAGCATGTTTATCTCAGGTTATTAAGGCGATAGTGGATGCATGGATTCTAGAGTCAGTTGCATACTTGAAGACTCATATCTTATCGTTATCATTCGATACACTTTGAAAACTTTTATGTAACTTTACTTTGGAACTTATTGTCATAACTCTGATTTTAATAATTCGAATGATGACTTTTCAAAACGTCTCATTTAGAGGTCGTTTCCTATACCTTGATCTGTATTATGAAGTAATACCCCCTCGACATCTACTGTTCCGCTGCGGTAATTTGGGGGTGTTACACGGGTTGTTACTTTATGACTACATTGGATTTTATGGAAAAGTTTAAGCATCTCAAGGTCAGCGATAAATGGAGTGATACTTCATTTAACAAAATGCTAAAATTTCTCCAGGGGGTATTTCCGCCCTGGTTAGGATACAATCTCCCACCGTTATACTATGCTATAAAGAAGACATTTAAAAAGATCGGGTTAGGGTACGAGTCGATACATGCTTGTGAAAATGATTGCTTTTTATATCGGGGGGATGATGCCAAAGATTTGGAGTATTGTCCGGTCTGTAAAACGAGTAGATGGAAAGACAAGAACACAATGAGAAAGAAAGTTCCTAACAAAGTGTTGCGTTACTTTTCTATCATTCCTAGACTACAACGTTTGTACAAGTCTATTCACACTACAAAGCATATGACTTGGCATGCTACTAAAAAATCTACGGAGAACGGTAAGATGCAACAGCTGGTTGATATTAAAGCATGGAAGAAGTTTGACAATAAATATTTGGATTTTGCTGAAGAACCAAGAAACGTTCGAATAGGGTTGGCTGCTGATGGTTTCAATCCGTTCGGCAACCTTAGTCAGGCTTACAGCATGTAGCCGGTCCTATTAACAACTTACAACTTGCCTCCGTGGTTATGCATGAAAGAGACTTCTTTGATGTTGACATTGTTGATTCCTGGCCCTAAATCACCGGCGAAGGAAATTGATGTTTACTTGAAGCCCTTGATTGATGACCTGCAGGAATTATTGAAAAATCCAGGTGTCTTGAATATGGACGTTGTTACCGGCACTGAATTCCACATGAGAGCGATGCTTTTATGGACCATTAATGATTTTCCTGCTCGAAGTAGTTTGTCTGGTTGGAGTGGGAAAGGTTACTTCGCTTTCCCTACATGCAAAGTAGACACTCCGGATACGCGTGTGATAAGCAAAACAACTTAGGTTGGTCATAGAAGATTCTTAAAAAAAACCATAAATGGAGGAGGGACTATACGACATTCAATGGTGAAATCGATGATAGAGATCCTCCTAGAAATGATACCAGGGCTGATTTTTTGACTCAACTTACGACATTGCCCACACGTGTGGCGGGGAAACATCCAGATTATGGGGTTGGGAAGATAAAACGTAATCATACAGTCGAACTGAACTGGACTAAACTATCTATTTTCTACGAGCTTGAATATTGGTCTTTTCTTTCTCTACCACACAATTTAGATGTCATGCATATCAAAAAAATTTGTTGGAGAGTATCTTGAACACTTTGTTAATGAATGACAAATCTAAAGACACCGCTAAGGCAAGACAAGATTTGAAAGCTTTGGGCATTCGAAAGGAGTTGTGGCTCGAAAACAAACGAAACGGGAAGTGCTTGAAGCCTCATGCTAAGTACTCCCTCACACCCGATAAAAGAAAACTTTTTTGTCAATACATCAAAACAATTAAACTACCCGATGGGTTCGGATCCATGTTCAATTCAAAAGTGACCAAAAATGAAAATAATATAACGGGCATGAAGTCTCATGACTGTCATATATTGATGCAACGGTTACTTCTTTATGGACTTCAACAATATTTGGACTCACAGACTTATACACCATTGATCGAGCTTTGTTTATTCTTTAATCAAATTTGCCCCCAAACTTTGATGGTGAAAGACATGGTGAAAGCTAAAGACCAGTTGATCAATATTTTGTGAAGTCTCGAGCGAATATATCCTCCTGCATTTTTTTACATTATGATTCACTTGGTTATGCCTTTACCTGAAGAGGCTCTTGAAGGCGGGCCTGTTTCATTCCGGTGGATGTATTCATTTTGAAAGATACATGAAGAAGCTAAAAAACTATGTACGAAATAAAGCTAAGCCGGAAGGTTCAATAGCAAAGGGTTATGTTGCAGACAAAGAATTAACATTATGTTCTCGTTATTTTTGGGGTGTTGGGATGAAATTTAATCGTCCCGCTGCATCTTAGGATTGTCCTCGCCCAACAAATGATTTCCAGGTTTTCTGATCACTATGTATTAAGTCTGGTAAAGAGACATTGATTTGGTTAGATCTCCAAGAAATGAAGAAAAGGATATGGTATGTACTTCACAACATTCCTGAGATCGACACGTACATGAACGCGTTCGAGAGGTATGCGTTTTTATTTTGAATTTTTTTTTCCCAAGTTATCTTTTCGATTTATTCTAATATCATGAACATTTTCAGGGAATTTCCTGATAGCGACATGCAACAAGAATTTGCTAGATGGTTTGAGACGAAGGTAAACTTATTTTATGTATTTCCCGGTATAAATAACGATTGTTACTCATCTCTATATATTCTTATCTTTTTTCATAGATTCATAAGCTTTACATAGCTAATGACCCAAGCTGTACTCCCGAATTATTCGCTTTGGCTTGTGGACCATCACCGACCCCAATCTCAGTCAACTCTTGCGTAGTCAACGGTGTGAAGTTAGTCGTACACAGCCGCGATATAAAACGTACAACTCATAACAACGGAATTTGTTCACCTGGTGAGAAGAAGGGAGAAATGTATTATGGTCAGCTAGAAGAAATTCTGGAGTTTGCGTATACCCAGTTCATAGTTGTGTTGTTTCGAGTTAAGTGGTTCGACTTATACAACAAAAGAGGTAGAGTCCAACGTTTTACCACTCGAAACGACATGACACAAATTTGGGCATGTAGCTATGCGTTTGAAGATCAACCTTACATTCTCGCAACACAAGCGAAACAAGTCTTCTACCTTCAAGATCCTGCTAGACGACCATTCCATTGGAAGGTCTTCTAAGATGTGAATCATAACACAATCTGGGATATCATCGTGGTAGAAGACGATGATGATGTGATACATGGCAACAACTCATCTGATGTCAAACTGTCTGCTAATTTGAATGATTTGGAATTTGAAACCTTAAATATCGATGGTCAATCAACGTTAGTTGAGGCACCACCACCACCACCACCACCAATCATTCCTGTTGATGACGCCGACAATTTTATTGATGATGAAGACGACGATCCTTATGATTTAGCTGCTTCAGATAATGATGTCGCAAACAATTCTTATGATGAAGTTGAAGCTGCGACTAATGTTGTTTATGGTAGTTATTATGATTTAGCAGATTGATCTTAAATTGTAACTTGTAAAACGACACTTATTTGAATAAAATTGTTATGGATTGTTTAAATATGTATATTTATTTTTAATGTGTACGTATTTGAATGTGTGTATGCATGCTTATGTTAATTTGTTCCCGAATTTCTATATGTTATTCAACTTGTACTTTTACAAATGGCAGCAGCAGTCGCGCGTGGTCAAGGTGGTGCCGGTGCCGGTGACGCACCACCTTCCCCTCCCCGTCAGATTGAGAGCGGTTGCCGTGGTGGTAAGAATTTCTAGATTATTTTCAAAGAAACTTAAACTTGATCGCTTGAATTTGGTTACATGTTATTTTATGATGATTTCACTCACTTCAATTATAGGATAACGACGACCCCGAAGAGGAGGCAGGGAGAGGGGGAGGCAGGGGTGGAGGTTGGGATGGCGGCAGGAATCCGGTGCGTCAAGACTCTAAGAACGTAGCCCTCAAGAAAGCCGTGGTAGATTTTGGCCCGCAGCCGATTGAGTTTGAGTATGGTGATCTGGGGACGTTCATTCATGTTGGGAAGAACGCCACGCGGTTCAGTAACTACGTTGGCGAGCTGATGAGGGAGATGCCGTTGTACTATCCCTCCTGGTACGATATAGAAGTGGAGAAGAAGGCGCACGTCATGGTCTGACTCGGGTTCAGTTATTTCATTTTCCTTTTATATTGTTATGTTATCGTGTTTATTTATTTAAATATGCATATTTATTTAAATTTGTTTATTTTTTTATATCCCTATATTTAATTATTTGAATGTGTACATTTATTTAAATTTGTTTAAATGTGTATATTTATTTAAATTTGCTTATTTATTTATATCTTTATATTAATTTTAACTATATTTGATAGCAGCGTATGTTTAACTTGGAGTGCCACATGCGCGAATCACGTTGGAAAATCATTCTGACTGGCATCAATGCATATTTGGCTAGGCGCTACTCAGAAAACAAGCACGACCTGAAGCGCGATCACTTTACTAGGAAGGGTGGGCCTGAGGCTGTGGATGTGATACGAGAAACCCTCCTCCGAACATGGAGTAGTCTGTATGGGAGGAGCATGTCAAGTTCTACATGAAGGATAAGACCCTCAAACGAGCTGCTGTGAAAAAAGAGAACCAGAAGAAGAACAAGATTTACAGCCGCCACAGATCCAAATCATTGGTAGCTTCTCGACACGAATACGTAAGACACATTTTGATTATTTTATAAAAGTATTTTATTTTTATAAAATTATTTAATTTTAATTATATATTAATTAAAAGTATTTATACTAAATAAATTTTTTTAATCTTATAAAAGTAATTAATTTTAATTATATATTTTAATTTTATAAAAGTATTTAAGTTTAATTAAAATATATATGGTGTCTGATTTGTCATTTTTAATTTGTTTCATCTTATATGCATGTTTATATACAGTTCGAGAACAGCGAGAACCGCCAGTACCCGTCTCTCATACAAAGCTTTTTCGACACGCACTGCAAGGATGATGTATGGTTGTAGGATGAGACTCGGCTTCAATATGTAAGTATCATTTTTTTTCCAAACACGCACTTTAATGATTTATTGAAACATAATCTAGTAATTAATCCGACTAATATATTGATTTTCTCATTTTTTTTCAACTACATAGGAAGAGATGGTCCGGCTACGGGATCTGGGAGCGGATACGCCTACAGGGGTAGCATACACAGAGGAGGAGATGCTTTCCCTGGTTATAAAGGGCAAGCAGCGGGGTCATATAGCCGGTAGGGGTAGGGTGGTACCTGGCATGAGCAGGCCACTGTTACCATACACCCCGCCTCCACCTCCAGGTATGTACAGTGGGATAGTACCAATAGATTACTCATGACTCATCTTATGTATTGAAATGCCCGTTTTTAAATTTTGATTATTTCGTTTATAGGTATGTACAGTGGGCCCCAGATCGACGAGAAGCTTGATGAAGCTGAAAAGAAGATTGCTGAAGCTGAGAAGAAGAGTGATGCAGCTGTAGCAGAAGCTAAGGAAGTTAAGGAGCAGCTCGCTCAATTGATGGGTTTTGTCCGGAGCAACCCGCAATGGCACGAGTTTATTAATCGGATGCCTTCTCGAGCTGAGGTAGGCTCAGGCAGCGGGTGTGGCGCGGGAGGGAGCGGCGTAGGCAGGAGAGAGAGTGGCGGAGGCCAGAGTAGTGATGATGAGGATGGTCGTAGCGATGATATGGATGATGACGAGGGGCGGTAGAGGTATATGTGTTATTTTGTGTTGTACTTATCTTTGAAACTATATCTTGGCGAACCGTATCTTATTATTGTGTAGTTTAACCTTTTGGCGACTTGAACATTGCGTATATTACAACATTTATGGATATGGCAGCTAGGTCTAGCGATTATAACACCCGTTTTGTAAACTTTATAATGTTTTGATGTATTTTAAGGGTGTTTAGTGGTTATATATAAGTGTTTTAGCCGTTACAAAGTTGTACGGTTTTGGACATGTTAGTATTGATTGGTTGAAAGGCTTTGGTTGCTTACAGGTTTTGGTAGATTTTTTTCAAAAAATTATCGAGAAAAAAACTGGAAAATTGCAGCAGCTGCACTATAATACGATATCGATGACATATCGTCGGCAAGTAAAAGTAAAACAATTTAAAGTTTTTAATTTACCGACGTCATGTCGTCGGTATGATTACACTTCGTTGACTTTTTTGTTGACCGCTATAAATTCATACCGACGTCCTGTCGTCGGTATAATTAACATTTCATTGACTTTTTTGTTGACAGTTATAAATTCATACCGACGTCATGCCGTCAGTATTTTTTAAAACATGATTAGACTCAACTAATAAAATCGTTAATTAGTAATATGGTCCCGACAACATGTCGTCGAGACCAAACTTGTCGAACCTCAAAATCATTGACTGAAAAAACGTGTGGGTCCCATAGTGTCGTCGGGCTTTGTCATCGGGAAGGTAAATAGCGACGGGGCAATATCGACTAGTTGGTGTCGACAACTTGTTGTCGGGACGTGATTGGGTCGACGACATGACGTCGGGTAGGTATTAAAAAAGTCGTCGGGGAAAGCCCCGAATGTACAAGTTTATGGCTATTTCGTTTGTTGGCCGGGTTAACATACAAATCGATATCGAACATGTCAGCAATTCTGAATTATCAAAAACGAATATTTTGTCAAACCAAAGTATGAATAACATGTTTAGCTTGAAACCGTTAAACCGTTTTTTTTCTTAATTGTTGTTATGTCTTTAAACTCTGAAATCACTGATTCCAAGAACGTTTTTCCATATTTTAGACCACTCACAACGGTGTGGGTCAAGAGCACGTTAAGGAGCAAAATCAGCACGTTAAACTCACGTTAAGCAGCTTTAACCGTTGTGACCCTTCCACGTTAACGCAGCGTTAAGGGCTGCGTTATAACCTTAACGCTGTGTTAAGATAAAAAAACCACCCCACAATGTTACAAAACCACCCCTGCAAATGTTAAAAAACCCACCCTTGCGTTTTGTAAAGGTGGTGACTGGTGCGTGTGGTGATGTTGCCGAGCATTTTTACTGGCGAGAAAGAAGAAAGGTGGTGACTGGTGTGTGTGGTGACTGGTGCGTGTGTGTGTGGTGGCTGCGTTTTGATGGAGATGGTAGGCAAAATGTTTTGATCGAGATGGTAGGCAAAAGTGTTAATGGCTGCGTTTAATTTGAGGGTGTGATATTTAGGTTTTTAGCATCCATCCCTATATAACTTATAAGTTGGGCCATGGTAGTATAAATGGGGTTCTAAACAATGGATATTTCGTTGTAGTTTTTTATTTTTTTTTATTTTTTATTTTTATTTTATTTTATTTTATTTCGTTGTTATTTATTTTTTATTAAGTATGTAATTTTATGTTTTTTAAAACCACTTTATTACACCAACTTAACATACTACTATTTTCTTTTATTTTTTTAAATTTATGTAATTTAAGTGTTAATTAATGTAGCAATTGTTAAGTTTTTGATGTTCTTTTCTGTCATTTTTTTTTTAATAGCCGAGAGCTAGAGAGAGCCGAGAGCAAGAGTCGAGAGCTGAGACAGCCGAGACATAGGTAATGTGGTATCTTTTTATTCTTTTTTAAACTTTTGGTATTCCGACGACATGTCGTCGTAAAAAGTTTTAGCTCTTGATTTAAGCAACCGGTATAAATGTGCTCTCTTTTTATATAGCCTAAGCCCGAGACCACAATCCAAGACCGCATCCCGAGACAGTAGCCCGAGACCACAGCCCGATACGACAAACAGTATGTTGTTATTTCACGAGTAATTAGAAATTGGGCTAAATATATGAGTAGCCCGGTAGCTTAAGGTGTTCACCTTTTTTAGCCCCAAAAATGGCGCTTTCCCAAAATAGCCCACAGAATTAAGCTACTTCCAGCAAGTCTCTTAAGCGACCTTAAGCGACCAAAATTTTGAACTAGCAGTACTAATTTTTTAAGCGCAATTTTGCTACTTTTAAGCGCCATTTTGCAACTGTTAAGCGCCATTTTGCTAAAAGCCAAAAAAGAAATGACACATGTCACTCTCACATTTTAGGCGCTTAATGCTTGGGCTATTTTGGGAAAGAGCCATTTTTGGGGCTAAAAAAGGTAAACACCTTAAGCTACCAAGCTATTTGTAGAATTGGCCCTTCGAAATTTGAATATGATATGTTTGCGGATTGATTAAGTAGTTGAGTAATAATATATGCAATGTACAGCTTAGGTTTTTAGAAGTGGTTTCGACGGAAAAACTGTTTGATCTAATTTGTATGCGTTTGGTTAATATTTGAATGGCATTTGATTGTTAGACTTTTGTGAATGTTTTAGGATTTTAGTGATTAATTTCGGAAAGTCCCCGTCCGAAGTTAATCATCTTAGAGAAAACCCGTCTGGAATTAATTTATTAGAAATTAATTTCGAAAAGTCCCCTATTTTGGGATTGCTTTTTGAATGTTTTGTCTCATTTAGGATATGGATGCGTATAACTGATTTACTATTTGAGATGATCTCGACAGTGTTTCTCCTTTACTCCTACGAATATGACTTTAATGCACATATTTGGGGAGTTGAGGGAAAATGCTGCCAAAATTTTCTCAAATAGTAAATCAGTTATACGCATTCATATATGAGACGAATCATTCAAAGAGTGGGTAAGGATTGCCTTCCATAGTTGCACTAGGTGAACAAAACAACTCGTAATAATTCCACGGTTATATGTGTTTATGTGTCGAATCTTTTGAATGTGTTTAATTAAGAGCATATAATAACTGATTGCTTCTTAAAAATGCAGTTATCATAATTGATAAGAGTTGGACCCGTTTAGAGAGTCGTTGTTCAAAATAATTTTTGATGGTCTTGCCGCATTCCTCGATCATTTCAACCCATTATTGAATAGTTACAGAAACATAAAATGTCTATATCGTCTTTTTCGTAATGTTGGATGGGTATCTCTCAATGATCTTAAAAACCACATAGGCCAACATGGGTGGGACCCAACTTATACACAATGGCGCGATCACGTTGAACTGGATCCTCCGCCGTTAGTACATAACACAACACAACGTGAGATGAGTGACATGGATGCGCGCCTTAATGATATTCTTGATATTCCTCCGAATAATGAACAAAATGATATTCTTGATATTCCTACTAATAATGAGCCGACTCATGGAAATATTGGCGAGACAAGTAACGAGCTGACTCAAGCAACGACACCTCCTTTACATAACGAGTTTAAAGAGTTACTTTCCAGTTCCAACCAGGCTCTGTACCCGGGTTGTTACTTTATGACTACATTGGACTTTATGGAAAAGTTTACGCATCTCAAGGTCAGCGGTAATGCAGTGATACTTCATTTAACAAAATGCTAAAATTTCTCCAGGAGGTATTTTTGCCCTGGTTAGGATACAATCTCCTACCGTTATACTATGCTATAAAGAAGACATTTAAAAAGATTGGGTTAGGGTACGAGTCGATACATGCTTGTGAAAATGATTTCTTTTTATATCGGGGGGATGTTGCCAAAGATTTGGAGTATTGTCCGGTCTGTAAAACGAGTAGATGGAAAGACAAGAACACAATAAGGAAGAAAGTTCCTTCCAAGGTGTTGCGTTACTTTTCTATCATTCCTAGACTACAACGTTTGTACAAGACTATTCACACTGCAAAACATATGACTTGGCATGCTACTGGAAAATCTACGGAGAACGGTAAGATGCAACAGCTGGTTGATATTAAAGCATGGAAGAAGTTTGACAATAAATATTTAGATTTTGCTAAAGAACCAAGAAACCTTCGAATAGGGTTGGCTGCTGATGGTTTCAATCCGTTCGGCAACCTTAGTCAGGCTTACAGCATGTGGCCGGTCCTATTAACAACTTACAACTTGCCTCCGTGGTTATGCATGAAAGAGACTTCTTTGATGTTGACGTTGTTGATTCCTGGCCCTAAATCACCGGAGAAGGACATTGATGTTTACTTGAAGCCCTTGATTGATGACCTGCAGGAATTATGGAAAAATCCAGGTGTCTTGAATATGGACGTTGTTACAGGCACTGAATTCCACATGAGAGCGATGCTTTTATGGACCATCAATGATTTTCCTGCTCGAAGTAGTTTGTCTGGTTGGAGTGGGAAAGGTTACTTCGCTTGCCTTACATGCAAAGTAGACACTCCGGCTACGCGTGTGATAAGCAAAACAACTTATGTTGGTCATAGAAGATTCTTAAAAAAAACCATAAATGGAGGAGGGACTATACGACATTCAATGGTGAAACCGATGATAGAGATCCTCCTAGAAAAGATACCAGGGCTGATTTCTTGACTCAACTTACGACATTGCCCACACGTGTGGCGGGGAAACATCCAGATTATGGGGGTGGGAAGATAAAACGTAATCATACAGTCGAACTGAACTGGACTAAACTGTCTATTTTCTACGAGCTTGAATATTGGTCTTTTCTTTCTCTACCACACAATTTAGATGTCATGCATATCAAAAAAATGTGTTGGAGAGTATCTTGAACACTTTGTTAATGAATGACAAATCTAAAGACACCGCTAAGGCAAGACAAGATTTGCAAGCTTTGGGCATTCGACAGGAGTTGTGGCTCGGAAACAAACGAAACGGGAAGTTCTTGAAGCCTCATGCTAAGTACTCCCTCACGCCCGATAAAAGAAAACTTTTCTGTCAATACATCAAAACAATTAATCTACCAGATGGGTTTGGATCCAAGTTCAATTCAAAAGTGACCAAAGATGAAAACAATATAACGGGCAAGAAGTCTCATGACTGTCATATAATGATGCAACGGTTACTTCTTTATGGACTTCAGCAATATTTGGACTCACAGACTTATACACCATTGATCGAGCTTTGTTTATTCTTTAAGCAAATTTGCGCCCGAACTTTGATGGTGAAAGACATGGTGAAAGCTAAAGACCAGTTGATCAATATTTTGTGAAGTCTCGAGCAAATATATCCTCCTGCATTTTTTTACATTATGATTCACTTGGTTATGCATTTACCTGAAGAGGCTCTTGAAGGCGGGCCTGTTTCATTCCGGTGGATGTATTCATTTTGAAAGATACCTAAAGAAGCTAAAAAACTATGTACGAAATAAAGCTAAGCCGGAAGGTTCAATAGCAAAGGGTTATGTTGCAGACAAAGAATTAACATTATGTTCTCGTTATTTTTGGGGTGTTGGGATGAAATTTAATCGTCCCGCTGCATCTTAGGACTGTCCTCGCCCAACAAATGATTTCCAGGTTTTTTGATCACTATGTACTAAGTCTGGTAAAGAGACATTGATTTGGTTAGATCTCCAAGAAACGAAGAAAATGATATGGTATGTACTTCTCAACAGTCCTGAGAGCGACACGTACATGAACGCATTCGAGAGGTACGCGTTTTTATTTTGAAATTTTTTTTCCCAAGTTATCTTTTCGATTTATTCTAATATCATGAACATTTTCAGGGAATTTCCTGATAGCGACATGCAACAAGAATTTGCTAGATGGTTTGAGACGAAGGTAAACTTATTGTATGTATTTCCCGGTATAAATAACGACTGTTACTCATTCTATATATTCTTATCTTTTTTCATAGATTCATAAGCTTTACATAGCTAATGACCCAAGCTGTACTCCCGAATTATTCGCTTTGGCTTGTGGACCATCACCGACCCCAATCTCAGTCAACTCTTGCGTAGTCAACGGTGTGAAGTTAGTCGTACAGAGCCGCGATATAAAATGTACAAATCATAACAACGGAATTTGTTCACCTGGTGAGAAGAAGGGAGAAATGTATTATGGTCAGCTAGAAGAAATTCTGGAGTTTGCATATACCCAGTTCACAGTTGTGTTGTTTCGAGTTAAGTGGTTCGACTTATGCAACAAAAGAGGTAGAGTCCAACGTTTTACCACTAGAAACATATGCGTTTGAAGATCAACCTTACATTCTCGCAACACAAGCGAAACAAGTCTTCTACCTTCAAGATCCTGCCAGACGACCATTCCATTGGAAGGTCGTCTAAGATGTGAATCATAACACAACCTGGGACATTGTGGTAGAAGACGATGATGATGTGATACATGTCAACAACTCATCTGATGTCGAACTGTCTGCTAATTTGAATGATTTGGAATTTGAAACCATAAATATCGATGGTCAATCAACGTTAGTTGAGGCACCACCACCATCACCAATCATTCCTGTTGATGACGACGACGATTTTATTGATGATGAAGACGACGATCCTTATGATTTAGCAGCTTCAGATAATGATGTCGCAAACAATTCTTATGATGAAGTTGAAGTTGCGACTAATGTTGTTTATGGTAGTCATTATGATTTAGCAGATTGATCTTAAATTATAATTTGTAAAACGACACTTATTTGAATGAAATTGTTATGGATTGTTTAAATGTGTATATTTATTTTAATGTGTACGTATTTGAATGTTTGCATGCATGCTTATGTTAATTTGTTCCCGAATTTCTATATGTTATTCATATTGTACTTTTACAGATGGCAGCAGCAGTCGCGCATAGTCAAGGTGGTGACGGTGCCGGTGACCCACCACCTTCCCCTCCCCGTCAGATTGAGAGCGGTTGCTGTGGTGGTAAGAATTTATGGATTATTTTCAAAGAAACTTAAACTTGATCATTTAAATTTGGTTACATGTTATATTATTACGATTTCACTCACTTCAATTATAGGATTACGACGACCCCCAAGAGGATGAAGGGAGAGGGGGAGGCAGGGGTGGAGTTCGGGATGGAGGCAGGAAGCCGGTGCGTCAAGCCTCAAAGAACGTAGCCCTCAAGAAAGCCGTGGCAGATTTTGGCCCGCAGCCGAGTGAGTTTGAGTTTGGTGATCAGGGGACGTTCATTCATGTTGGCAAGAATGCCACGCGGTTCAGTAACTACGTTGGCGACCTGATTAGGGAGATGCCGTTGTACTATCCCTTCTGGTACGATATCGAAGTGGAGAAGAAGGCGCACGTCATGGTCTGTCTTGGGTTCAGTTATTTCATTTTCCTTTTATATTGTTATGTTATCGTGTTTATTTATTTAAATGTGCATATTTATTTAAATTTGTTTATTTTTTTATATCCCTATATTTAATTATTTGAATGTGTACATTTATTTAAATTTGTTTAAATGTGTATATTTATTTAAATTTGCTTATTTATTTATATATTTATATTAATTTTAACTATATTTGATAGCAGCGTATGTTTAACTTGCAGTGCCACATGCGCGAATCACGTTGGAAAACCATTCTGAATGGCATCAATGCATATTTGGCTAGGCGCTACTCGGACAACAAGCACGACCTGAAGCGCGATCACTTTACTAGGAAGGGTGGGCCTGAGGCTGTGGATGTGATACGAGAAACCCTCCTCCGAACATGGAGCAGTCTGTATGGGAGGAGCATGTCAAGTTCTACATGAAGGATAAGACCCTCAAACGAGCTGCTGTGAAAAAAGAGAACCAAAAGAAGAACAAGATTTACAGCCGCCACAGATCCAAATCTTTTTCACCTAGAAGACCTAAGAGATTCAATTCATATAAAAGGTCTTACACCTCAAGCAGAGTACCTAGATCAGAGAAACCTAAGGTCAAACGAAATTGGGTTAAGAAAGAAAGTACTGATGGGGAACAAGAAGTACTTTCATCAGATAAGGGTAAAACAGGGAGTGGTGTTGATATTACAACACAGGACATGGGACCAACTCAAATAATCATTGACCATGCCTTTAAAACCAGTGGAGATTACATACTGAAGGAATTCAAGTATGTCACTCCACAAGGGGAACACAAGTCAGTAATGGCTTGGGTTCCTAAAAGAAACTAACCCTTTTCTTTAATGTGCAGGGCAACCCAGAGGAGGAGCTTAAAGATCATATTATTGTTGATAGTGGTTGCTCTGGCAGCATGACAGGGGACAAGGAGATCCTGTCAGACTTTAAGGCATATTATGGAGGAAGAGTTGCATTTGGTAATGATCCTGATGGAGGAAGAATCACTGGCAAAGGAACAATCAAGGCTGGATGTATTGATTTTGAGAATGTTAGATATGTGAAGGAGCTCTAGTTCAACCTATTGTCAGTATCTCAAATTTGTGACAAGAAGTACCCATTTCTGTTCATTGATACAGAATGTCTCATTCTCTCCCCTGAGTTCAAATTTGTTGATGATCACTTGGTGACATTGAGAGTACCAAGAACCAATGATGTATACAGTTTAGACTTAAAGAGTCTCAATTCTGCTGGAAGAGCAACATGTTTAGTAGCAAAGGCATCATTGGAAGAAGCACATCTGTGGCACAGAAGACTAGGTCATGTTAATTTTAAGAATATCAACAAGCTGGTTAAAGGAAATTTAGTTAAAGGTTTACCTTCCAAAACATTCAAGACTGATCATTCATGTTTGGCTTGCAAGAAGGGTAAACAACATAAAGCTTCATGTAAGAAGCTTGGGGAAAGAGATATTAGAGAACCTTTGGAGTTGCTACACATGGATCTGTTTGGACCAGTTTCAGTAGAAAGTTTAAACAAGAAGAAGTACTGCTTGGTAGTGACAGATGATTGTAGCAGATTTAGTTGGGTCTTTTTCTTGGGATTCAAAGATGAAACCTTTGATGCTATCCATGACCTGATAGTAGCCCTTGAAAATCAATTAAGACTCAAAGTAAGAGGTATTAGATGTGACAAGGGAACAGAATTCAAGAACAAGCATATGGATGAATTCTGTGCCAAGAAAGGGATCAAGAGAGAGTTTAGTATTGCTAGAACACCACAGCAGAATGGTGTTGCAGAAAGAAAGAACAGGACTTTGATAGAAGCAGCTAGAACAATGCTTGCAGATTCCCAATTACCTATTCTCTTTTGGGCTGAAGCCATAAGTACTGCTTGCTATGTGTTGAATAGAGTTTCAGTAACTAAGCCTCAGATGAAGACACCTTATGAGTTACTAATGGGAAAGAAACCAAACATTCGTTTTCTAAAACCTTTTGGCTGCTCTCTGACTATTCTCAATACCATTGATTCTCTGGGAAAATTTGATGGTAAGTCAGATGAAGGATATTTATTGGGCTATTGTACAAATAGCAAAGGATTTAGAGTTTATAACAGGAATACCAAAAAGGTACAAGATTTTCTTCATGTTGAATTTTTGGAAAATAAGGAAACTCAGAAAGGTAAAGGTCCTGATTGGATGTTTGATCTTGATCTCAAGCTCACACCATCTATGAATTATGTTCCTGTTAGAGAAGAGAATCAGGCTAATTACAAAGAAGATGATTCACAGTACATTGTTCATGGAGTCAATGTTACACCAGAAGATGTTCCTGACAAAGAACCTGAAGTTCCTGATGAGGAACAAAGTACTGCTCAGCCAACTCATACAGTATCTGATGAAGATCAAGCCATACAAGATGAACTTAATAGGATGCTTTTTCAGGAAACTATAGCACAATCCTATGAAGATGAACAAAGGAAGGCTTATGAGACTGCAAAGAAACAGGGTAAATTTTAAGATACTGCCCACAGTACTTTAGATCAAAGTACTGCTGATCCTTTTGGCAGTACTTCTAGTGTATTAGAGCAATCAAATTGGAACAATGCTGATGATTCCAATATTGATAATGATGATTTAGTTAATGCTAACATTCCTAGATTAGAAGAAGTTGATGATGAGCTTAATCCAGAAGGTATTTTCTCCAATGAAGGCATTGATTTTACTAACTTGGAGTCTGATCTTCCAGTACCACCAACTCCTACATTGAGAATTCATAAAGCTCATCCTCAAAGTAACATTATTGGATCTCCCTCTTCAGGAGTGGTTACAAGGAACAAAGTTAAAGGACTTTCTAAGCAACATACTGCTTTACTTAGCTTTGTTTACAAACAAAACAGGATGAATCACAAGGATCACCAAACATGCCTGTTTGCTTGCTTTCTATCTCAAGAAGAACCCAAGAAGGTAGCTCAAGCTTTAGCTGATGAAAGTTGGGTTGAAGCCATGCAAGAGGAGCTTCTACAATTCAAGCTTCAAGAAGTCTGGGTATTATGTGATTTACCAGATGGGAAAAGAGTCATTGGTACAAGATGGGTTTTCAGAATCAAAAGAGATGAAAGAGGGAATGTTATCAAAAATAAAGCAAGATTGGTTGCACAAGGATATCGCCAAGAAGAAGGAGTGGATTATGATGAAGTGTTTGCTCCTGTTGCAAGGATAGAGGCAATAAGGTTATTTCTTGCCTTTGCATCATACATGGGATTTCCTGTCTACCAAATGGATGTGAAAAGTGCTTTCCTTTATGGCACAATTTCTGAGGAAGTTTATGTTAAACAACCTCCTGGTTTTGAAGATCCTGCTCATCCAAACAAAGTCTACAAAGTGATCAAGGCACTGTATGGTCTTCATCAAGCTCCTAGAGCTTGGTATGAGAGACTCTCAAACTTTCTATTACAACATGGTTATAGGAGAGGAGCAATTGATAAGACTTTGTTTATCAAGAGGGATAAGAAAGACATTATGTTAGTCCAAGTATATGTGGATGATATTATATTTGGGGCTACAAAGAAGTCTATGGTGAAAGAATTTGAAGATCTTATGCAGAAGGAGTTTCAAATGAGTTCTATGGGAGAATTAACTTTCTTTTTGGGTCTTCAAGTTAGACAAACAAGAGATGGAATCTTCATTAACCAAGAAAAGTATGTTGCAGACATACTTAAAAGATTTGACCTTCCAAATCTCAGGCCTGCCACCACACCCATTGATAAAAATAAACCCTTAGGCAAGGATGAAGATGGACAAGCTGTGGATGTCAAGCTTTACAGATCTATGATTGGTTGTCTTATGTACTTAACTGCATCAAGACCTGACATCATGTTTGATGTTTGCTTATGTGCAAGATTTTAGGTTACACCCAAGGTTTCCCATATGTATGCAGTCAAGAGGATTTTTAGATATCTCAAGCATCAACCAAAGTTAGGATTATGGTATCCTAAGGAGTCACCTTTTCACTTGGACGCCTTCTCAGATAGTGACTATGCAGGGGATAACTATGATAGAAGATCAACCTCAGGAGGGTGTCAATATCTTGGAAGAAGATTAGTCTCCTGGCAATGTAAGAAGCAAACCATTGCTGCAACCTCCTCTACTGAAGCAGAATATGTGGCTGCTGCAAGCTGTTGTGGACAAGTTTTGTGGATGCAAAATCAACTCTTGGATTATGGATTCAATTTCAAAAATACTCCTATCAACATTGATAATGAGAGTACCATCTGCATTGTGAAAAATCCAGTTTATCACTCCAAGACCAAGCATATTCAGATTAGGCATCACTTCATTCGGGATTGTTATGAGCACAGACTTATAAATGTGGTTAAGGTTCACACAGATGATAATGTAGCTGATCTACTCACTAAGGGATTTGATGTTTCAAGATTCAACCACTTAGTTGTGAGCATTGGGATGATCAACTACTAGGCTACATTTGAGGGGAGGCTTTCGTATTAGTTAGTATACTTTTTATTAGTTCTTATTGAAAGTATTGGTTTTTAATAGTTTAGTTTAGCCTATATGTTGTATTTGAGGGGAGGCAACATAAGCTATTAGTTAGAACTTAATCATGAATCATTTACAAGTTCTTGGTTTTAGTTGGAATATTGATTGTGGATAAGAAGATGGAACGTATTGCTTTGTTGATTAAAGTACTGCCTCAGCAACGTACTGCTCCAACGTACTGCTTACGTGGACGTACTGTTCCAACGGTCAAAAATTTGTGGGGCTACGGTTAATTAATTCCTTACGGCGGAGATAATAAGTTAATCCAAACGGTAACTTTATTATTATGAGTTTGATTTATTTTCATCCTATTTAAAGAAACTCACTCCTATTTCCCCGCCTTTTACCGTATTTAAGATCCCTCATTCGCTTTTACACCACAATCTTTTTATCGAAACACATACTCAAAGCGAATTCTTCTCTACCACTCATCATGGCTAATCGCCTTACTGTTAGCAAACACAATATGATCGCTAATTTTGACAAGACAAGGGATAATGTTGATTTTCATGCAATCATTGATTTCTTAACTGGGTCTTCCATCAACTACTCTATTTTAGTTGACCCTGATGTTATTGGTCCCAGGATGCAAGAATTTTGGGATACTGCAACGATTGAAGATGATTCGTTGATTAGGGCTATGGTTGCTGGACGAACTATTCGGATTTCTGAGACCACGATTAGGGATGTGTTGATGTTTAATGATGAAGGGGGGCTGTTCGTTTTGAAAAACAAGTGCTTTGGGACACTTTAAGTGATATAGGTTATGAAGGCGATCTGACGAAACTTACTTTTCAAAAGCCTTTGTTTTGTTCTCATTGGAAGTACCTCATTCACGTTCTACTTCATTGTTTGAGTCCCAAGAGTACTTCTTTTGATCAATTTGGTCAAAATATTGCATCTGCATTAGTGGGTTTGGCTACCAATCGAAGATTCAATTTTTCAAGACTCATTCTGGATGGTATGCTTACACATATTGCTCATGGATCACCATTCTTGATGTATCCAAGGTTTGTTCAGTTATTCTTGAACAATCAACTTGAGGATGTCCCTAAACCTCAAAGTTTTTTACCCACTGTCAAACTTCCATCAAAGGTGTTTACTTTTCTATCTAAACAAAGTGCCAAGTTTTCTGGAACCAACACACCTTTGACTGCTCACATATTGGGAGTTGCACAAGTCGTTAGAGATGCAGAGCAAGAGCAAGAGCAAGAAGCAAATTCTGACTCAGCAAGTCAAGAGTCTCCAGTTTCAAGAGAAGTTAGTATTCCTCAACCTACTGCTTCTCAACATACTGCTTCTCAACATTCTGCTACTAGGGAAGATACTGCTCCTATGGACATTCCTACTCATGAGGAGTCAGACCAAAAAGAAGAGGCAGAATTGGACAATTATGCTTTAACAAGGGAGTTAAAGAGGCTGAAAAAGGAGAGTGAGGCTCAAGCTGCTAAGATAGTCAAATTAAAGACTAAGTTTCAAAAATTGAAGAGGTATGTTTGGCCACTAGTTCAACACCATAGATTATGGGTCAAGTCTAAGAAGCAGAGTGGTAAGATACCTACGAAGATTTCTAAGTCAAAGAAGAAAAAGTCTAAGAAGCAATCTTCATTCCAATTGGGGAGGAATTTAGAGAATTTGAATGAAGATGATGCTGGTTTTGAACAAGATTTTGAACAAGATGCTGGATTTATGGATGATACTCAGAGGACACCACCTGAAAATATTCCTCAAGATACTGTTGAGAGGAAGAGTGATGAAACAGAGCAAATAAATTTGGAAGAAGCTGCTGTTGAAGTAAGAAGTGGTGATACTGAGGAAATAAACTTGGAAGGAGCTGAAGCTGAAAGTACTGCTCAAGAAAGTACTGCTCAACAAGGTACTGAGAGGCAATTCACTATTACACTTAGAACCTTAGATTTTGAAGAAGATATTGGTCCTTCAATTCAAGTTCAAGAGGAATTAGGCCCTTCTAAACCAGCTCAGGAAGAAGATGTTATAGCTCATACTAACAGTGATGATGAAACAATTGCTGACATTATGCTTAATATGTCAAGTCAAAGAGGCATCAGTATTCATGAGATTGAACAACAACATAATACTTCTTCTCAACCTGCACATGAGATAGATCCAAAAGATAAAGGCAAAGGGATCTTGATAGAAAAGAAGAAGAAGAAGATGACATTGGCACAGTTAAGACAAATACAGGTTGCCAAAAATGAGGAAGCAGCTAGAATATTGCAAGCAGAAATAGATGCTGAAGAATCAAGGAAGAGTGTTCAGTCAAAAAGGCCAATTAGTAAAGCTAGAGAAAGGAATGATATGATGGCTTATCTGAAAGGTCAAGGATATACAGGTTTAGTTAGATTGACATATACAGAGATGAAGGATCTGTATGATGCTGTTAGAGAAGCTATTCAAAAAGATCTTGCAAGCATTATTTCTTTTGAAGATAAGGAGCTTGAAGATAAAAGAAAGGAAAGAGCTGTTACAAGAAGCTCAAAGAGGAAAAGAATCACTGATGAACAGCCATCAAAGAAGTTCAAGGAAGCTGTTGAATTAAGAACAGACACAGTTGATGAGCTCAGAAATTATCTTAGAGTTGTTGACTTTGAGAATCCAAAATTGAAAGAAAATACTGATAAGAAGTCCAAGATATCTACTTTTTCAGTTGTAGAATCTAAAGAAGGAGATTATCTGATCTTTCATAGACAAGATGGAAGTTTTTAGAGTGTTTAATTCATTATGGGATATACTACATCTGATTGATAGAGATGATATACTTCAGTTATATCTCCAAGTGCAAACTTATTTTGAGCATATTCCACCACAAGGAGTAGGTTTGATATTGTTAGGAGATCTCACAACAATCTGGGAGACAGAGGAAACAAAGGACAGTACTTTGTGGGAAGATCAAGACAACTGGGAGATTAATAGATGGAGATTCTTTGAATCAGTTGGGATACATGTTTTGGAGTTAGAAGATGGCACTATGATTCATATGCTAGCAGAACAGAGATATCCACTCACAAGAGATCTGATGATCAGGATGCTAGAGCATGGAATGGAAGTGGAACAAGAGGATGAAGTAGCATTGATGGTCATAAAATTATTCATCAAGTGGACAACAGAATCTGAAGCTTAATGCATAACTACTAGTATGGTTTAATTATTATATAAATCTTTTGAAAAATAAGTACTTTCTTCAAAGTACTGCTGGTCAGACAGTACTTTCACAAAGTACTGCTTGCAGCATAAAACCAGTAAAGTCTTTTGATAAAATTAGTAATTTTTGATAAGTGCAAAAACATTTTGAAGCACAAAGATTAAACAGCAACAAATGGTTTTGAAAGCAACAATATGGTGTTAGTACTTGTACTACACAACAAATGGTAATCAACTCACCATGTTTAATAAACAAGAAAGAGTTTGACTCATCATGAGGGTACGGCTCTGATGTGATTATCAAATCCGTTTTTAGTTGGCAATTTACTAAAAATTGTATGGTTTTCAACTCACCATATCTATATTAGTGAAGAGTTGGCTAGCCCACAAGATAATGGCTTTGTGGTAAAGGCTGTGGAAAACCATTATATGGTAATTAGTTCACCATGGTAGTGATTGTACTAAAAGAACTAGCTAGTCCAAAAGCAAACGGCTATTTGGTAAAGACTACTCAAATCCGTTGATAGCTGATGATTTGCTAAAAATCATATGGTTATCAATGTACCATGGTTTTTCCTAAATCTAAACATTGGCTACTCCAGAGTTAATGGCTTTGGTAAAGAGACATCAAAATCCATTAAGTTTTCAATGATTCACCTCTCACAAGAGTTAACACACCTGGAAGTGATGAGAATAGTATGAAACTTTTAAAGATCTGATGTACATATTGCCAATATGATGCTGTGTTGCTGAAAAGATATGATGCTGAAAAGAATTGTTGCTGATGAAGATTGAAGATACTGATTGCATTGATAATGACAAAAACAAAAACGAGTCAGATTTCAAAGAAACAACCTTTCCTTGAAGATAAAGTGTTGAAGTTAAAGACATACAAAGAAACTTGAAATCAAGCAAGTAGAATTCAAGTTAGGGGAGGATTGTTGGGCTATGAAAGTCAAAGTACTGCTACTCAAGTCAAAGTACTGTTAATTAGTCAAAGTACTGCTGCTCGTTAAAGGACTGCTATGCAAATAGTTTAAGGACTAATGTGTAATTCTAGAATGTTCGTATTAGATTAGAGTTATAATTAGAATTACTTGTTATTCAAGTTTGTAAACCGACTAGGGTTTTCCTTGTGCCTATAAAAGGATCCCTAGGTTGGCATTAGATATATATGTGTTTAGTGAGACAAGTTCATGCGATTAGTGATATACGATTATTAGAAGTATTAGAGTTTAGAGTTTGTTAGTGAATCTGTGTAAGAAAGCAGGTTCAAGGTTTTAATAATATTCAAAGTCATTTATTAATTCTTCTTAGCTTTGTTGAAGTAGATTCCGCATACTTAGCAAAGTATATCAGTGTTTCATTATTAATAGTTTTGAATTCATTCAAAGTTGTTAAACCGTAGACAAGCTACAAGTTAGTTTGGTCAGAGTATATCGATCCAACAGTCATTATGTTGTTCCAAAACCTTTATTCGTTCCAAGTATTCATTAGCCTCCTTCACTAAGGATTTGTGGTCCTTAACGAATTCTGCTGATTCTTTCAAAAGATTATGTTCTACATTTTGAACAACCGCATAGATTGCTGCAATATGAGGATTAATGTTCGTTTCAAAAATCTTTTTCAGTTCAGTATTAACACTTGGAAACCAGTATAGCTGTTGACTGTTTGTTTTGGATGCCACAATACGTTGAAGTGTTTCAATTCTCTGTTTAAGATCAACCAAATATAGTCTAGCTGCACTTGTGTCACAAGTGTTTTTAGATGCCATTTGTTCGATGTTAGACAGATGTTTTGAGACAACTATTCGTTTTGCGACAGCCACTGGTCTTTTGAAAAACATGGGTGACTCTTTTTGAACAAGATGAACACCAGAATCTGTGTTAAGCTTGTTATAATCAATTGGTTTAATTTCTGGGTTCTTTTGTCTCATTTTAACACGACTCTCTTTGGAAAGCTCAATCGTTTCATAAGAATCACGAACCTCTGGAGGATCATGTTTATCATTTATCACACTACCATTATATAACACATTCTGATGTTGCTGAGCTTTCTTGAGAATATAAGGGTTTTCACAACCGATAGCCATTTTCTTTATCGTATTTAAAATCGGGTTTGGATCGTTAATTAACAAATTAATTGTTTGTGTAGAATGACCCGTTTTTACCAGCAAATCTTCCAAATTTGCAATGGTTTCCTTTTTGTCAGTGATCTCTTTAAGAAGATCCTTTTCTCGTTTTGTAAACCTTTCATTCAACTTTTTTTTTCTTTTTCAAGATTAGAACAAGTTGATTTTTGTTTTGAAAGCTCGTTTGTTAATTCAGAAATTTCCTTGTTTAGAGATTTGATTTGCACATTCAAATTGACATCTAAGGTGTCAAATTTGATTTGCAAATGTTTTTCTCTCAACTCACAATTTCTTAAACTAACCTCAAGTTCTGACTGTCGTTTGTTATTAAAATCAAAAGCTCTTTTATTGACCTTATAACTCTCAAGCTCGGCGGTCAATTTTTCATTCGCGGCCTTAACATCACGATTGATCTTTTTGACCTTTTCAATCTCAATTTGATAATTATGAAGTAATGATTCAAAGAGAGCACGGGTTTCCTCATCATTAGCATCATTTTGTGCAACTTGAACTTCATTAGGATCCATATATGAAGTTTCAGAGTAAACATTGCTATTAAAGTGGTCCCCCACATATGTATCATAATTAGGTTCGAGAGGCACAGAATGTGACTTTTCTTGAGGAAACGAAAGTGATACCTCATGGAGTAGTTCTGTGTCATAGGATGGAGGAGTTTCAGAATCACTGCATGATGTTGGTTCTTGCTGATTAGCCATAAAGTTGGAGATTCCAGTGAGTTCTGCAGTATTATCATTAACTCTGGTTGTAACCAGGAAGTCGGATTCCTCAACAGTCAACGGTGTTCCCGACTCTTCCTTTTTGGCTAGCTTCAACATGTACTGGAGCTTTTGAAGCTTCGTCATTGCATTGACATTGCAATCTCTACCAATATCACCATTGTGAATTTCAGATGTAGGTTGCTGAATCGTAGTTGTAAAACAATAATTCTCATTTTGATTAACCCCATACTGATACACAATCTGATCTTTTTGGTTTTCAGCATATTGCCCTGTATATTGCATTTGATTCCTCGTTTGTATATCCAGATTCTGAATAACATCAACCATTTGACCTTCTTGTCCCAAATATAACTGCGTATTATCAGTGTACGATGAAATCCATTGGTTGTTGTTATGTGGTTTGATGTTTAATGCCCTGGATAACAAAACAAAACCATTTGCCAAAGCAGTTGTGATATCGTCTTGGTGAGTTGCCATTGATGATGACTGGTATGATAAAGTGGATACAGGATCGTTTCAACGAAGTAGGAGTTGAGGTTGTTGAAGGGTAAGTTTAGTTGGTGTGGTGACGGATTGTCGAATCGTGATTTCTGGTTTCCCTCCAAAATTTGAATTTGAAAAATTTCTCTACCAGAATTTGAAATACTCTATAAAATGCAATTCTAAGGTTATTAGAAAATTTTGAGTTTTGAAAATTTTTACGTAAAATTTTACCGAAAAAATTCGAATTTTGGCATAAAAATTTGAATTTTTGGCCAAAAATTTCGCACTTGTACTAAAATTTGAATTTCTCGTAAAAATTGAACGTTTAGTCTCCTGTAAAAATTAAATTTTACTCGGATTTTCCCGCCAAAAAACTTTTGTCAATTTCGAAAAGTGGAAGTCTTATGCCAATTGCGATAAGGGATGAAAAGCGTCTAACTGCAAACTTAGCGTTGTCCGATATCTGAATTGGCAGTCTTTTCCGAGATCGGTTTGCGATAAGGATGTCGGACAGCACAAGTTTTACTGAATTGTGATAAGAGTGGCAGACTGAAATTGCGATAAAAACCAAGAGTTGAATTGCGATAAAATCTAAGAGTTGAAAACACATGATTCGAATGAAGAACACTTGCAAGTTCACAAACCAAGTCGTTAAACACAACCTTACTGTAACACCCCCAAATTTGGTTTTGTGGCAGCGGAAAATATTTGGGTGTTACACTGAGGATCGAAGTCAAAATTTTAGGAAATGGCTCGGGAAAGGCGTTTTAAAAGTTATATGTCATTCAAAAGAATGGTTTTAGTAAAAAGTTAGTAAAATCTGATTTGAAAACTCCAGAAATTACGATGATTTGGAAAAGAATGACATATTTGATTTTCACACCATTTAAGTTATCAGAGTATTTAATGCCCGCTCCGTGTCTTGTCCTGCTCCGTTGATTACCTGAGATAAACATGCTTAAAAACGTCAACACAATGGTTGGTGAGTTCGTGGAGTTTGATAGAAAATAACTTTCTTTCAGTATTTTCAAGAGTTGAGAGTTGAAATAAATACTAGTACTTCTTGAAGTAACTAGTAAGTTTGAAATTGGATAACAATCCATGAGTAAATCGTTTATGATCTCAAGGGATCATAGGTTTCAAGTTTAAAGGAAAATGAGTTATGCTTGTATATAATAGTTCAACTTTTAAAAGTACGGTATGCCAAGCATTTAGTTGTCTTTATCATAAGACACAACTAAGTCACATATGATAGCAGTTAAGTTCTAAGTACGTAATCCAACCCATAGTGAAAATAATCATATAAGGTCTGATGTCTATCAGTGTAGAGTGGTCGTTACTAAATACAGCTGTATCCGAATATATATAAGAAGCCATATATATTCAAAAGGTTATATTGCTCTAAGCCTCATGACGCGCAAAACGTTAACAAGAGTACCGTAAAACGGAGAAAGTCACATCAGGGTTACTGATGGTTTTGCCCTAAAGAATAGGTGATTGCCTCATCCTATTTGTGTCGAATATAGTGTATCGCAACTAAATACGACTAGCCATCCGGCATTCCGCCCATATTTAGTGTGATAGGTCGTCAGCCTTAACAGGTTTCGAAGCTGTCCACTATATTCGCGCTCACCGCAGTGATTAATGGCTCATGATCGAGGGACTTTATGGCAATATAGTTAAACTTAGGCAATATAGGGTTCAGGTTTCATATAATACACATACTTTAGTGTTGGCAATTATTTCCAGTTGAGATGTATAAACATCACAGTTTAGTTAACAGTACATTCAGTTGCCATATGAATGCATAAATGAGCCTTAGTATCTTGTTACAACAAGTAATTTGATAATGTTATCCTTCAGATATAACATTTAGGCTAAGCAAGCAGGTTTTGCAATTATAGCTAGCATATATTCCCGTCAAAGGGTGGTTCAAAACATGTAACACATAGTTGATGATTTCGAATGAATCATGAATGTTTTCAAAGTATAAAATACTTAAAACAGTTAAAGCATGTATCTCCCCCAAAAGAGTTATAAAACAGTTATTAAAATGTAGGGGCCACGACTCACCTGGAGTGTAGCTGACAAGATGGAATTATAAGATCAAGTAAGACTTATAGAAACGATCACGTAAACGTCTTCAATACGAGACCTGAATATGAGGAATATCTAAGTATTCGACTTGTAGCTAACGATGAGTGTGAACGTGAGAAATCGTACAACGATTTGATGATATGCCTAAAATGCCTCAAGTTAAGAAAATATAATATCATACAATGATATTATCATAATTCTTATGTCACTTGACTCGAGGTATTATCTCCTTAAAATATGATGAAATGATATGCATATGAAATCGTTAAATAGATAACGAAAGTTAAATATATGTAACTAGAATGAAATGAATGCATGTGTGGTGATATGGTGATGAGAATGAGGATGTTAAGTGAAAAATAGTTGGTCCTTGTCCTTTCCCAATTTTATACTTTTTATCCTAACTGTATTTGCGTTACGTAGTTACTCCTTTGTTAAATATAAAGTTTAACAATATTCCAAAAATAGTTCAAATATCATTATAAAGCTTGGAATTTATTTAAAAGTCATTTTAGGTCCTTTATAAACTGTTTTCACAGTTTCAGTACCCAGGTTTCATAATTTGGCAGTTTTAGTCCCTATAGTTAAAGTGCGTTACGTTTTTAGTCCAAAAATGTTAAAATGATAACGAAAAAAGTGTGCGACTTTTTATAAGTTGTTTTTAAGATAAAAGAAGCTTATTTCATTAGCTTATTCGGCTAGTATCTTAATTTTACACTATTGGGCCCTTAACGATTACAAAATTTAGCCCATAACCCATTTTTAGCTATTTGCCAAATGCATGGTTTATAGGTTTTATTTGGGCGGTTTTAAGAGATCGAACATGAGTATTTTTGTAAGGTGTTTAAATGAAAAAGGTAGTTAGTTATGTTGTTAAATGGGTCTTGTAAAGATAATAGGTGATCACTAAGTTTGTTTGTGACATATAGAGTTATCTTCTAGGCGACTTGGACTACAACATACTTAGCATAGTTTTAGTGTACGTGTGATATACAAAGATGATATAGTTTCGAACAATGCATGAATTGTGAACATATGAATGGTGTGAGTGAGGTGACTGTTGGGACTCCTAAAGAGGGCTCGACATTCTAAGAGTTCAACTAATTCAACATGTTTAAGTAAAAATTAAAAGAGGGTGCGCATGCATGCATGGTTGAGGTTTTGTGAGGTGACTGACATAGCTCAAAAGCGGCTTTCAAAGTATACTGTTTATTAGTTCGAGTGGTAAACAAAACAAGAATAGTGCATCGTGCATGCATGTGTTTCTATTACGTTGAAATTATCGCATAGTATGTTTCTCTTTATTTCCTCATGACACACAACATCGAAAACATGGGTAAGTTCGAGTGTATGCACGTACGTTATCTATATGTGAAAATGGTGAGTGTGAGAGGGCGGTTAAGTCTCCCACTGTGGAGGCTTGACTCATGATGGGTCGAAAATGCATGCTTAACTTAATGGTGCATATATAAACGTGACGAGTGGCATGATCGAATGAAACAAGTAAAAACAATGCATGCGAAATGGAAAACAAGGAGAGTTATTGAGTACTTACAACACCTTTCTTGAGGTGGTGCAGAAAAGAGCAGTGGTGAATGGAATGCGACATCAAGAAAGAAGCAGTGAGGTGGCGAGCCAAATATGTTTTATGCACCTATCTCCTACTCGATTTGTATTTTCAATAGAAAGACGATAGTTGCTTGAGTCTTTTAGAGTGTTAGTGAGAGTGGGATAAGTGAGAGGTGAGAAATGAGGGTGAAAGGCGTATGGATGTTTGGGCAGTGAAGTGTGCATGGAACGAGTTGGTTAAGTGAAATGGGTGTGTCTTTGGCAGTGAAGAATAAGTGAGTTTTTATAGAGACAATTATACAAGGTTTTGACTAGATTGCCCTCAAAACAATCATGTAGCTATTGCTCGAGTGATCATGATTTCATGCGTATGACATTTAAATCATTAGAAGGTATGGAAATGGTTCATAGAACCTTGTCTCTTGCTGTTGACATATGTTAATATTCACTAGATATTTTCCATTGTGTATGCAAGTGTCTAAGCGTGTGAATGAATATTGTCTTTAGTAGATGGATTTATATAGGAAGATATATGCACACGTTTTCTTGTTTGAGTCCAAAAAGGAGGAGTTAACAAAGCATCATGATTCTATGCTCTTGTAATCATAGGAAAGCATGGAGAGGATTTAGAAGACTTTGTCTCTAGTTGTTGGAGGGAGTCTATATTCATTAGATATTTTTAATTATGTATGTCAGTGACTAAACACAGAGAATGAGTGAGAGTTTGGCTAAAGTTCAAGACTTTTGGCTTTAGTTATTTGGCAGGTATGAATTTGATTCATACATTTGTTTTGGGAGCAAGTGGAATTTAGTGAGAAATGATCACTTGTTTCATTGTTGGAATTTAGTAAATGTTGGGCATTGAATTGGAATTGAATTTACTGAAATGGATACTCTAGTGGAAGGTTAAAAGAGATCAAATGGGAGTTGGTTTACTTCTTCTATGTCGACAAGTATTGTTAGTGTGTGAACGAATCGAGTTTAACGTTGAACTTGATATTCTTAACACTAAACATTGCTAATAAATCACATTTGATCAAATAAAGATGTTGAAATGGGAGTAAAACATATTCGGATAAAATCGGATGAGCTTGTAAAAATACATATAGTTCAATTTGGTAGAAATGTGACAAACGCTTGGGCTCATTTAAACGTATCAAATGTTTATATCTCGGGCTAATATTCGACGTCTTAATCGTTGGCTGGGAGAGTAAATAAGGGGTATAAAAATATCTAATAGTCGTGTACGAGGATCGAAAAATACAAGGTCGTTTTGGAGGAGCTATGGTTGGTCGAACTTTGCATAAAATTACAAAGTTGAATTTTTAAGTGATAGTGGCTGTCGAATTGCATGAACTTATCAAAAGAAGTGTGGGCTTGAAATATGGCTTGGATCGAATGTGATGTTGGACTGGTGAACAAAGAGTGTGGCCCATGAAGAGTTTTAGTTACTAATTGGAATAATTAGGGATAATTAGTAAAAGTGCTTATATCTCGTGTAGGAATTTTATCATTACTAATTATCATGATTTGCGAGGTTTCGAATTTAGTGAGAATGAAATCTCGTGAGTTTACTTGTGTCTCGAGTAGAGGTTGCTATTTAATATATATATCACGAAAACATTTCGTGATAACAATAGCGATAATAAAAAAGTTTAAATTTTCCCATAAAAATGGTTTTTATCAAACTGTAAGTTGTGATTATCATTAATCAGTGAGATTTATTACGAGGGATTTTTACGGGTTGTCACACTTACCCTTAAAAATTAGTGTTCGATTCCAATAAAAAACCCAAAAGTGCATGATTTGATGAAAAAACGTGACAGTAGGTATTTTAAGAACACAAATCGAACATAAATACCTCCTTCCTTGTTGTTTGGCTTGTTGATACCACTTGTTGTGAATAAAAATCAATTCTTTATCATACCACAAAGACAATACGAGTTGTATAAAGATAGAAGAGAGAAAGATAAGGAAGATAGAAGAGAAACGTGGCACAATAGAGATGTAAATATATGTGGGACGTATGGATTAACACAGAATGGGAATATATTAGATTGAAGAGAAAGAATACAAGATAAGATAAAGAACACACACTCCCACCTTTACCTCACTAATGCACACTTGCTAATGTGGTGGGAGTGTGTGATATAAAGGAGAGATGTGATGCCCTAAAGGCTTTCACATGGGCTCGATTGGGCTTTGGTTGGGCTTGACAATACATGGACTATTATAACTTAACTTAGAAAATATTATATTAGACCTCAACCATAAGCCCACTATCTATTCTATACATTTCATATGACACACTAAAGTTTGTTGAAAAGGAATGACCATCACTTTGAATTTAATGCTAACAAAAACCGCTAAAGAAATTGGCAATCTTTAATAATCACTCATCAAGGAAATTCACAAGTCAAGAATAACAAAATTGATCTTCTTGTTCAACAATATGAACAATTTAGTATTCCTGAAAATGAAGTCATTGATACTGCATTTGCTCGCTTTAATACTATTATTACTTCTCTCAAAAGCACTTGATGAATCTTTTTGTAGTAAGAAATTTGTCAGGAAATTTCTTAGAGCACTTCATCCAAAATGGAGAGCAAAAGTGATGGCTATTTAAGAATCTAAAGATCTCTCAAAGCTAGCACATGACGAGCTAATTGGAAACCTAAAAGTTCATGAAATGTTAATGGTGAATGACTCAGAGATCGTTAAAGGCAAAAAGGAAAAGATCAAGTCCATTGCCTTAAAAGCAAGAACGGAGACAAGTGATGATAAAGAATCTAGCTTGGGAAGTGAAGATGAGGAATATGCCTTAGCCGTAATAGATTTCAAGAAGTTCTTTCAAAGACGAGGAAAGTGTTTAAGGCAACCTAGAGATGACAAGAAATCCTATCGAAAAGATCGTGATGATAAGAAAGGGAAGGTTGAAAGAAAATGCTTTAGATGTGGTGACATAAGCCATCTCATAGTAGATTGTCCAAAGCTACCTAAAAAAAAAACTCAAAGAGCTTTTGTGAGTGGTGCTTGGAGTGAAAGTGAAGATGATGACGAGGAGCAAAAGAATGAAGAAATTGCTCTCATGGCTCAAGACTCAAACGAGGTACACTCTGACTCATCCTATTCCTCTATTGATGATGACACCTTACAAAAGGAATATAAAAAACTGTGTGAACTTAGCTTAAAAATCATAAACAAAAACAAATTTTTGAAAACCAAAAATGAATTCTTAGAAAATGAAGTTTATGAATTAAAAGAAAAAGCAAAACGTTTAGAAAAGAGTAAAGCTATTGACAAGGTATGTACATCATGTCAAGACCTTAGACTTGAATTAGAGAAACTTCAAATCATACAGGATGCACTTATCAAACAAAACTCTAAGTTCAAAAAGTTTGAAAAAAATATTTGTTTTATGGACGAAATAATGAGAATCTAAAAATTACCACACGATAAAATTGGACTAGGTTTTATGAAATTAGGACATCTAAGTAGTCTAAAGAAACAAGCCAAAAAAGTACAAGAAACTTTTCCAACTGCCTCAGGGACCCACGAATCAGACGGAACCAAAAATTTGGTTCCGCCTGTGGAACAGTTTGGTTACGTGGGTACCTCAGCAGAATAGAAAGTTCTTACATCGGATCATACTGAGCTTGTTAAAGTCACAAAGAAACCTAACACTACCACAAATGAAACTAAACAAAAACCATTTGCTACAATAGGATTAGGACTTTCTAAAAATGAGTATAGATCCAAAATCACTCAACAGAGGCCTAAAATACCTATTCCCAAACGCCCCTTTCCAAAGAGCAACTGCAACACACAACCCAACTATCAACAAAATGGTTGGAATCAAAACTTCCCAAGGCATTATCAAACTCCTAACTACATGCCATGGAACTCATATCTACTATTCCCGTACATGAATCAAGTTAATGGGATGTTTAACCAAAATGGACCCATGAGATATTGGGGACTAAATGCTTGAGTTTTTCTATAACTTAGGTATGCTTGAAAGTCAGATTGAAATCAGACGAGTGGATAAAAGATAGCAGTTGTTCAAGGCATATGACGGAAAACAAGAGCCTCTTCTCAACCTACCAAGAATATGACGGAGGTAATGTCACTTTTGTTAGCAAATTAAAAAGCAAAATCATCAGAAAATGTACTATCTCTCATGACTCTCTCTCTCTCTATTGATAATGTTGCTCATGTTGATAATTTAGGATTCAACCTTCTTAGTATTAGTCAACTATGCCGTAAAAAGTATAATGTTCTATTTAGTGAAAACGAAAGTAAAATACTAAAAGATGGAATAACCGTAGAAAAAAAAGTTTTGAAAAACAACGTATACGTCATGAAAATTGATAAAACTTCTAGAGATAAACTTTGCTTAACTTCGTTAGATGATTCCTCAAATCTTTGGCATAGACGCTTAGGCCATGCTAATATGAGACTTATTCAAGCTCTATCTTCAAAAGATCTCGTTAGGAACTTACCCAAGTTGAAATATGACCAACACTTTTGTGATGCTTGCAAAATTGGAAAACAAATTCATAGTAGCCATAAGGCTAAAAATATGGTGTCTACATCTTAGTGTCTAGAACTTTTGCATATGGATTTATTTTGTCCATTCGCTATACAAAGTTATGGAGGCAAATTCTACACTTTGGTCATAGTAGATGATTATTCAAGATACACTTGGACAAAGTTTTTGAAAAGTAAAAATGAAGCTTTTGATCAATTTGAAATTCTTAGTAAGAAAATTCAAAACCAACTAGATAGTCGTATTGTGTCAATAAGAACGGATCATGGTCGTGAATTTGATAATGAAACACAATTTGGAAACTTTTGTGATGCCCACGGCATAACACATAATTTTTCGGCTCCTCATACTCCTCAGTCAAATGGTGTTGTAGAACGTAAAAACCAGACTCTTCAAGAGATGAGTTAAACAATGCTTAATGAACAAAACATACCACAAAAGTTTTGGTGTAACGTCGTTGACACTTCAAACTACATTTTAAATAGAGTATTAATTCGACCATTTTTAAACAAAACACCATACGAAACATATAAAGGTAAAAAGCCTACGCTAGGATACTTTAAAGTGTTTGGAAGTAAATGTTTTATTTTAAACACTAAGGATTATCTCACCAAATTTGACCCAAAGTCTTATGAAGGTGTATTCCTTGGATATTCTCAAAATAGCAAAGCTTATATTGTTTTAAACAAAGAAACCTTAAGAGTCGAGGAATCATTAAACGTAACATTTAACTAAAGTCCACCTCCGACTAAGACATCACCTTTGGTAGATGATGACTTAGTTGAAAGTCAACTTGTCGAAAACGAAGAGAATATAAATAACGATAAGGAAGATGAATTATTAAACAAAGAAATTGTCAATATCAAAGAACCTAAAGGTCATCCATTAGATAGTGTTATAGGAAAAATAAATGAAAGAACCATAAGATCACAAGTCCAAAATCAAAGAAACTTCTTTTGTTTTGTGTCAACCATTGAACCTAAAAATATAAATGAAGCTATAAAAGATGAATCTTGGGTCATTGCTATGTAAGAAGAGTTAAATCAATTTGTTAGAAATGATGTTTGGACATTAGTTCCTCAACCAAAATGTAAAACCCGAAAATTTAACATAACATGAATTGACAAAAATACCCTCAAGTTAAAATTTTGAGAACTTATAATAATTATACAAATGATCTCGTGTGAACTTAACCTAAGTATCTAACACGCCAACAATTGAATATATGAACTTGATACGAATATTTAATACTTACGTTATACACAAAATAAAATCCTTACATTGAAGCCTAATACTAGTCGAACCATTGAGGTGTTTTGTACACACATATTTCGGCCAAAGAGAGTGATAAAGATAAGTGTGAAATTGGTAATCTTGGTAAGTAAATAATCCTCCCTAATCAATCCTAATTTTCAGCCCATTTCCCTCCCTAAAAACTCTCTCTAAACCGATCCATAAACTCTTCCCTATTCCCAAAGTGTCGGCATAAAAAAAAAAAAAAAAAAAAAAAAAAAAAAAAGAAGAGAAACCCTAAAACAAAACTTCGGCCTCCATCTTTGCTGCTGCTATTCGATCTAAAACTAAGCCAAAGGAAACTCTTGATTGTGTTCTTGTTCTTTAGTATCAAAGGTAATCCCTTCCTCATCATGATAAACCATTCGAAATTCTTGCAAAAAAAACCCTAACCGAACCCATTTTTGTTCTTTTGATATGTGTTCATTCGATCCATCAAAGAAGAAGGAGAGGAAGGAGCTTCGTGGTGACGTGATCTTGTGTTATTCGTGTTCTTCGTTTGATCTACGAGGGTATTGTATCATCCTCTTGTTGGTTCTTATGTATTCTTGTGTTCTTAGTCTTGGTCGAATTAAAAAGATGTCACATGAAATCATGAACATGAAACCCTAATTTTGGATCGAATAGGTATACAAATCTGGAATTAAATGGATGTGAACATGTTATTGATATGTATAAATCGACCTAAATATGTTATGAGTTCATCTATAATCGTTTGGTGTTAAGAACTAATGATTTGAATGGCTAAACCCTAAGGATATACATGAAATCATAAAATCTGCTACTGACCTGAAGATTTGTCCGACTTTAACCGGCTGTAACTAATTGATGTGAACATATATTTTGGTGTTTTAAGAGTGAAAAACTAAGTTCAATGAAATGGCTACCTGGGAAAATTTAGTTTGTAATTTTTGGAGGCCTGGAAGGTTACTTTTTGATTTTTTAGAAAATTAAGTGTCAAATCGAATTCGTATGTCTGGAAAATAGGTCTGGATTTTTGAATTTTTATTTCCAAACCGTGTCGAATTAGGAGGTTTCCTTTGAACTGGGTAATCTTTAGGATGTCTATTACTTCCTGGAATTTTTGTAGATTTTTTTGAATTTTTCTTAAAAGGTTTCTAATTAATAACTTTTCGTATAAAAAAATTAATCATAATTCTGGACGAGTTGGTTTAAGTGAATTTTAATCCATAGCTATGTTACTTAATAAAATCTGGAAAAATTAGATAAAATACTTAAGACATTAAAGTATCTCTGGGAATTTTTGGGGAATTTATTTCTGAGTTCTTATATAATTTTCGGTTTATAGAAAACCTAACAATTTCAAGTTTAAAACTGTTAGAACCTGATGAAAAGTATAAAAAGGGTTTTGAAAGGTGTTTCGTGTTATTTTAAAAACTAAAGGGACTAAATGTGTAATTTTATGAAACTTGAGGGTTTGATTCGTGCCACACTTATATTTGAGAGTATAATCTGTAATTTAGTAAGAATGAGGGTTAGTTGTGTAATGATGAACATAATAAAGGTTGAAGTGTAATTTGTATAATTATAAGGTTTATTTTGTGATTTTGGTAAATCAAAGGTGTAATGTGTAAACTATGAAACTTAAAGGACGGGAGATGTGATTCTAAATAAATGATGTACTTAAATTAGTAGTTTGCAATATTTTCATTCAAGACCCTTAACTTTGGGATGTTGTAATTAAAAACCCTAACTTATGGAAAAGTGTCATATTTAACCTTGAACTTATGTAAAAGGCATTATGAACCTTAACCTACTAACATGGTCATCTTTAATAAGTTGATAAACAGGAATGATAATAACTAAAGTTACTGAATGTGTAAAGTTACCTAAGATGGAGAGAAACTAAAATGAAACCTTATGATTAAGAAACTATGAAATCATAAAGCTATGAAACTTATAAGTACAATTATAATTCATGTAGATTCGCTGAAGCGGGAGTAATCCGGTGTTTTGTGATCTTCCTTTGGTTTGTTTTGCTATCGGATAAGGTACAGATACTCTGCCTTTTTCAGTAAGGGTTCTCATATGCCATACATCGATTTTGAGTTATGATTCAGTTAAGATTTCCCAAGCCATTGCTATGTTCCCTTTGAGTGAACCTTTGATACTTCTTTTGATATGACTTTGAGATGCACCCTTTTGATATATGATCTTTTGTGATGACTTTGAGACCTGACTCTTAGTTTGATACCCGAGCCATTTTGTGATTTTCCTAGCCAGGAAGGTAACCTGGCCATGTCTGTGATGCACCACTGGCATGACTCCCGTGTGGGGGAGTGATTTCTCACACCGTCCCTTTTATATTATCTGCCATGGCTACTTGACTTTGAGATTGACTTGGAGTATGGGGGTGTATGGATTGCAATCCTAGGCATGTTTTGTTTAGTGGATTTAACTATGACTTTGAGTATGACTTTGAGGTGACTGGTGCTGTGTGCAATACACGCCTTTCACACCCCTGGGAGCTGATCACTCCACTATTATGATACATGAGGACACCCCTCATATTATCTGGTTTCCTAAGAGGTATCCCCTCTGATTGTGAGATTATGACTTTGAGATTATGATATTGAGATTATGACTTTGAGTTTCTGGGCTCGTGGTAGATGACTATCCTACTCTTCTCTTATTATCCATTTATTTCTTTTATACCTTATGACATTCCCATTGCCATATTATATTCTGTTTCGTTATTCTTTGCTTTGTATATGTATCTGTTCACTGAGCTTTTTAAGCTCACCCGCACGTTTTATTTTCGTGTGCGGCAGGTAATAAGCAGGACGATGGGTTTTGGGTATGAGTGAAGAGACTTTTGGACTTAGAAGACTTTGATAGTTATTCTGAAGTAGAGACCGTTAGAAGGAGTTGCTTTGGCAGACTTAGTAATTAGCTTTTGTTTCCCTTGTAACCTTGTGTATTCAGTATTTCATTGTAACCTTTGAGAATCTTTGTATTACTATTGAATGTATGTTTTGTTGATCTGATATGAAGCCATTAATGTGATACTTCTACCCTTGCTGGGTTGGGGTGTTACACAAAAAGTCAAACGATAATTGAAACAAAATGGGTCTTTCAAAATAAAATGGATGAACATGGTGTAGTGTCTAGAAACAAAGCTAGGCTAGTAGCACAAGGTTATTATCAACAAGAAGGCATTGATTACGATGAAACTTTTGCTCCGGTTGCTAGGCTCGAGTCTATTAGAATTTTACTTGCATGTGCATGTTCACATGATTTCAAACATTTTCAAATGGATGTCAAAAGTGCATTTTTAAATGGCTTTATAAATGAAGAAGTGTATGTCGCTCAACCTACGGGCTTCACCGATTTCGAAAAACCAAATCATGTTTACAAACTTAAAAAGGCTTTATATGGACTTAAGCAAGCACCAAAAGCATGGTATGATCGACTTAAAACATTCTTAGTTGACCATAAGTACACCATGGGTTTAGTAGATAACACTCTCTTCACCAAGAAAAAGGATTCACATATTATCATTGTCCAAATATATGTGGATGACATCATATTCGGATCAATTTATCAAAAGAGTTATGTGACGATTTCTCAAAAATCATGCATGACGAGTTTGAGATGAGTATGATGGGAGACCTAAACTTTTTCTCAGGTCTTCAAATAAAACAATTAGAAGATGGGATATTCTTTAACCAATCTAAATACGTAAAAGACATGCTTAAGAAATTTGATCTTGAAGACTCTAAACCTATTAAAACGCCTATGTCCTCGGAAACCAAACTCACCAAGGATGAAGAAGGTGAATCCTAGATAACACTAAATATAGAGGAATGATTGGTAGTCTACTCTATCTCACGGCTAGTAGACCCGACATTATGTTCAGTGTTTGTCTATGTGCTCGCTTTCAAGAAGATCCAAAAACTTCACATCTTGAAGCCGTAAAATGGATTTTTTGATATATAAAAGGTACTACACATCTAGGATTATGGACATTGTCTTACCTCATGATTCTCTAAGAAACAAACGGCTCTCGCTATTTCAACAACCGAAGCCGAATATGTATCAGCCAGAAAAGCATGTCAACAAGCTCTTTGGATGAAGCAAGCTCTTGTCGACTACGGAATTCAACTTAACGACATATCTATTCTTTGCGACAACAAAGGAGCTATCGATCTCAGTAAAAATCCAGTTCAACATGCTTGAACTAAACAAATCGAAATCCGTCATCATTTCCTTCGCGACAATGTTCAAAAAGGAAACATCTCTATCGAGAAAGTATCCTCAGAAGATAACCATAACACATAAACGACCCAAACTCATCCCATAACATACCACACTCAAAATTAAGGCCTTTCCTTCAACTAATCTGAGCCCTAATCAACATTGTAAGTTTCCTTACTACTTTTCTTCTCTCAATTCTGAGTCTAGGACTTCAAATTTATGCACAAAACCAAAACTTGGGGATTATGCATTTTCTTAGGTAGATCATGGAGTACATTTGTAAATTACATAACTAATCATGTTTCCCTTAGTTAGGAATTGCATATTGTAAGACATTATCACGATTTGCTAAAAACCCCATGTCATATTTTTGTAAAAAGCTTCTCACAATTAGGACAAATAATTTTCACATTGTTCATAAGGATAAAAACATTATGTTTAAAACATCACTTGCATAATGTCTCTTGAATGCTAAAGGAATTACATAACTAATATGTATTTTCGTGTACATTTAAACGAAGCTACATTGAATTAGGAGCGTTTGGGTTATCTCTCATTTTGTTACAAAATTGCTAAAGAAATTCTTTTTATGCATTAAAAAGAGTCGAGATAACCGCACCTCCACATTGTCCTCATATAGGCACACACTAGAACATTATATCAAAATTCTCGTTAGTTTCGACTAAAGTATGTAATTTTTGTATCTAGGATCAATCATGCCTCCCGCAACACACTATGATCACAAAGACACTCTGAACTACATTCCCAAACACCATAAGACTAAGGGTAGTACTCTCGCACAAGTCAAAATCTTCAAAGCTCTAGAAAAATGTTACTTCCATGAGGGTAGAACTATTAACCCATCCTTTCTGGAAGGCACACACATTCGTCAAGAACTTGCAACCATTCGCTTTGATGGTCTCTTAGACATCAACGAACGAATTTGTCATAGATTTGTCCTAGAATTCTATGCTAGCGTAATTCTCATAACCAATGATTATGGACACATGTCAATTCAATTCAAACTAAACCAACATGACTTCAACATTCCTCTCCGTCAATTTGGCGAAGTCCTTGGAATTCCATGTGAATGTACATGCCTTTACTCAGATAAATGGTCTCTTTCAATCCTTGACTCAATCGTTGATCGTATGCCTCCATACGAAACTCCTCTAGTTGCCAAAGAAATCATCCAAGAACATCTTTTCCTTACAAGAATCTCAACCACAAGAACAACCCGTTCGGGTAATGAGATCGACCAAGATCCATTTGGCTTGGAACTCAATGAACTCAAACCCCAATTCAAGAAAAAGGAAGAAGTCCTTAGGGCAAATGTCTTGTGCACCATAGGTAACTGTGACCACATTAATGCTTGTCTTTGTTACATGCTTTATAGTTTGTCAACCCGCCAACCTTTCAATTTAGCCTACTATGTTGCCAAAAGGATGGCCGACATACCCATGCTAGGAACCACCGCTCTTCCCCACGAGATGCTTCTCACCTATCTCTATAGAGCCTTTGCACCTATTCCACCCAATCCTAAAGGGTTTTGTCCTGACTACTCTCTTGTCAACCACATCATGGTTCCATTAAGTGACAAAAGAGTGGCTAAGACTCAAGGGAAACGTCCTCATCCTCCATGCTCCTCATTATCATCATCATCAATGAGCGAGGATGATGGACTCCCCAACTCTAAGCTTCCTCCATGTGAATACTTCCAACAACTTCCGGTTCTTGAAAACCCATCGGAAGAGTTGAAGCAGACAAGAGGAATGTTCAAGTGAATTGGAAGGTTCCTCACCAAGATCAACAAGAAATTGGATCGGCAATGAGAGGTTTATGTGTGTTTGGTACAATTGATCCAAAACAGTGACGTTTAATGTATTTGTCTTTACGTAGGATGATAACATAACTTTGAACGATATGTGAACTAACCTTTTCTTGCAGGTAGATATCATCTTGATGTGATCATTTTTCCATTTTTCACATTACTAGTGAAATAATTAGCCCCGGCTTGATCTATATCGGTACGTGTGTTAATACCTGTTTTATTGTTGTTTTCTTATCACAACTAATTAATTACATAAGTTTTAAGAAAATTTATGGGATTTGAACGGGGTTCAGGGGTTCAAATTACGCTCTGTCTACTTTTTTGACTTAGCGGATTGGACGGAACCAAATTTTGGGTTCCGTCCGTGCAAAATTTTGGTACTGCCAAAATACACCTGACTTGGTTCCGCCTGTGTTATCGTTTGGTGCCGCAAAGCAACAGTAACATTTTTTTTTAATTTTTAAATTTTCGTTTAAACCCGCACTATGGATCACTCATTTTTGTTACTAAGATACTTTTTACTAATATTCACTCAGATTAGGATGATCTTAGTTTACTTGGACCAATAGGATAACCCTTTCTCACCAAAATTTGAAATTTCCCAAAACCACCTCAAGGAACCTTTCTCTATAAAGTAACGAACCCTTAATTTGGTTCCTTGCTATCCGTGGGTCTCTGACCTCAAAGATCTTGCAATGATTGCAAAGCATTAACTGCATATCCTTCTTCTTTCACTCAACGCACCCCCATTGGATTGACTTTGTTGATTAGACATCCTTCTCTACCACCTCCAAATCATTAGGAACCACCATTTTGTATGGATTAACATCAAATCAAAGCACACTCTTTCATGAATCTTCAATTCTATAAATTAGCACCTCCAGGAAACACATTCCTCGCACCTTCACCACCACTTCCTGTGATTTTTAGCATTTCATAAGCATTTTCACAATGACAAAATCATCCAACTCATCACCCTCCTCAAGACCACCTAGAAGAACCGCAAGGATAAGTGTCAAGCCTTGTTGTTTTGTCAACTTGAATTCATCATCATCAGACTCTTCACCACTCAACATCTCATCACCTATCCGAGATAAAAACTTCCTAACTTTAAGCACTCCAACACCTCCACCAAGATCTCCTATCATTGTGACTACTCCACCACCAACCAAAACACCAATAGCCACCACACCACCTCCTGCTCCATCACAACCACCCAAATCACCATCACCTCCCAAGTCTCCAAAACTTGAACCTATAGAACTCTTTGCTACACCACCAATTTTACCACATCCATTTTTGGACAACTTAGAGGACTTGCCACCAAGATCAACAAATCCACCACCTCTTCCATCATTTGCTTCCATCAAGCGTATCGCTCATGAATCACCACGGACATCTTTTATGCCCAGTGAGCCTTTTAATTGTGAACCATCCCAACCTCAACCTCTACTTTTTCATCCCATTTATAGGGACATCCATGGGACACTAATATGGAGACCATGCTCCACCACCTCAACAACCTCAATCCTTTTCCTCTACTCTTAGGGACATTGATGAGTCCATGTGGGTTGATCCCCCACAAACTCAAGAAGAGATCAATGATCAACTAGATCACCTCTATGCCTTCTCCAACATGGTGGACTCTCACCTCCACGAAGTTATGCAACTACAAACCATCCTCCTTTCTTCAATCATAGCTCCACCAAATCCTAACCACCAATCAACCAATGATCCACCACCAATCAACCAATGATCCACCACCACCACCCCCAACAAATGAACCTAGTCTACCTCCAAACTTTCCCTGCCATGATTGCTCTAATTGTGAGAGAACCGCGTGGATAAGTGAAAGAACCAAGATTATGGTTCATCAACTCCAAGATAAGATGAGGTTCATCCTCACTCACATCCTCGAGCATCTTAACGCTCTCTCCCATCCTCCACCTCAATAGAAGATATATTAGGATGGACATTAGGATTTTTTATAATAATTTTAGGATTTTATTTTTCTATTTTTCTAGGATTTTTTTCTAAGTTATTTTCTATTTTTGCATTCCTTTTAAAACATCTTCATTATTGTTTCCACTTATGACTTTTGTCCTAAGAATTTTACTAATGTATGATGTTTATTACATTTGTGTGTTGGTTGTGTTATTTACATTGTTTGGATGGTTGGTTTGGACTTGTTATCACTAACCTTTGTTTTATAGCACTCAAAATCCTTGCATCTTATACTTGGCACCCCAATTATGGGGAGTATTGACCAAGGGGGAGCTAATCAAGCTCGGTCTTGTACTACATTCCGCTATGCTTCTCTTCTTTTTGTTTCGACAAAAAGGGGGAGAAAATATTAAACTCAAAACTCACACATTTTATACAATTTAAACATCTAAGTTGATTTAAAAGTTGTATAAAACTAGTTTAACCTATATTTTTAAAGACTTGCACTTTATTTATCTCATTGCTTAAAAATAAACTTTATGTTTTATCCGCAAAAAAAGGGGGAAATTGTTAATACAAATATCGTCTAAAAAAAGTATATTTATATTTTACGATCTTTGCTATATTTTGTTAACGACAATTATAAACTGTATTTTACCAAAAGATAAATATACTTAAGTCTTTTACATATATAATAACAAGTCTTTCATAAACATAAGTTAAATATCACATAGGCAACATATACATTTTACAAAGTATACTAGTTAATCAAAAAATGGAAATGCATTTTTACATCATGGCATGCATCATCTTTGAGATCTTTGGAAGATATGTTGTTTAGATCATTACTCAAAGAATCCTTTGAAAGATATGGAAATATTTTGGTTAGATTTGACGAAGATTTTGGAGATTCTTTGTCAGGTCCCCGCAGAACCAATGAAGTACACGGATGGAACCCAACATTTTGTTCCGTCCCATCCGTGAGTTGCTCAGGCTGTTTACCTATAAATAGCAAGCCACACATTGATGTTTTCCCATCACTTACAAACATAAACAACATCATATATTCTTTCATTCATATCTAGCTCATTCATATTTCATTTAAGTAAACTTCTTTGTAGCAAGAAGATCAAAGCATTACAAGCTTCAACAAAACGTTGCAAGACTTGTTAGTTTGTCATTGTGTGAATTGTATTCATTCATACATCATTGTTTGTACCAAACCATCATAAACCTCTGATAGTGACCGGTTAGTATTTTAGTCCTCAAAATACCTAGTGTGATTTGAGTGGTTGTACCCTTGTAAAAGAACTCGACATCTAGCTTTGTGTCGGAAATATTGCACGCAACGTGTAAAGGTTTTCTCCGCCGGATAAAGGAGCTTGTTGACTAGCGAAAAAAACTCTCGAGTTGGATACTCGGGGAGTGGAGTAGGGCAAGGAAATAGAGTCCTTGTAGATCGAATCATTATAAACACTCGTGTTGTGGTTTGATCATTTCTTTTTTGCACTATACTTATTTGTTATTTTGTTTGATTCAACCCCTCTTCTAGTTTTACACACAATACATGCATAACACGTATAACCCGTTTAACCTGTTTAACTAAATAGGTCAAGCAGCGAATAAGGTTGGTGGTTTGTCGATTTAACTAATTTAAAAGCTAAACAGATATAATGATCTAAAAATTGATAAAAATAACATTTAAATAACTATAGGACAATTTACATGATATGTGAGTTATAATCATAATTCACTCATATTAAATATATAACAGAATACATTTAATCCAAATCTAATGTAAATTCCAGGCAATATTTATTTTTAAAGGCCTATATACTTATACGGGTTCACGGGTTGACCTGTTTAATACTTTCTCAACCTAAACAAGACCCATTTATTAAATGTGTTGGACGGGTTGGCATGTTTTTTACCCAAACATGTTTATCCTCAACCCAAACATGTTTAACTTCGTATCGGGTTAATGTCATTTATCGTATCGTGTCGAGAATTGTCGCCCTTAGGAAAATCAATTAAAATTGTATCTAGCTTATCATTTTTTTATTATTAAATTCCACCTGGACAATGTTGTGCTGTGACAAAAAGTCAAAATTCAAAAGTATGGGTATATAAAAGCAAAAAAATTAGAAGACAACACAAAACTAAAAAAAGTGACAAGTTAAATACATTTTTATGTGATTATCCCTTATTTATTGTATACTATCATCTTTAAGGCCAAAGTGACAAGTCAGATACATTTTTAGGTAATTATTCCTTATTTATTGTATACCTAGAGCATCATCTGGCTTGTACCAGCCTAAGTCCAAAGATCATGATGTGTAGTACTAGCTTATGCATGGGAGAAGTAGGGCAGTCATGTTCCAAGCAAAAGGCTTTATAATTATTGTAGCAACTCAGACTAGCAATCAAACTGTAAGACTTTACAACATATGATCTACAGGGTACTTACATTTTTGCTTTCGAGAGTTATATGATAATGTATATAGTGTGAACGCCTGGTTAAGCACCTCACACTTTAGTTTGCTCAAGTACTTGTGGGATCCAACTCCATAACAACCTTGTGTGGTCATGATTGTATATTTGGTTTTTAGTTATCAGGAACTATCAAGGAACACTGTTCACTCTGTATTTATGTGCCCATAAGTCCATAGCATGTTGCAACTTACCTCAAAATTGTTGCAACGGCCATCAGAGGTGGCTGAGTTGGCAATTACTTGTGAGCATCTTCAATAAAATATGAGAGGCCTCAACCTAAACTATTCTTGGTGTAGACAAACCTGAATTGACCACGCTAAGCTTTCCGAAAAGGAGTGCATTCCCCAATTAAGTTTGTACACATGGCGGCGGGCTCAAGCCCCATACATAAATTGGTTGGTGAAAGGGTCAAACACCATGGTTGTTCAAAACAAATGTAGTGCAACACATCGTGATATAACTAAGGGTAACCACAAGCAATATATACTAAGCTGAGCTGCCATTATGCATATACCATACATGCAAATACTGTAGCAAGACTATCCATATATTCAACAATTTTGGTATATTAATCGAAATACATTTTCATGTAGGTTGCGTGTGTGTATATATATATATATATATATGTGTGTGTGTATGCGCGCGCGCGCATGCAAACAAGATATGTAAATTGCAAAAGATCAAAAGTCTATTTTTTTTCTTATGTATATATGTTGTATAGCTTTATATAGTTGAAGTACGATACTTAAAAAACTAGAATTGCCATCAAAATTATCTAAGGACATCTCAATATAGTGTATTTTGACTGTGGAGATGAAACTGACTCATAGATAGGGCATATATGAAACCCATACACTCTCCCGCACGTAGCACCATGTACCTTTATACAATGAGAAAAAGGTTTACTACACAAAACAAGTCTCTAGATTACTCCACCTTATCACCTTCACCACCCATTCTCTCTCTTACTCTCTGTCTCTCAAGAATTTGTTTTCTCTCACCCTCTGTCTATCTCTCTTTAGAAGCTAAGGACCATAAGTTAACCAATTCCTCTAACTTCTTTTTCATCAAATAACACCATGAGTGACCCTTACTATTCAAATCTTTACTCAAAGTGGTTTAAATTGGATCAATTTTCTAATAATTTCAATACAAATGTTCCTCATCAAGTTCATCCTCAAAACCCTCAAAGCTCCTACTACAACACTTTTCAATCTTCATATCCAAACATTAGAACAATTAGTACTTTTGGCATCAATCCATCCACTTGTGTCACTAATCAATATCCAACTCCTCCTCCTTCTCCGCCTCTAAGAGAAGCTCTCCCTCTTTTAAGCTTGAGCCCATCAAGAAAACAGGAAGATAATCAACAACCACTACAAATATCTTGTAATAGTACTACTCATCATGATATCGAGGTAGATGATGGTGATGATGATGAAAATGATGACGATGATGATGATAACGAAACTGGTGTGACTGTGGCACTACACATAGGGCTACCAAATGCTAGTGCTGCTGATCTTGCATCTTTGATCTCAAACTCATCAAATTCTTCTTCTAATACTAGTGAGATAATGGTTGCTAATAATAGTAATAAAGGTAGTAAGGAGGGTGATGGAGATGAAGCTAGTTTAGGGTATAGTCCCATAAGCAGATTAAACAAGGGTCAGTATTGGATTCCAACACCCTCCCAGATTCTTATAGGTCCTACTCAGTTCTCTTGTCCTGTTTGCTTCAAGACCTTTAATCGTTACAACAACATGCAGGTTGGGTACTATATGATTATCATTAAAACCCCTTTGTTTATTTGTTCATTCATTAACTAGATCGATCCGATGAGGTACGCTGTGGGTTCAAGTCTCGTTTATACATGTGTCAGTATTATCAGCTAAAAAAATATCAATTGATCGACCCATGTACTCATCAAACAAAAAACAAAATCACTAGATCACGAGAACAATCAAGAAATTTGATCATTTTGATCTTGATTGATTTGACATATAACTTGATGTTTGTATGTTTGTGGGTTTGAAAGTGTGAAAGGGGAAACACTGTTATTGAAGTAAATGAATGTTCTATGCTTCAAACAATTTATTCGTCTGCATGGAGTGAAAATTTTGGGATCTGAATATATGATTGTACCCTACAAATTCAATTGATTGAACTACACAAACAATGTTTCCTTCTGCTTTTTAGTACACATGGAAATCTGTGACTTTGAATAGAACCATGTTAACATATTTTTACCTTAGTTTTCAAGTTTTTCAACACACACTCTCTCTCTCTCCCCCCTTTACAAATGGCTGATTCCTTCTTATTACTAACCGCATATATATTATATATATAACTAGCAAGACGCTGGAAGATATAAGAAAAACCAACCACCGACAGCGAAGGAAATGAGAAAAAGTAGCGAGGAGTATTTGTTTTTTAAAGTGATTGGTTATGAAGTAAATCATGTATATCAAAGATCTATGATCCCTTTTTATATATTTTACAAGTTGCATATCTGAATTATCCCACAATTTACATATTTCACTTCAATTAGAAGTATTCTTGCAACCCAAGATCCGCTTGTTCTCAACTGTTGTAATGTTTGTGCATTGTCTCGCCCGGCCTCTAGGATCTAGCTAGATTGCTCTTTTATTTATATATAATTTTGTTGTTAGAATAAATGTTTGTGTCACTCTGCTGTCTATATATTAACATATATTGAATAATGTAGATGCATATGTGGGGACATGGATCTCAGTACAGAAAAGGCCCAGAATCTCTAAGGGGAACTCAACCGACTGGAATGCTAAAGCTACCATGCTATTGCTGTGCACCGGGATGTCGCAATAATATCGATCACCCGCGATCAAAGCCACTCAAAGACTTTAGAACCCTCCAAACACATTACAAAAGAAAGCATGGAATCAAGCCATTCATGTGTCGAAAATGTGGAAAGGCTTTTGCTGTTAGGGGTGATTGGAGAACACACGAGAAGAATTGTGGGAAGCTTTGGTATTGCACTTGTGGTTCAGATTTTAAGCACAAAAGATCACTCAAAGATCACATAAAAGCTTTTGGTCATGGACATGCAGCTTATGGCATCAATGGATTCGAAGAAGATGATGAACCGGCATCCGAAATTGAACAAGATGATGATGATGATGGTAATTCATGATCTAAGGTATAAAAATAATCCATCTGTTAATCTTCATTACAAAGGAAAAATTGTAAGATCGTATCCCTTGTTACCTATTCTTAATATTCAACCAAAACTATGCTTAATACCTTTGTAAATCCATTTTTGATTTAAGATGATCTTTTTGTACTAGTTTTCTTATCTTCAAGCTTATAATTAAGCATGCAGTTTGGTGTAATTGCTAACAACTTGCTTTTTATTAGGTTAGATGTTTGCAAATAGAGCACTAAATTGCGAGTAATTTTGGACATTCTCTAACGGTTAATTTGTAACTAAAGATCCAAGTAAGATAGTTAGAATTGCTTAGTGTTGCTTTCACGCTTCCACGGACTAATCGTTGCTTTAAAATATAAAACAGGTATATTATCTACATACTGTATTTCATTTTAACAACATAATATTCCGTACTAATTAGTTACACCGAAATATATACAGGTATGATAGTTAAAAGAGATCATTTTCGTTGTACTTCATTGCAAAGAAAGGTAAATTTGGATATCTATCTTTTAAAAACCAAGAAAAGACAATGCCCAACACTACAAGAACTGGAGGTTTTGGCGACGACGCAAAAGTGACATATGTCGTCGCCAAAGCCACATAACTAATGTCGTTTGCTCTTCAAATTGAGATTTGAAATAAACTGAAGTTTCTAAGTTATTCTAAGTAAGTTTAATAAACTGCTTGAACAAACCAACTGATATTTAAAGCATAACAACTATACATGGAATACAAAAACAAAGGGTGCAAAGGCAAAATGGGGAACATAGCCCAGAAAGCATGGAAAAGCTGGGGAGAGCTGGTGTCTGGTATATATACATACCAATGGATTACACTCATCATAAAATATTCATAAAAGCCCTTAATACACTGGTTTCTTTTAATGAGTTAGAAAAAAGTTTATGTTATTGAAAGTTTTAGTTTATATGTTAATTTATTTATTGTTGCCCTAAAAACAGGGTGGAGAACTAGACTAAAGTTTATTTTATTAAAATAATTACAATCGAGTTAAACATTAAAATACCTTTAGAAATATGGGCTTCGACTAAACAAATGCATTTTCGAAAACGGCTATTTATATTAAAATTTAAATAAGGCTACTTTCTAACAAGGAGTTAAATAGACATTTCTAATATATCGTATTAACTTACTCTAATATATGGTTTGAGCATTTCTAATACATCAAGATATTGTCAAAAGTTTTTGTTATGAGAAAATTGTCTTACAAAACTAGCTCAAATGCAAAATTTATTCTTAATATATCTTTTGCACTTTCATATATTGAAATATTAGTTGGTAAAAGAAGTAGATCTTCAAGTACTTGAGGATCCACAAGTGACTAGCAAAAGAAAATCTACTGAAGAAAAATTATCACTTTCTTATATTAAAATCTGAAAATGATCAAATTATATATTGTTAATACAACATCTAACCATAAGATCTTTTCTAACTTAGTGGCCGGTAAGTCTTTTTGTTAATTATGAACCTTGAGGTCAAGGATTCAACTATTTGGAAGGTTAACATGCATTATTTATCTATAACATATATATATAACAGGATGTATATGACATCATCAATGACATGGAATACCACCTCATCATATTTTTATTCCATGTCATCACAATGAACATGTCATCACAATGAAGCCAAGAAAGAATTTCGGAATTTATTTGTTAAAAAATTCATTATCATGGATTCGAACATGGGTTTGTGAATAAGTGCTAATCACATATTAACCACTGCACTAACACAATGTTTTGTATTTTTCTAACAAACTAAAATCTATAAACGCAAGGAATGATAGACACTTATTTGGGAAGCTTAATCCGAATAACATAGCTATTATAGTTTGATTCATATGAGGATACGTTTAGAATGGATTCTATGATATGTTTGATCTCCAAAAATAGTTTGCATATATCTAAAATTTACACAATTGCAGCCCTAATTTTTCACTATATATACATCATTAACTACGCATCTACAAACATATACGTATTTTTAATATACAGAAATCGATCTACATAGCAACTCTAATCAAATATGCAGCGGCAAAGATATTCTAAAAGGCTTTCAAAAGCTAAGCAAAACAAAAATTCTGAAAGTTGTCTTCAAAGTATTGTGTTCTTGGATAATTTGGTTGCATATAATTTGTATTTAATTCATGATACAATGAATTTTGCTATAGATATCCAAGAAGGGAAAAGTACACCACAACATATAACAAATGTAAAAGATCCTGCATCAGGTACTGTAATGATAAATTGTTTTGTATACGTTGTTTGTCGAAATTCTGTTAATACATTTATTCAATGAGTTGAGACATATGTCTATTTAAAATTGAGTGGCAAAAGCTTCAAAAAAAAAAAACTACTACAATGGATGCAACCATGCATCAAAAAGGTATTATGCATTTAAATTATTTTTATCATACCTTTAATATTGACATTTTTTAGATAATTAAATTGTTGATGTGTGTTAAACAAACAAACTGATATTCTTTATTTTATAGTTTATATCATTGTGTTAAATTTCTTATCAATATTTACATAATTCTTTCAGATTCAAGAGTTGTTAGGAAGAAAACTACTACCATGAATGATATCAGGTTTGAAAGTGATACACTATCAAGTTATTTACGAGGTATTATGTTTTAAAAGTATTATGTCAATATTTGTGTTATGAAATTATATGGTTTTGAATTTAATATTGATTTTTAATACATTGATATTATGTGATTGATAGCTTACATGACCATTAACATATTCTTGATATAATGATATTGTCTCATTGATAGATTATGTGATTTTGCTATTTATAAAACATGTTGTGCATAATATGTATTTGTTGCTATAACAATTGAGTTACAACATTACTAATTTTCACCTTAGTAATGTTTCTTTAAACGCATGTTAACAGTACTAAGTTTCAAATTAGAACTGCGCCTTTAAAGATCGCAGCAGTACTAACTTTCAATTTAGTAGTAACTAGTACGTTAGTACTGTTTCTTCAAATACATTATATCAGTACTAAGTTTCAATTTAATCACGTTCTTTTAAACTTAGTACTGCTAAACCTTTTTTGTAACACACACTTGAAAAGAATATAAGTAGTTCATAAGAGTTGTATTATATCTTGTGCTGTTAGATTTTACATGTTTTTCTATTTTTATTTAAAACTTATATATTAATGACTTATGTTAACCATGTTTCCCTCATAGACTTTATATTTACAAGGAAGAATTTTGTTTGAATTTGTAGATGGGAATGGTATAAAAAATAGATCAGTTCCAGTTGATGGGAACATGGCTGGAAGTGACACACCAGTTACGTATCCAGAATGTATGATGTTTTTACTTTAGTATGATTATAGAGTTGATTTTATATTAAATTTTACTCAGATATAACGTTGTACTTTTTTCATCAGTGAGATATTCAACACCTAAAAGTACAACAACATGTGCGAGATTGTTTGAGAGCGATACACCAACAAAGCAGAAACAAGGTATTTGGTTTAAAATTATGTTGTTAATGGCCCATATGTGTAAAACTTTAAGGACAATGAGTAAACACATATATAATTTAATATTTGCATCAGTTAAAGGTAATACAAAGAAATCAACTGCAGTGGTTGCAACCATGATTGAGGGTGGTATATCAAAAACACGTCGGCAAGGTATTATGGTGTAAAAGTATTAAATGAGAATATGATTAATTATATAGTTTATTTACATATATGTTTATTGAATACCCAAGCACTGAACTTTCAAAAAATAGGAAAACTAAAGCAGTCACAACCATGTTTAGAGATGACACACCAGGTAGGAAACCACAATGTATTCTAGTTTGACATTAATCCAAAAAATTTGTGTATATTGTGTAATTAATTTTCTTACTATACATTATTTCAAACTTTGATATGTTAATGTTTGAATGACACCACTTTAATGATAAGATAAAATGTTTTGTAAATGTTATTAGGGAAATCAACCTCAATGATGGAATCAAATAGGATGGCATACATCAGGAACCAACAAAAAGATTTGAGAAGTGCAGCATCAGGTATTATTGTTAAGAAATAATTTAGCTTCCGGCGGTTATAAAATCTAGCATATAATAGTTTGAGAATAATGTACTGATTAACATACAGGAGCCGTTAATCCACGTCCAAATGGAAATTTTGGGTACCAGTCAACGTCTTTGGATACGCATTCCGATCGAGAGAATGCCAAAATTGGTAATTCAAACTTTGTTTCTCTACATCCATTAATTTCATTATTATTAAGTGCCTGTAACGTATTTTTAAATTTTATCTAATAAAAATATAAAAAATTATATAGGGTTAACGACACGGGGTGGAAGGACTTCAAAAGTTCATTCATCCAATTTAAGTAGCTCCTCAACATGTAATTTGGATATAAATTATTGTGTGTATGTTTTTGTTAAATTTCATTATATCGCAACAATATATTGATCATTTTACAGGTGTTAGTGGATATAGAAAAAAATCCACAAGGATGCATACATCTACTGGTTGATCTGCTTCTTCAGGTAGTTTGTTAACAAATAATAAACAGATAATTTTTATTTTATATGGTTTGATAAACTGCCAACTGATATTATCATTGAATATATGAAGGAATAACTTCCCGCCAAAGGAAAAGCATTGGAAGCAATATGTCCAGTTTTGGGAGTCATTCACAAGGTTTGGTTATAATTTATTATTCAATATATAAATGGTTTTAGTTCAATTCATATGAAGACTATGTGTACAATTTGACAGGACTAAACATAAATGATCGCACAATAACACCAATTAAAGATATTAGTCCTATGGTTGTTAATATTACAATAAAAAGAAGGTGCATCTCTATTTGGCATTCCCACAAACTAAATGAAGAACACGATCCATACAGTCTTGATTGTGTTTTTCAAGATGAAGAGGTATATTTAATTTAGTTACTAATAATATATGGTTGTACATATTTAACAAAGACACTAATACTAAAAATTGTTGCAACAGTCAAATAGTATTCAAGTTTACATCAAAAAAGAATTGATGTATAAATTTGAGCCACTGTTGCAAGAGGGTCAATGTTATATAATCTCCAACTTTGGAGTAGCAAAAAACGGTGGAAGGTTGCCGCTGTTACCACACATGTATAAAATTTTCATTTTATAAAGGGACCGATGTTACGAGAGTTGAACACATCGATGACAACTTTATTGGCTTCATTAATGAACCATTCAGCCGCATATTGGACACAGACTATGAGTACCATGAGGATGACCGTGTTGGTATGTATATCTAATAAACATATGTATATTGTGAATGTAAAATTATAATTTATTTTACTTCAATTATCCATTTTTTATTTGCAGATGTTATCGGAACTGTTGTAGCTAATGGAAATATTGTATCCGTCAATAGCGTTGGCGGCCGAAAGAATCGGAAGACAGTTGTCATAGAAGATGCCGAGTGAGTTAGTTATCTTAAATTTAATTATAATTAACATAAAAAAATGCGCAAATGTAATCATATGTTGATAACACAATATGCAGATCTTTGAGGCTTGATGTTACCTTTTGGGACAAATGGGCATTGCTGTGGAATGAATATGAAGACAAACTTGATAAAGTTGGTCATATAGACTTTCTATTGATGATGGGGAATGTAAAATACTGGGATAGTAAGTTTTGTAACACTTTAATTCAATTTGTTGTACATTTACCTCAAAACTTAAATAATATTGTATAACAAAATATATTTGCTCTTGCACATGATGCAGACAAACTCTCAATTCATAATGCTTTATTCGGTTCAAGGATATTTATAAACAGAGATATACCTCAGTTATTGGCTTTTCGGAAAAGGTAATAACTAATATAAGTGCAATTAACAAATAAAAAAATTTGGTCCACTTTTTTTCCCAAAATTCAATGTCTACATGTCACAGTTATGAAGAACAAGAGGGATATGATGCAAGTGGGTTCAAAATTGAAGCCTAAAATCAGGCAACGTATGTTGTTAGCCCTGCAGAGTTTATGCACGGTTGTGTAAAAAGATTGGTTGGAATGATTCGTACAATTGAGCCGGTCAGAAAACGTTATCGATGTTTTCATACACTATATATTAAATAATTTTATACAAAAAATTAATACATTTGCGCAACTAACTTTAATATTAAATTGCAGGATACATGTTGTGTTGTGTATGCAACAGTGCATAGCATACAATATGATGGTGGTTGGGCTTATACATGATGCAGAACATGCAACACTAGAGTCAAACCAATTGCATCAAAAGGGATGATAGGTTTCAAAAACAAGAATCAATTGTGGTACTGCAAGAAACATGGAGAAACATATTCAGTTGCATCTAGGTACCAAAAAAACTCTATTAACAAAAATAATTCAATTTTTTATAACAAAAAGTATTACCCAATCCTAATTTTCATTTATTTAAATTTGTAGATTCAAAATCATTGTTCGTATATTCGATGATAGTGGTTCTGCCCAGATTATTCTATTTGATAACAATGTGCATAGGATGACAAACTTGTCAGCATGGGAGATCATGCAAGAACAAGGCATGGATACAGATGAATACTTTCCGGATGAGCTTAATCAGATAATCGGAAAACAATATCTATTCAAAGTGAAATATACTGAGTTTAACCATAACAATAACAGTCATATTTATCGAGCTGAAAAGGTCACTGAAGATATTGATACAATCAATTACTTCAAGAATTGTTTCCTAGACGAAGAGGTTCGATTAAACAATCAAGTATGGTATAATATAATTCCTCAGTTGCTGCTGAAAATTTGTACACAAACAATTGGTTTTTAGCTTATTTTCAGTTTAATCATACATATTATAACAATTAGGTTCCAGCAGTACTAAGGTTCAAGTTCAAACTGTTCGTTTAAACTCATAATAGCAGTACTAAATATCAAGTTAGTTCTGCTACTGTAAACTTAGTACTATTAACTCTTTTTATTAACACAAGATTAAAAAATATGTATGCAGTTCATAGTACGATTCATGTGATTTTATATATTTTTTTAAAAATGTATATGGAATACACAATTAAAAAACAGGGTAACGAAGATGGACTTGAAGAGGATTCAGATGAACTACATGAATCTGAAGATGAAGATCAAGATGTTGAGAAAGGCGTGCATGATTCTGAAAATGAACTACAGGAAATGCGGGAAGATCTTGATGATTCTGACGCTGATGATGAAGTACTTGGAGAAGATATGGACGGTTCTGAAGCAGATAAAGAAGAAATTGTAGAAGACCTGGATAATTCTGAAGCTGATGAACAAGAACATGGAGAAGACCTGGATTTTTCTGAAGTTGGTAAAGAAGTAATTGATGAAGACCTACATGGTACTGAAGATGAACAACATGTTATTGGTGATCAACCGCAGGATTCCGAAGATATTATACAGGATGATGAACATAAGTTACAGAATTCAAGATGTGTGAATAAGGTATTATTTACTATACGTTGATATACGTCTAACCACAATTCATGTTTGAAAATAAAGAACTTAATAAATGTTATTTAAATTGATTTAACATTATAGGTTGCGTCAAATGACACGGTAATTCCAGCTATTGTTGCAAATGAGGTAAATTTGGACAAGATAGTTTTGGCTCCACACCTGGAAACACTAATGCACTAATCATTTGTCTATTGAAAACATATACCAATCAACAAAGTAAATTATTGTAATTACTTTTAACCTTTTTTTATAGGATGAAGCATCTAACATTTTTGGAAGAGATAAGAAGAGACAACGTGAAATGATTGATGTAGGAGATAATGAAGCAGAAGAAAACTTCCCAACAAAGAGGCTGGTGATAGTAAATTTGGAGAAGGATGAATGAAAAAACCTAAAACTGGATACGTTTGATATTATTTGAAAAACTATTTTCTTAGAACACCATATTTGCATTGAACAATGTTTTTTATTATGAATTTTGTTAGACAGTTTATACTATATGTTTGTTTAATTATTGAATAGGTTGTTATTTTTTAAACACATTATTTTGCTATTACAAATTTACATATGATGTAATGAATACAACGTCCGATATTTGATAACACACAAAAGATGCTTGTCGCAAGTAATCACATATGACACAAGTAGCACAAAAGCACAAGCAGCATTACCCATTCTACTTGGCAACACTAAGTAATAACATCGAACAGTACTAAGAACAATACTAAATATCTAAGTATTCGCGATAATCGTATCATATCAGTATTAAAACCAAACAACCAGTATTAACCAACTATATATCCAAACAAGTGGATCATTGATTCACGATATATCATAAAATTTTAAACAAGTTAGAAAGATATCGACATATTTTGTAAAATAAAAAAATTATTATCTTTTAAATACATCATACTTAATTGCATAAAGGTTTTGTCGAATTTTAAGTTATTTGATGTAATGGAACAAGATCCTATAGCAATTGGAACAACTACATTGTAATTGCATAACGTATTTGATATATATTAAAACAAGCTACCAAATCCATAAAACATCCATATAAATATGTGCTAAACAAACTAAACATCATTGTATATACTTAGGTACACATTAAACTAATCCTAAACCTACCAGAACAACACCTTTTAAATTAAATACAATACTTGATATATATTAAAACACTTAAACAGCACTACCTTTCAAATTAGTACTGCTCCTTTACACTTAGTACTACAAAAATTTGTAATCAATTGACTAACCACTCTACAAGCTATCTATGTGGTACGTCATGTACTTATATAGATCCTATCGGAAGGAATGTATAAGCTGTGTAGGCAGACACATCCCGGGTCAACGGAACTAACTGATTAAACCTTCGAGATGCAGTTAATACCTATGTTACCCTTTTATCATTCAGTAAAAAAATAAATGTAAATTATAAACGTGATTAAAACTTGATTAAAACTAAAAAGACTGATCATTGATCAGTTACTTCTATTACGTAGCATCATAGTATTTGCAATAAAGTTCCATGACAAAGTTCATAAATTGAAGCCATGATCACATTCAAAAACAAAGGAAAACCATAAACACATTTTAAACATCTTCGGAGTATGCTTCAATCTCCATCTGTTCCATATGAACTTCCTTCTCATCGATTCTTTCGCGAGCCAACACCAGTAGTTGAGACATTAAATCAAGTTTTCGACGGTCCCTTATGTGAGTTTCAAGCAAGCAATCATATCCAGTTGTAGCAACCCCATGAAAAGGGCCAAACAAATCAGCCTCATTGATGGTTTGTTCACTTTTTTTATCTTAGCCCTCAGCTGGGTGCATTCGTCCCCCATCCAGATGAGAAATCCCTCCTCTTCTATTATGTCTTGGAAGAACAAAAACTTAAATGCATCTGATAGGTTGTCTGAACCACATGCTGCTTTCAACTCATTAATGTTTGGTGTAGCTGCCATTGATCAAATATTTTGTTGTTTTGAAATTACAAATAGGACTATCAAAAGTTATACCCAATGAATGTATCACAATATAACCTAAATTATGAACAAATAACTTAAAGAAAAATTAAAATATTGAGATATTCGGTTTACTATAAATATGCACAAAATAAATTTTATAATTATGTTCAAAAGATATATGTAATCTAAAATATATATTTAATCTATATCTATAGTAAAAATATAATGTATAACAAATCGAATCCTAAAATATATCCACCTACGTGTTATATAAATAACGGCATTCGATATATATTGTTCAATCCTAAAATACGATTACTGTTATCAAAAAACAATAACAATGGTGAAAGCAAAGGTATCGAAGGTATTCATGTTTTAATCAAAATTAGTAGATTGATTATATGCTAAGATAAACTAACTGTTTAGAATATCAAATAGTAACACTCTTCTATGTTAATTATATGCAGAAAAACAAAAAAGCAGCAGCTAAAACCAACTCTAACCACTCAAACCATAATGATGGTTTCACAAAATATAATCAACCTATTGTTATATCTGAAGATGAAGAGGTATCACTAATATGGTAAATTAGTATTATGTCAAACTCATCAATCAGAAAATCTAAATATCTTTCTAATACTTGCAGGTTGTTCCATCATATGATGAGGTATTATAACATAAATATGTTTATTATTGTTGTCATTTATTTGTGCTAGATTTACAAAATTAATTATAAACATAAAATATACAGATTTATGCTGCTGGTGTCAATGGTTATCGAACTACTCCAATTTAGAATAAGCAAAAACAAAACAATCCATATATATACAACACATCTGATGATGATGTTGATTTACATGATACTGATAATGAGGTATTATATAAAATTTTAATTACGTACTATTTTGCATTGTAGTGGAAGTAAATATTTATTAGTTTTTAATTTTTTATGCATTGCTTAGGTTGTTTGTTTGACACACAACAGCCGGAGATTGTCAAAGGCGAAATCAGAACTGGTAAAAATACATGCAAGCTTGATTATTCTCAATATGAATCTGCTAATGAGGTATTTTTATTAAATTTTGATAATATTTTATTATGTGAAACTCATGAATCAGAAAGTCTAAATATCTTTCTAATATCTGCAGTCTGTTCCAGTTACACGTAAACGATGTAGGCTGACTAAAGACAACAAGTTAGTCAGCAACAAAAATTTTGATGTTAGTTCATCAGACGATAAAAAGGTGCAAAAAAAAGATGACAATGGAGATGTATAAAAAATAATTGTAATTCATATTATGTAATACTTATCAATCAAAAGAACTAACTACGTTTGTTATAGTTGCAGCCTTTCCCAGTTATACATAAACACCGTAGACTGACTAAAAACGGCAAGTCAGTCAACAAGATAGTTGTTGATCTGATTTCATCAGACGATGAAATGACACAATCAGAAAAAGTTTAGATCTAACTTCATCTGATGATGAAAAGGCACAATCAACAATTGTGAAAACTCTGGCTGCTAATCATCTTGGGGGAAAAAACCCAATGGTAATAATTTACAATTGCACATTATATTTTTATGAAACATATATATTGTACGCAAATCAATGTTCATACGTATTGTAAACGTAAGATTTAATCTCTTCCAAACAATCCCCATAGTCTACATAATAAGCTAAACCAAACAATCATGCTAATCCTATATTATTAAGCTATCATAGACAACAAGATAAATCAAACAGTCCTCATTACTGAAAATTTGTTAGTAACTACTAACTATGTTTTGGTTTGTAGAACCCCACTTTCCCGTGGGTTCTTACAGATTATGCGTCACAACGATTCGGTCCAATCTCTTACCGAGATCAATCAAATATATCTGCTGATGAAGAATGAAATGCGTTCACGTATTCAAAAACAATACAAGACTCTATGGCATCGAACCTACCAAAGTATATGCTCTATGATGAAAATACAGATGACGAACATGAGAACAACAACAGCGTATCGGAAGAAGGTGTGTGGGTTAATATCAATGATCTGGATGAACCTTTTTATGATTTAGTTGACTATAAACCCAAGTATACTATTCTTGATGAAGATATCATTGAAGAATCTTCAACAGGTTATTTGTTAAAAAATGGTTCCATGTATAATTTTGTGTGTGAGTGGTGTTTAGAAAATTTAAATTTGTACTTATATATTTATTTTTTAAAGTATTTGATTATTATTATTATTATTACTATTATTATTATTATTATTATTATTATTATTATTATTATTATTATTATTATTATTATTATTATTATTATTATTATTATTTTTATTATTATTATTATTATTATTATTATTATTATTATTATTATTATTATTATAAACATCACTTCTTTAAAAAAACTCATAGAATTTACAAGAAATTGGTGGGAAGCCGAGAGACCAACTAGGCCCCCACACCTCTAGCAATAGCAAAACCAATTCTATTAAAAATATGAACCGCAGCACGCGCCCCAATGTCTTGAGTCATAGAGAATCGTCGAATACGCTTTAGTAGGGTTACTGCATCCTTCTCAAGTTCTCCAAAAGAAGAGAAGGAGAAGGGGAGGAAACCATACCCGATATCAACACATTTGGCATCGTACTTGACACGTTTACGCTGTGCTGCATCAATAACCGCACGCCCTGGCCTAAAATCAATCATCCCAGATTGCGTCAAAGGCGACGAACCCGTAAGATCAACACATACATCACGCCCATCGTCCCAAGAATAAAGCAATATATCAGCCGGTCGTAAGGATCTGTCCCTGTCTCCATAAAGCCCAATATCCACCTCCTTACGAGCTGAGATTCCGGACCGAGAACAAATATCAACAAGAACATCACGTACAATGTTATGCCGGTGTTTAATGCCAACAATACCCGCACATGAAACAGCATGATCCCCATAAATATCTCCAGTGAAAACCCTAGAACAAGCTGAGCACGGTGCCTGAATAGTGAAAAGAGGAACGCCCAACCGGTAACACAAGACTATCATGATGATGTTGGACAAGACTAAGATGCACCCATGGATGAGAAATATGAAAGAGAGCTTTTACCCAGACATAACATGAGTGGCAATGAGATTTCGGATGATATGGTTTATATTGATGGGAGAGTGCGTGGAACACACGTTTCTAACAGCTACATCGACGACGAAGTATAGGAAGTCGATTCAGACGCATATAGTGTTATATCTGTATCTTCTAGCGATGATATAGCAAGTTCTATTAATGACGGCTCTACTGATTATAAAACTACCGAAGATGAGAATAGTGGTGACGATATTTGATCAAGCATGCGATGAATCTAAAATATTTATGTTTCTTGAATATTTTTATCTAAAAGAGTTGCAACTGTTACTATTTTACTTCGAAGATGGTCATATGATTTATGTTTAATTAATAATGAAATTTACGCATTTAATTAGTATCAAAGAAAAAATTGATGTATTTTTAATTTTTAAAAAATTACGCATTCGTATAAAATTGCCTTATAATTTGTGTAGGAACATGTATACATAATAGCATATACCTACACAGTTTATAATAGAACACTATACTAAACTAAAAGTAAGACGAACATACCATGCCCACCATCCTTTATGAAATATAATCAATTTAACTTTTTCTCCTATTTAGACTTGATTAGTTTGTTAGTTTCAAAGAGAGCTTATTTAGTTGTTAAAAAACTTTAGCAGTGCTAAGTTTAAATGATCATAGTCAGCAGTACTAACGTTCAGATTAGTAATGTTCCTAACATAACCAGCAGTACTAACTTTCAAGTTAGTACGGCTCCTAATCGGTTATTAAAATAAAATTTTTATCAAAAGCTTTTTTAATTATTAGATAATTACAAAAGGAACATATCTAATACATATTTAAAAAAAATATACAGATATTTTTAGAAAAAATACATCCATATAAAATTGTGTTTATAAGTATAAATTATTTATATATGATTTCGTAGAGATATTTACCCAACATATATAAAGTAATCATAGCATGCGTAAAACACCTTAAAAAAAGGTATCGTATTTTTTATAAGAATTTCGACCAAAAGCTTTATTTATTATTAGATAACTACAAATATAAAATATCGATAAGATATATATATATATATATATATATATATATATATATATATATATATATATATATATATATATAATATATATTTTTGAAGTATACATATATTTTAAGAAATTATACATCCCTATAAAATAGTTTTTATAAGTATGAATTATTTAGATATGATTTCGTTTAGATACTTACCAAACATATATAAAGTTCATATGTACCAAACTTTGATAACAGTATAATTTTAAAGTTCATGTTTTTGCATGTGACATCACAATGCAAATCATTGATTCAACAATGGAAAACAATGCAAACGACTTACTTATCCGGCGTAGGGGCAGACCTAAAAAAAACCAATACAACAAGGTTAGACAAATAATCCATTTTTTTGTTTCCTATTAATAATTATTAAACAAGGAACTGTTTATACATTATGTTTTGTTTTGAAGATCAAGTAACAGCAGTACCTGAAGTAGAAGCTGATCCGCACAGAGGAACACCTGTTTACAAACATATAACACCTGCGATAAATCCAGAAAGGGGAAGTCATCGCGTGCAACAAAGCGAAACACGTTAGTCAATTGAATTAATATACATATCTTTATTTCACTAGAACTAGGATTGACACAATTATGTGATAATAGTTTAGCTGTTTAAAATCATATCAGTTATTAACAAATGAATTGTTGGTCCTAAATGGCGTATCCGAATTCACAGTATCGTGGCATTAGCGCGTTTATAATCTTAACAGTTTTGTTTTGTTATATTTTACACAGAATTAAACGATTTTCGACTCCGGAAATGTGGGAGACCTCCAACAATAATTCTTCGACAATGGATGAATGTGGATACAAATAATGAACACGTCAATAAAGAACCTAGGCCAAGGGGACGTCCTTTCAATAACGCAACCCAACCACGTAAGAAAATTAATGCAGCATAAACACACGTAAGTTAATTTGTTTTTATAACATTTTCCATATTGAGCTTTATAACATCAATAACAGAAACACCTACGAATATTGATCACAACCAATCCGGTGCACATTCTTCTAAACGCAAATCAGAAAGGCTTAAGCAAAGAACAAAAATAGTTAGACAAAAGACATTCCAACAATCACAATTTAGTGCTACACGCTTGGCAGACGAGGATGTTATAGAAAAAGATATCTTCGTTGGAATATCTAACGGTACACAGACTATATCCTTCATTAACACAATTGTTCAACACAATTTCTTGGCATGTATTTATAAATTATGTATGCTTTAATACTATATAGCTGTACATATTACATTGACCATGGAGATCCAATTCACAAATGCGGTTCTTGTGACGCACTATTATGGCAAGCTAAAAGTATGGCAGGACATACACATCCTAATTCAGAGTCATATTACTCTGTTGTGGCAAAGGAAAGGTGAAATTGGGAAATGAAATACTGAATCCACCAAAGACGTTGATGGGACTTATCAGTGGAAACCATCCAAAAAGCAATACATTCATTGAAAATATTAGATGCTACAATTCAATGTTTGCATTCATATCAATGGGTGCTAGGCAAGACACGTCAGTTAATCAAGGATATGGTGCATATTGTTACAGAATACAGGGTGAAAATTACCACTTAATGGGTTTATTATTGCCAAACGAAGGTGAACCACCAATGTTTGTACAGCTATATATTTACGATGCAGACAATGCAATCCAAAATAGGATGAATTGTTTCAGGTATGGTGCCAAATCTTATAATCTAATATTAAGAATATTTTGTGTTTTGATTATATTTTAATAAATATTACAATTTTCATTACATACATTATGTTACAAATTCGTATTTAACTTGCTATATTTGTAACTGCATCAGCGGCACCGCAACCCCAACAGAGAATCACGGCATAGACCACCAAGTAACATTTGAGTTACGCAACATGCTTGATTCCATCAACCCATTAGTTGCTCAATTTCGAATGGCAGGTGAACGGTTCATATCTGAAAGGGACAAAAATAAATTAAAAATACGTCTCATTGGTACAAGAGAGCGAGATGGTAGAAATTATAACCTACCGACTGCTTCTAAAGTTGCGGCACTAATTGTGGGCGATTTTGACAGCATATCAAATAAAAGGGACATTAATTATTCTCCACATGCAGGAGGGAGGTAAGAGAAGGATCAACGAATTACATCCTTCATATCTCGCACTACAGTATCCTCTTTTGTTCTCGTATGCTGAGGATGGTTATCGGACAGACATATACCATTTTGGTATTACTGATCATACACCAACAAAAAAAAAACAAGGGTAACAATGAAAGAGTATTTTTCATACCGACTGCAAGAAAGGCCAGGTGTTTTTTCTATGTGTCTAAATGTAAGGCGGCTTACTCAGCAGTTCTTTGTCGATGCATACACTATGGTTGAATCTGAAAGGATGTCATACATACGAAAGCAACAAAAAGACTTGAGAAGTGAAACATACTCGAAATTGGCAAAATTGGCTGAAGACCCGAATTCTGGTGTGAAACTACGAAGGAAAAAAGTAATCTTGCCTTCATCATTTACTGGGAGCCAAAGGTATATGATGCAAAACTATCTGGATGCCATGGCAATTTGCAAGGTGTATGGATTTCCAGACCACTTTATTACGTTTACGTGCAACCCGAATTAGCTAGAGATTTCACGCTTTGTGGCTGGGAGGGGCTTGAAGTAAGAAGATAGGCCAGATGCAATTGCTCGAGTTTTTAAACAAAAACTGGACACCCTTATGCGAGACTTTAAAGATCGGCACTATTTTGGAAAGCTCAAAATGGGTATTTACTTTACAACTATATTTCCTAACATGATTATCTCCTAACAAGTATTTCTTTATATATTATATATCTGATATTATGTTATTAATGCAGCTGTTTACACAATCGAATTCCAAAAAAGAGGACTTCCACATGCTCACATATTACTTTTTTTAGAGGCAGAAAATAAAATAACGATCCCATCACAAATTGACCGCTTCATTTCTGCTGAAATCCCGGAAAAGCATGAGGATCTGAAACTATACAAAATTGTAACTGACCATATGATGCATGGTCCGTGCGGCCCTCAACGACCGACCTGCCCTTGCACCGTAAAGAACAAATGCACAAAGAAGTTCCCAAAAGAGTTTAATGAAACAACATTCATTGATGAATCAGGGCACGCTATTTATAAAAGAAGGAATGACGGGTCTACTATAACAAAAAGTAAAACGGATTTCCACAACAGATTCGTCATTCCATATAACCCCGGACTGCTTCGTCAATACCAATCACATATTAATGTAGAATGGTGCAACCAGATTGGGTCTATAAAATATCTTTTCAAATACATAAATAAGAGACCAGATCGAGTTACTGCAGCTCTCGAAGATGAAGAAGCCGATGAAGTCAAGGTTTTATACGGATTATAGTGGATACCGTGATTTACCGATACGATATACATTACAGGCTTCCACCTGTTGAAAGATTACCATTTCACTTAGAAGGGGAACAGTCAGTTATATTCGATGCAACGGAATATATTGATTTCACATTGGACAAGCAATCGGTTAATGAAACCAAGTTTGTTATGAACTCAAATAAGTACATTTTATTATCATCATTTATCCTATTTATTTGACTTGTTTTATTATATTATCTGTGAGAATTGATACGTTAATGTTTACTTTTGTAATTATCAGGTAAAAACAAGTATTATTTGAAACTTGGCGATTTTGGACTAATTATGGAGCAAAACATGCAAGAAGTTAAGAGTCTACTGAAATGTACATGATCAAGACATTCTGCTTCAGATACGCCGCATCTTACTTATTACATACGGCGCATCACTATCCAGATTTCACAAGATACGATCCAAGACAGAAAGGACATGCACCGTATCTAGAAATGGAGTTACGCCGCATCTTCTGGCGGTGTACGAATATTCCTGAATATATTAATCTTGGACCCCACGCGAAGTTAAGTCAATGCGCCGCATCTACTTATCCTATGCGCCGCATCTTGCCCTCAGACAGAAACTATAAATACCCCAAGGTCAGACGAAATTCGGGGTTGGACAGTTTTAGAAGACCGAAGACCACAGAAACCCTAAGCCGAATTCAAACGAGGTAGCAACACAAGACACACCTTGAACGAAGATACAAGAGCTGTAAGAAGGTCCTGCATGTATTTAATTCATTAAGTAGTTTTGTTTTATTGTATTAGTACACTTTAATTGGTCAGGATTGATGGGCTTGTGATCATGGATTTAACCATGCACTTCGACTCCCCTTAAAATTGCTTTCCCATTAATTAAAGTTTATATGTTGATGTCTTTGGTGACTTTTATTAGTGCATTGATAACCTCTGTGTCTAGCTGAGCATTGCTTGGGTCGCCATGCCCCTTCCTCGCCTATTTATTAGATCGCCTATGCATTCTATCGTCTGTAGAAAAGTAGGAAGAAAGATAAATGGGATAGTCATAAGTAATCATTAAGGGTTTACTCGCCGATAAGATTAGAACCAACGAGAAAGGACTTAATCTCGGTGCGTTGCATCGAACTATACACTTCATATAAAACTAGCAATAAAACAAGTGACAAGCTACTTAACTATCAGGACAGGTCTTCTTATTGTCTCAAGTATTTATCTGTGTACGTTTCGCTACTCGCTGATTCGTGCTTATTAGTTTAGTTTATATTTAATCACAACCAAACCGTGCCAGTCTCTCAGGCTGAAAACCCCTTTGCGTTAGATTAGGTTGTATAGCTAACTTAAGATATTAAAATACTGATTAGGATAACTAGGTAATACGTTCCGCTCTTAGTGATCGACACTCTACTTACCATTATATTCATACTGACCGGGTACACTGCTCGTTAAAGTGTGTGTGTTATTGATAAGTCGGCTAAATATAAATTTAAAACTTGAATACTGCTAAAACCACAACGACATACCGTGGGTATAAATTAGAGCATACGCACACGCGCATCAAGTTTTTGGCGCCGCTGCCGGGGAGTGAATTGTTATTATCTGTTAATTTGATTAGTATTTTAATTAGTTTTTTTTTTTTTTTTTTTTTTTTTAATTTTTAATCTAACCGCTAACTCTGTTGTGTATTAGATTAATTGCATTCATTGTATTATTTGCATATTTTCTGTTTTGTGTGTTATTTATTTTCTTTTATTTTTGTTGCTTTTCGTTTGTGTTTATTTTTGTTTTTATTTTTCTGTTTTTCTGCATACTGCTATCGTTGTACTGAGCTAATACAAACGATACGGCGCATCTATTTTCATAGATACGGCGTATTCCGTTTAATTTTTATAAAATACAACGCGTTTAATTAATTCGATACGACGCATCTTTCCCCAAGATACGGTGTATCTATTTTTAATAGAAAATTTTCTAAACTGTAACGCCATACGTCGCATATGTTTTTACGGATACGGCGTATCTATTATTTTAATTAAAAACTGTTTTCGAATTATTAAACAGATACGACGCATCGATTTTTATCGATACGGCGCATCTTTCTGAATCAAAAATCTTGTATTTTGAAACGTAACGAAAATACGGCGCATTAACTTTTGTTAATACGACGCATTTAATTTTAATAGGTATATCGATTTTTGATAATTAAAACTGATACAGCGCATTCTAATTTGTAAGCGGCGTATCTATTTTCTGAATAAAGTCTGATTAAATTTTAACGATTATAAGATACGACGTATCCAACTTTTTGGATACGGCGCATCGTCTGCAGATATCAGTAACTTTAATTTTTCGTATTCCGTTTTCATTGTTGATTTTCTGATATATTACTTTATTGAACATATCCTACTGATGCTTTTGTGATAGTTTCAGGAAGTGCATGACCAGGAGTTCTACGAAGAACTTGATTACACCTTTCGACGATCCTGAACGAGCCTTTCATTCGCTTAAAAGGCTTTTCAACACAAAAAGCTTTGATATTTCAAGTTCATTCGAGCTTGATTATTTTTCTGAAGAGAAAGAGGAAGTAGAAACAGAAGTAATGGGCGAAAACACTACTAGGGAGGAATACATGAACAGTACCCGTGCTGATTACAGTTCAGGAGTTGCTAGACCAAAGTTTGATGATAAGTCAAAGTTTGAGTTAAAGGGTCAGTTTCTCAAGGAGCTAAGAGAAAATGCTTTCAGTGGATCGGAACATGAAGATGCTAATGAACATGTTGAAAAGGTCCTCAAAATTGCAGATTTGTTCACTACAGAAGGAGTCACTGACGATCAACTTATGCTTAGAATCTTTCCAATTTCACTTAAAGGAGCTGCTAGTAAGTGGCTAAGGAATGAACCTGCTAGTTCAATCACAACGTGGGAAGATTTGAAGAGCAAGTTCCTGAAAAGATATTGTCCACCTGCTAAGACTGCTAAAAAGATGGAGGCTATCAACAGTTTCAAGCAAGAGCCTGATGAAACTCTTTATCAAGCTTGGGAACGATTTAAAGACTTACTGGTGAAATGTCCTCAACACTATCTAACACCAATGCAGGAGATAATATTGTTTTATCAAGGATTGGACGTGCCTACTAGACAGATTTTGGATGCTAAGGGAGCTGTGCCTCAAATGAGTGCAGCCAATGCTAGGAAACTATCCAAGAAGCTGCTGATCATTCTCAAAAATGGCACGATGGGACCTCTACTAGATCTAAGAGCAGCACTAATTTTGACGGGTTTGCTGCTATTCAAGCTCAATTGGATAAAATTAGTAGAGAAATGAAGAAGCGTGATGAGAAAGTGTATGCTGCCCAAGTTGGATGTGAAAAGTGCGAAGGACCTCACTACACTAAAGATTGCCCGAACAAGAATGAAAGTGAGACGTTTGAAGAAGCATATTACACCCAATTTGGACAACCATTCCGACCTTCAGGAAGATTTAGGGAAGCTACTCCGGGATTCTATAAAAAGAACAACTTTAATCCCGCTTATCAAGAAAGGAGGCAGACTTTAGGTGACACTTTAAAGCAAATTATGGCCGATGCTGCTAAAAGACAGGAGGAGAATACTGATATGATCAAAGAAATCCGAGCTTCAACGGACACTATTACAAGAAATCAAGGAGCTTCGATCAAAGCATTGGAACAACAAATTGGTCAAATGAGCAAAGTTCTTCAAGAAAGGGGATACGGAAGTCTACCGAGCTCAACTGAAACCAACCCAAGAGATCATGTCAAGGCCATAAGCACCACTGAAGAAGTCACTCCTAACATTCCTTTTCCTAGAAGACTGATGAATGGTAATGATGGTGCAAGACCCGAATTTTTCTTTAATTCTTCAATCAGTTTAAGGAGACTACTAAAAGAGAAGACAAAGATTGAAGAAGAGATCAAGGCTACAATGAAAGAAGAGAGCTCTGCAACCGACTTAAATGCCTTGCCTCATAAAGAAAGGACCCAGGAAGTTTTACTTTACCTTGTTCAATTAATGATATATCTTTCAATAATGTGTTAGCTGACTTAGGAGCTAGTGTTAGTGTAATGCCCCTTAAGACATTCACTACCCTAGGACTAGGAAAATTAGCACCAACTAAGTTGCTTATTGAATTGGCTGATAAAACGGTAAAACGACCTGAAGGGATTGCTAATAATGTGCTAGTTAAGATTGAGAAGTTTGTTTTCCCTGTAGACTTTGTTATATTAGATATGCCCGAAGATGTTAAGATTCTTTTAATCCTTGGAAGACCTTTCTTGTCTACCGCCCGTGCTAAGATTGATGTGTTTAAAATAAAAATCTCATTAAGGGTAGGGAATAATAAACTAGTCTATAAGTGCCAAGATCCTGTTAAAAGCATAATTAGAGGCGTCTATGTGCTAGGATTAAGAGAGTGTATGGACCTCGATCTTGAAGCTAGGCTTATGAGAGAAACATTGATTCAAAACAACTCAACTAATCCTAATCATGAGAACTTCGAGGAATTTATTGACCTTAATGTACCTACCGAACTTATGCGCGATATTGTTAATGATTCTGATGATGAGTGGTATGATTGCGTAGTAATTAACAAACGTAGGAGAATAGTTGAGCATACAAATTTGAATAATGATGTGTTTATTGAACTACCACCTCACCTTGCATATTTGTGCCTATTTAATAATAAGAATTTCCCGTCTATCATTTTATCATCTCTGCCCGAAAGGGACAGAACTTTGTTTATACAGATATTAAAGAAGAATGGCGTGGAAATTAAGGACGAGCAAGGAGTGTTCAATATTACTGAATTGGCGATAAGGGAGCGCGATGCTTCCGACTCTTTCAATGATCGATATTAAAGAGCTGAACGTGAGTCTAACTTGAAGACTCTGGAATAAAGACAAGTGCTGACCGGGAGACAACCCGGAAAATTTTTACTATTCTGTTCTGTGTCGAGTCAGTCAGGCCCGCAGAGGATACGGCGCATCTCAATCCTGAGATGCGACGCATCTCCTGCACTGGTCATATCTTACTTTATTTTTCTGCATTTTTACTTTTAACTTTAAAACTTTTTATCAGTTTATTTTAATGCGGCGCATCCCTGGTTAAGGATGCGACGCATCTTCTATTCTGATTCGTATTTATTCCAGGATCGATACGGCGTATCTTCTTCCATAAGATACGGCGCATCGACTGACCTGATGATTTTCATTTTAATTTTTATGTTTTATTTTTACTAACTACTAATGTATTATGCAAGTTTGAACTTTCTTAATTTAGGTGTGTTTAAAGTCTTGGTGGTATTATAGATTCCTGCATTTCCTGTGGATACATCAAATATGAAGCTTAAACGTTCTCATCCACAAGAAGTTGATTTTTGCTCTTATACAAATAATGGAGGATCATACCGAGCAAATCTCAGGGGAGTTTTTCTGTTCTAATTCTTTTATTTTCCAGTTTTTAACCTTTGATACAAACAACGAGGATGTTGTTTAACTTAAGTGGGGGGATTGGAGAATTAGAACACTTACTTGTCCTAAACTTTTCAAAATATGCTTAAAATGCGCTTAATATATCAAAATTTAAAATTTTTAGCATGTTTTTGTTTAAAGTCTAAGTTGCATAGCTGCACACATGACGTTATTTTCAAAAATTGTGAACTTTTCAAAATTCACAAATCTATGAGTGTGCCGGTGACTTGTAAACTTTAGAACTTGGCCTGTATACTATTCGAGACCACCATAATAAGTATTATTTATATAATTGGAATGACTTGTCTAAATTGGTAAATTTCTAGGATTACACCCAAATAGCCTTTATATGTTATGTGATATTAACTAACTAAACTGGTTAGTTAACCCCCGTATAAACCCTTTTGTTACTCTCATTTTTAGAGTAAGATACCCCTAGAAAAACACTCAGAGCCATTCCTTTCGTTTCTTACACCTTTGTTATAATGTTTCGTTACACCCTTACACCTTAGCCTACCCTGTAGATTAAAATCCGTGGTTGGTTAATTGCTTTAGGCAAAGTGTGTTTCCTTACATTACCTGTGTTCGCGTGCGTAATTCATTATCTTTGGTTAGGTCGGGAAATTGCACAATGCAATTGGAGTGAAAGTAAATATTGTATATCTTTGAGTTTATTTTTTTTTCGTGTGTTTACTACTTTCACTATTACCGTTATTTCTGAAGTCATGAAAAGTATGGAAAAATTATCCAGAATTATCATTTTAGTGATGTGGTAAAATTTTACACATCTATGTTTATGTTTAAAATTAAAAAAAAAAAAAAAAAAAAAAAAAAAAAAAATCGAAAAAAAATAAGAAAAGAAAAAGAAAAAGGAAAAGTTGGAAGTTTGTTTTAACCAACTTATGTAAAGTTTTGTATTAAGTGGTCGATATCACCACTATTTGTTATATATTATATTTATGGATTGAATGGGAGTTGGACGTTATGGGAATGCCAATTAAGGTTATTCTTTGATTAAGATCTTGTTGAGTATAATTCGTGTCTACCTAAAGCGTGTGTTTCAAGTGTTAAAGCGTGAGTTGTTCGATGATATGAGTCTTATTCATGGGATGGTTGGGATAGTGATTAACCACACTTAGGATTTTAATTTATCTGTTTTGTTTATTTTTCATTTTACACCAATTTATATCCCAAATATTATCCATACCCTATATTATTCTTTATCCAAACCTTTGATATATTGAGATTAGGGATTTGAGCAATCTTAAGTATCGTAGTCATGGATTCGGCTATGTATTTATGATTTTGTCGCCCTTTTTGATATAATATTATTGGTGAAGATTACTTGGTCCTATCTTTAGCCTATTCGAGTTAAGGATTTGAGCAATTGCAAGTATCGTGTTCGTGGATTCGATCATGTATTTGTGATTTTGTCGCCTTTTCTGGAATTTGAGATCGATAGAGATTAAGGAGAATGATTAACCCTTAACCAACAAACCCTTTTTACCGCTTTAGACTTGTTATTCCTTGGCTTTAGTGGGGGAGATGTGTATACTTGCCAAGCTTATGATAGAATATTCGTCACGACTGGACAGTTAAACGATTAGATTTGCTTTTATCAAAATATTTTATTTTACTTCTAATTCGTTAAGTGTTTGGTTGTGTGATTATGACAAAAATGAATACATGCTTACATATAAAAATAAATCCTAATTTATTTTAGGATACATTTTCATAACATTAATTCTAAGGTTTACTTGGGGACAAGTAAAGTTCAAGTGGGGGGATATTTGATGAACTCAAATAAGTACATTTTATTATCATCATTTATCCTATTTATTTGACTTGTTTTATTATATTATCTGTGAGAATTGATACGTTAATGTTTACTTTTGTAATTCTCAGGTAAAAACAAGTATTATGTGAAACTTGGCGATTTTGGACTAATTATGGAGCAAAACATGCAAGAAGTTAAGAGTCTACTGAAATGTACAAGATCAAGACATTCTGCTTCAGATACGCCGCATCTTACTTATTACATACGGCTCATCACTATCAAGATTTCACAAGATACGATCCAAGACAGAAAGGACATGCGCCGCATCTAGAAATGGAGTTACGCCGCATCTTCTGGCGGTGTACGAATATTCCTGAATATATTAATCTTGGACCCCACGCGAAGTTAAGTCAATGCGCCGCATCTACTTATCCTATGCGCCGCATCTTGCCCTCAGACAAAAACTATAAATACCCCAAGGTCAGACGAAATTCGGGGTTGGACAGTTTTAGAAGACCGAAGACCACAGAAACCCTAAGCCGAATTCAGACGAGGTAGCAACACAAGACACACCTTGAACGAAGATACAAGAGCTGTAAGAAGGTCCTGCATGTATTTAATTCATTAAGTAGTTTTGTTTTATTGTATTAATACACTTTAATTGGTCAGGATTGATGGGCTTGTGATCATGGATTTAACCATGCACTTCGACTCCCCTTAAAATTGCTTTCCCATTAATTAAAGTTTATATGTTGATGTATTTGGTGACTTTTATTAGTGCATTGATAACCTCTGTGTCTAGCTGAGCATTGCTTGGGTCGCCATGCCCCTTCCTCGCCTATTTATTAGATCGCCTATGCATTCTATCGTCTGTAGAAAAGTAGGAAGAAAGATAAATGGGATAGTCATAAGTAATCATTAAGGGTTTACTCGCCGATAAGATTAGAACCAACGAGAAAGGACTTAATCTCGGTGCGTTGCATCGAACTATACACTTCATATAAAACTAGCAATAAAACAAGTGACAAGCTACTTAACTATCAGGACAGGTCTTCTTATTGTCTCAAGTATTTATCTGTGTACGTGTGTGCTACTCGCTGATTGGTGCTTATTAGTTTAGTTTATATTTAATCACAACCAAACCGTGCCAGTCTCTCAGGCTGAAAACCCCTTTGCGTTAGATTAGGTTGTATAGCTAACTTAAGATATTAAACTACTGATTAGGATAACTAGATAATACGTTCCACTCTTAGTGATCGACACTCTACTTACTATTATATTCATACTGACCGGGTACACTGCTCGTTAAAGTGTGTGTGTTATTGATAAGTCGGCTAAATATAAATTTAAAACTTGAATACTGCTAAAACCACAACGACATACCGTGGGTTTAAATTAGAGCATACGCACACGCGCATCAGTTGCATGCATGGAAACAAACAAGACAGACGAAGAAGCTAAAAAACTACTCTACCATGAGTTCCAGAACACTATGTATGGAGGCAAGAAGAAAGGAAATGGTTAAAAAGGAAAAAAGGGACGTGTATTGGACGTGTCCAACATGTCCCTCCATCTATGGGCGAATTGTTCTATTTGCGAGTATTACTCAACAAAGTTAGATGTGCCACGGACTGGATTGACTTTAAAAAATATGAGGGTGTCACGTATCCTACATATAAAGACGCTTGCCAAGGAAGAGGGCTGTTGGTGGACGACAAGGAATACATCGATGGATTGTTGGAAGCCAGCCATTGGGGAACAGGAACATATTTGCGCACATTTTATGTCATGCTACTCATGACAGACAGCATGTCTCGGCCAGTTGTTGTTTACGAAAAAACATGGGAAGTAATGGCAGCTGATGTCGAGCGTATCGAGCGAGTCAAAAAGAATGAACCAGGTGATAAATTCTTTCAATCATACCCATATATTTATTACAACCTACCTACATACTTTAAAACATCATATATATTAACTACAATGTTTATTAACAATTTAAAACACTTAATTTCAAAAAAAAAAAAAAAAAAAAAAAAAAAAAAAAAAAAAAAAAAAACTATCAAAGATAACAAATGCACAATATAAGTATTCAAAGCAAACAAACCACAACATAGAAGCTAACGGTTATTTATTTATTTTTATTGTTTTTTTTTTTTCAGATTTGGAACTATCAGACATTCAAAGGAAAAACATATGCCTGACATATATAGAACACATGCTTCTTTGTAACAACAAAAGTTTAAGAAATATTCCAAACATGACATTGCCAAATGAAATGTTCACGATGGCAAATTACAACAGACTGGTGTCGACCGAGTTGGCATACAATAAATATGAATTACGCGATCAACACAAAAGAATGTATCGTTCATTGACAGATGAACAAAAAGGGATATACGGAACAATAATGGACGTTGTTCATTCTGAAAATGGAGGTATGTTCTTCGTGTACGGTTATGGAGGGACTGGAAAGACATATCTTTACAAGACATTGTCTGCTGCACTAAGGTCAAGAGGACAGATAGTGTTAAATGTCGCATCAAGTGGGATCGCAGCGCTTTTGTTGGAAGGTGGTAGGATTGCCCATTATCGGTTCGCTATCCTAATCAATATAGTAGAGGACTCTATGTGCCATATTTCAGCGGACAGCGAACTGGCTGACTTGATAAGGATGTGTAAACTAATAATATGGGATGAAGCTCCAATGACTCATAAACATTTCTATGAGGCATTGGATAGGACGCTTAGGGATATATGTAGAAAAGATCCATCCAAGCCTTCCTCATATGTTTTTGGAGGAAAAGTTGTTTTGTTTGGCGGAGACTTTAGACAAATCCTACCAGTTATCACAAACGGTACCAGGCACAATGTAGTTCACGCAGCTATAAACTCTTCATATTTATGGCAACATTGCACTGTATTGGAGCTAACCGTTAACATGAGGTTAAAAACAGGATCGGATAGTACCGAACGAAAAGAAATACAAGACTTTGCTGATTGGATTTTATCAATTGGGAACGTAACAATTGGAGGTAAAAACGATGGGCAAGCAACCGTCGAATTCCCAGAGGATATGTTAATTTCGAACTCAGATGATGATATCGGATCAATAATAGAAGAAACCTACCCCAACTTAAAAGACAACCTTTACAATCCAACATTTTTCCAAGAAAAAGCAATCCTTGCACCAACACACGAGCTTGTGGATATGGTAAACGATAGAATGCTACGACTCCTTTTCGAAGTTGAACATTGATGAGGCGAAAAGTGTACCGCTTTTCGGGGGTCATTTAAGACCTAAATCGTATTTATTTGATCAAATATTACCGTAAATCGTTCCATTTATCATTTTAGGTACTTTGGAGATGAAATTTGGAAAAGGAAGCATTTTGGAGGTTTTTGGAGCATAAAAGTAAAGAAAACGACAAAGTCTCTAAATCTGCTGGAATAGTACCTGTAACGGCGTCAAGCCCCAGTGTGACGCCGTCAATCCTTGATAAGCCAGAGAGGATTTTGGAAGATTAAAGGGGGACGGCGTCAAGAAGGCCATTAAGAAACCCTAACCGCGGCGAAGTGACGGCGTCAGGACTCAACCTGACGACGTCAGAAGCCATTGAGTGACGACATTAGAATGACAACTTGCACATGAAGAAACCCTAGTAAAACCGTCACATGCTGATCAAGACAATCACAACTTACGCTCGGAGTAGCTGTCACTGTTTTGGCCATAAAATCTTCATACGAACTCGGATTTGGGTGATTCAAAAGGCCACGCGAAGAGGAAGAAAAGATCTACAATTTGGTGAAAATGGGAAGTTGACGCCGTCACTTGTACGAGCTGACGCCGTCAAGCCTTGCCGATAGAAATATTGCCTATAAATACAACATCATAACTTCACTTTTTGTAAGCCCTAAACCCTAAGTCCGATTCTAGGGTTTAGGTAGGTGTTTTTCCAGCAACTTAGAAGGTCTTAATCACTCCATAAACATCTTGTAATGGTGTGTTGATTCTATCTTAATTATGTCTTCCATTACTATTGTTGCTTGTTCTTCATTGATTATGTTTTACTAAATCACCTAGTGTTTACCTATGATTGTGTGAAACTTGTGTATAACTAATTAGATCTTATTGATTTCTTGTTGATGTGTGTGTCCATCTCCATCAATTAGGGCGTGACAACTTCAATAGATCTAATTGGTTTAGCTTATAATTCTTGTTTCCAATTGTCTCTTGTATGATTGGATGATATCGATGTTAGGCTTAAGAAAACTGGCTAACCTCCTATACGGTAACTTGCTTGAATGTCTTAAGAAACATGAACCAAGGTGTACTAAGGTTAATTGGTTGTATTTAATGCATAAGCGAATTCTAGTGATCCCATGTTAGGAGCTTCTTAGCCGGCTCGACATAGGAGTAAAGTAGGAGCTTATAGAGTTGGGGAAGATCGTACACACCCCCACGATTGATATTAAGGAATACAACCCGTCAATTAAAATAAGGTGTGACAATTCAATAGGTAGAATTGGATAGCTAGCAAGGAGTAGCATATCATAGGTAGACATGCTTCACTTCCCTTGTAGAACCCTAGTTTACTTTCCTGCACATTAGTTTAATTAGTAGCTTTTGGGTTAGTTGATTAGCAACTAATTCCGCCCACTCCTTCAAACCAGAGATTTTACTTGCTTTTCATAAAATATAAAAATACAAAAAGAATCATCCCTCACCTCTAGACCTTGTAGATAAATTTCAATCCTAACGAACACTATTCTTTGAGTTGAACGATCAATCCCCCGGTACTTGCCACTTCACTATACTATATCGGTCAGGTACACTGCCTGGTAGGGATTGCAAACTTCTCAAGATCCCTTGAGAGGTAAAACCTGTTGTAAGGTCGCAAAACCACGCATCAAGTTTTTGGCGCCGTTGCCGGGGAGTAGTTATTGCTTAGTTTGAAATTTTATTTTTATTAGGTCTACTCACAAGATTCCTATCAAGTGAGATTTTTTTCTTTTTATTTTGTAGCTTTCTCGTAGTCTATCTTTTCTTTGTGATTTTTTTGTAATTTGCTTCAAATGGACTTTTCACTTAGACTTCTAAGATTGCAAGATATGGTTGAGTGGCTAGAACACCAAGAAGTTCAAAATACCTCATTTAGAGACACTTATGAATCATATGAGCCTTCACCTAGGATAGATTCTTATGAACAACCTCCATGTTTAGGATCTCATCTTAGTGAGGCCAATAGGAAAAGCGACCTAGTTTGCCAAGGAATTGTGGATTGAGCTGAAGCAATAAACCATAAGTTGGATGAAGCGCTAGGTTTGTTATCATCACTACCTAAGAAAACAATTGATGAGGATATAGGTGATCTTGACACGTGGAATGATGAGGTAAACACCATAAGCCCACAAAATACTCAACCATCATTTGAGGCACCCACACCGCCCGTGACTTACCCGTAAGAAGTAGAAGAGACTTTAGGAATCCCGATGGAGGTAGAACCCTTGGACCAAGCACAACTAGAGGATATAGGTTTGAACACTTTTAGTGATGACCTTACTCTTAGTTCTAGGGAATTTCCTAGTGTTGATGAGCCGGAACCTCAACCTTTACACAACTTTTCATCCTTAGATTTACATCTAGGAGACAAAAGAGGAACCGACCCACCCATAAACCAATATTATCCGGGTAGTTTTAGGATGAAGGAAGCCATTCACTCACCCCCTTCACCTCACGTGGCATATTTCCACCCTAAGGGTGTGTATCGCTACTTCCACCCGCACTTAATCCTAAGTGTAGGGAAAACCTCCCCAATTTCCGTTAAATAAGGGTAGAGTCAGGCTCGTGACTCGAACAAAAACAAGCGCTTCTTGGGAGGCAACCCAAGCTTTATTTGTTTGTTTGTTTGTTTGTTTGTTTGATTTTATTTGTTTTCGTATGCAAGTTTAATTGTTATTGTTTGTGCTCATGTTTCAAAGTAAATTGTGAAAATGCTTTATTTTGTTTTTAACTTCGTCTTAACTACATATAAAGGTATTTTGCAAAAGATAAGTGTAAGGGAATCCAAATTTGTTTACAAGAACAAGATTGAACATGAATCACAACAATATTAAATGAGCATGCATACTAGTAATTGTTAGAGTCAAATGCTTGTATCGAGTCATAATGAATATTTTGAAGGATTTCCAGGAAGTGAGGCATAAGTTTTTCCTGAAATTTTCCGGAAACTAACCATAAAATTTCTGCAGGTCACTTTTGACGGCGTCAAGGTTAACACCTGACGGCGTCAAGTGTAAAATTCTGGAAATTTTGCAAGTTTTGTTTTTCTACTGGAGTCATAAAGTTTTTGTTAAATCTTTAGTTTTATAAACTCCAGGAAATCTGCAAATATTCATTCTACAAGCATTATATCTTTAATCGTTTTGTTTTTATTTCTAAGTCTGGAATTACATCTAGTTGTGAGTTTCTTTGTTCAGGTTGACGCTTTGGTTTTTTTTTTGTGTTTGTTTTCTCAGGTTTAACAGGTTATATTGGACAAGAAGATGATTTATATTTCGGAAGGGAAGCTTTCAACGTTCATTTTCTTGGAGGAGGATTTAACCATGTTACCGGATTATCCACATCGAACGAATCAGGGGAGTATTTGTTTTCATTCTTTTACCTTATTTACTTTTACATCCTTTGAATGAACATTGGGGACAATGTTCAGCTTAAGTGTAAGGGGAGGGTAAATGATGATACCTTAGAGAATACAATTGCACTTGATTTTTGTTTGTTTGATGGTAGATGTGTAATAAAACTGAGATAAATACTTGTTAGGGCAATTTTAGTGCCAAATTTAAAATTTTTTACAACATTTAGGAGTGAAACTTTGGTCTTAATGAGCGTCTCATGGATAGGAAGTTATATGACTAGCACAAAACCGTACCACTAAAAAATTTTCCACCCCCAAATATGTGAGGTTCACCCCTAGAATTGGTAGGAAAAGCATTTATGCTATGATTGTGTACCGGTAGCACTTAGATTCTAGAACTTGCATTAGGACCATTCCGAGGCCACAAGTGAGACTACATTCGTGTAGTTAGATTTACTACATGATAAGAGGCATTAGGATTAACCCATTGTTTTACACCTGTGTTTTTGTTATAATTACGTTGGCTACATTGGTCAAGTAATTCTCCCACACCCTTTGCGTTGTACTCATTTTTAGTAAACGATACCCCTAGTACACCCCTCAGAGCCTATCTTTTCATTTCTAACATTAAGCATTTTACTTAAAGGAAGAATTTGTTTACACCCCACTTAAATGTACACCCAAATCGCCTTAGCCTACCTTGTATGCACTCATCTTTAGTGCATTATTGTGACAACATTTGTTTAAACCCTTAGTTAATTATCTAATTGATTACATGGTTGCTAAGTCGATTCATATCCTTGTACATATTGTTTTGGGACGATTGGGACTCATGGGTAAAGTACTAGTGTAATGGAGTAATGGGGAAGAACAACATTATTACCCCCATATGTGCTAAATATTTTAAAAGTACTCCAAGTGTTTCGATTATCTTAATTCGAGTCATTAAAATAGTTAATTGTAAAGTTATGTAAAAGTTCAAGTGTAAGGGGAGAACCGAGGCCCCTATGATGTATTATTTTGGATGGTAGGGCAAGAGTGTAAAAAAAAAAAAAAAAAAAAAAAAAAAAAAAAAAACATACGGACTACCATCCCGTTTCCTTTTATGTTTATTTTATGTTCTTATTAGTTTTTGATTAGCTTTAGTCGAGTCTAGTCTTGGCTTAGCAACGCCATATTGTACATGTAATTAATCAAGATCTTTAACTCGCCACCAGTAAAATATCCTTTATCCAACAAAACCGTGTTTATCATATCCCTACACCTCACGTTATAACCCATGTAAAAGCCCTCTTTGATAGTTTATCTTAGGTGCTTACGCCTAGTGGAGAAGGTTTTCGATCCTTTCCCAAGCCTATGGTAATCTATTTGCTATGACAGGTAGTGAGAGATATTATTCATTTTCATTTGTGAGATATACTTTTATGACACCTGAGAGATGTGAGTATCTAAACACTACTTGTGAGGTGCTAGTGTGTAATCTCCGTGCTTATTATGATTAAAGGGGAACGACTATTTGTTGTAATTACTTTTATATTAGCGTTAAATGACCCCTAACTTGTATTTTGATTAGAATACTAGCGCATATGCTTGAGGACAAGCAAATCTCAAGTGTAAGGGTATTTGATAAGGCGAAAAGTGTACCGCTTTTTAGGAGTCATTTAAGCCCTAAATCGTATTTATTTGATCAAATATTGCCCTAAATCGTTCCTTTTGTCATTTTAGGTACTTTGGAGATGAAATTTGGAAAAGGAAGCATTTTGGACGTTTTTGGAGCATAAAAGTGAAGAAAACGACAAAGTCTCTAAATCTGCTGGAATAGTACCTGTGACGGCGTCAAGCCCCAGTGTGAAGCCGTCAATCCTTGATAAGCCAGAGAGGATTTTGGAAGATTAAAGGGGGACGACGTCAAGAAGGCCATCAAGAAACCCTAACCGCGGCGAAGTGACGGCGTCAGGACTTAACTTGACGACGTCAGAAGCCATTGAGTGACGACGTCAGAATGACAACTTGCACAAGAAGAAACCCTAGTAAAACCGTCACATGCTGATCAAGACAATCACAACTTACGCGCGGAGTAGCTGTCACTGTTTTGGCCATAAAATCTTCATACGAACTCGGATTTGGGTGATTCAAAAGGCCACACGAAGAGGACGAAAAGATCTACAAATTGGTGAAAATGGGAAGTTGACGCCGTCATTTGTACGAGCTGACGCCGTCAAGCCTTTCCGACAGAAATATTTCCTATAAATACAACATCATAACTTCACTTTTTGTAAGCCCTAAACCCTAAGTCCGATTCTAGGGTTTAGGTAGGTGTTTTTCCAGCAACTTAGAAGGTCTTAATCACTCCATAAACATCTTGTAATGGTGTGTTGATTCTATCTTAATTATGTCTTCCATTACTATTGTTGCTTGTTCTTCATTGATTATGTTTTACTAAATCACCTAGTGTTTACCTATGATTGTGTGAAACTTGTGTATAACTAATTAGATCTTATTGATTTCTTGTTGATGTGTGTGTCCATCTCCATCAATTAGGGCGTGACAACTTCAATAGATCTAATTGGTTTAGCTTATAATTCTTGTTTCCTATTGTCTCTTGTATGATTGGATGATATCGATGTTAGGCTTAAGAAAACTGGCTAACCTCCTATACAGTAACTTGCTTGAACGTCTTAAGAAACATGAACCAAGGTGTACTAAGGTTAATTGGTTGTATTTAATACATAAGCGAATTCTAGTGATCCCATGTTAGGAGCTTCTTAGCCGGCTCGACATAGGAGTGAAGTAGGAGCTTATAGAGTTGGGGAAGATCGTACACACCCCCACGATTGGTATTAAGGAATACAACCCGTCAATTAAAACAAGGTGTGACAATTCAATAGGTAGAATTGGATAGCTAGCAAGGAGTAACATATCATAGGTAGACATGCTTCACTTCCCTTGTAGAACCCTAATTTACTTTCCTGCACATTAGTTTAATTAGTAGCTTTTGGGTTAGTTGATTAGCAACTAATTCCGCCCACTCCTTCAAACCAGAGATTTTACTTGCTTTTCTTAAAATATAAAAATACAAAAAGAATCATCCCTCACCTCTAGACTTAGTAGATAAATTTCAATCCTAACGAACACTATTCTTTGAGTTGAACGATCAATCCCCCGGTACTTGCCACTTCACTATACTACATCGGTCAGGTACACTGCCTGGTGGGGATTGCAAACTTCTCAAGATCCCTTGAGAGGTAAAACCTGTTGTAAGGTCGCAAAACGACCCATCAAACATACATACCAAAGTACTGACACAGTTGGCATTGCTGATCAAGAAACGAATTTCAATGAGTCAATATACACGTGCGATTTCCTTAACAACATTCGGATTGCCGGTATTCCTCATCACACATTTAAATTAAAGTTAGGCACTCCAGTTATGTGTATGAGGAACATTGACCAAACGGCTGGGTTATGCAATGGAACGAGGCTTCAGCTTCAACGGATGGGTGTAAATATAATTGAAGCAAAGATTATATCTGGAGGAAGTATTGGTACCGTTTGCGCAATACCAAGTATGATTCTTAGCCCATCAGATAACAAGATGCCATTTAAATTTAACCGCCGGCAATTCCCAGTTTCTTTGTGTTTTGCAATTACTATTAACAAAAGTCAGGGCTAAACATTAACACAAGTAGGGTCGTTCCTAAAGCGACCGGTTTTCTCACACGGTCAACTTTATGTGGCGGTATCTAGAGTCAAAAACCGAAAGGGATTGAAAATCATCTGTTGTGACGAAGAAGGTAAATACACCAACTCAACAACAAACGTTGTATATAAAGAAGCTTTATTTCGTATTTAATTTAAATAAACTTTCCTATATGCCAATTACATTAGCAAAATCACTGTTTATCACATATACTCTGTTCTTATACATCAAACGAAAAAGAAGTATTTTTAAAATCAAATAATCGACAGCCATAAAACTCTGCAACAAAACCATATAACTGTTATTCAAAATATAAAAACACCCCCAAAACCAGGAAAACCATTAAAATGAGTAATCGAGAACAAAACTTGGTCGATAGCCAAATAATTTCAACTACCATAATGTTTACCGTAACCTAAATATTTACAATACCTACTTTGAAACAAAAAGTAAAATAGTAACCAAATCATATACATTCAATAACAATTATTTGTCCATTATCCTAACATTGTCTAACATCAACCATTATACATACCGTCATGCGACATAAACATATAAGACAGTATAACCTAAAGGGTTATAAGCTTAGCAGATATGCAATATCAGGAAAATAGGATTTTCACCTTCTGGGGGATCCAAATCTTCACGATTGCCTACATACTTGAACCTTATCATTTTTGAGTATTCGAATCCACATATATCTGCTAACACCCTCCACTAGCCATGTATATTCACATGATTAGTCCAGCGGCCTTTCTTTGTGTCATTCCATTCTGATCATCATTTCGTCTGTACATTCTTGCTGTACATTCATAGTCTTACTATAGGTGTGCATTGGATGAGCAGCAAGTCATTTAGGAGTTGCCTGTATTGCGATTAACAAGCAATTAATAATACGACTATATCTTAAACACTCATGTAAAGTGTTTACAAAATATTTGACGCAATTACCAATCTGTTTTAGTACTTGATATGTACGTAGTTCTTACAGAAACTAAGATATCCTTCTTCAAAATCATTCATGCTCAGTACAAACAAATTCCTAACAGTATTAAATACCAGTACTAATAATAAACAAGTAGTACTAACAGCAATGCATACCAACAGTCCAAACGCCTAAATAGCAATACTAATAACTGTAGGCAGTACTAATTTTCTCGGATATCTGTAACCCCGTACCAGTAGCAGTATAAAACAACATATACCTTCATTAACCCGAGAAAATTAAACTACCAGATACTCATTCCATTGTAAGGACAACATCACCCTTGCTTGACAACACACCAACATCAAGAGTGAACTTCACTGCTTGCTTTTCAGCGAACCCAACTTCATTCATAATTGTTGGGAATTATCACAAGAAAAGAGAAGACTTAATGGAAGACCAGAATTAAGTCTGGTGGACTACAGAATTAAGTCTGTTAGTATTGTTAGTTAAGTCTGGTCAATGTTAAGTCTGGTCGTTTATTGTTAAGTCTGGTAGAGTAAATGTAAAGTTAAGCCTGTTTGACTTTAGTCATTAAGTCTGGTCATGATATTATAAAAGTTGGTTAGCTATAAGTTAGGAAAGGATTCGAACTTATCTTTGGAGAAGATACGTTTATCCTTTAGCAAGTTTTGTATCTAGGGTTTCCTTGGTGTATAAAAGGAACCCTAACACATTAGTTTAGAGATGACGACGAAGATTGTAATTCATTAAACAATTAGTAATAATACGAAGTTAGTTGCTATTGTGTTCTTCATAATTGATTGTTTAGATTCCGCATAAACACTCAATTCGTGTTAGAGTCTCACTTAGATTGATTTGATTTATTCAAGTCGTCTACTAAGTTGTTAAGGCTACTTAGAGATCCATAATTCGTGTGGACCAACAAGTGGTATCAGAGCCTAAAGAGACTCTGAGTTTGAAGAAACATAACAACCAAACCCTAAATTCATTCACCTAAACCCTGCAACATGTCTGGCTTAGAAAATCCCAGTAAGAATGATGATTTCTCAGTTCACAACAGTGATGATGAAAAATCAGTCCATGATGAAGAAAAACCTGAAGCAAGCACATCTAAACAACCACAGCCCATCTCTGCAACAACAACCATATCCAACATAAAACTCCCAATCCTAAAAAGAGAAGAATATGACATCTGGGCTATGGAGATGGAACATTATCTGGAGTATATTGACAGCGAAGTCTGGAAGGTCATACAGAATGGGAATTCGAAGAAAAGGATTTCACAAGGAACAGATGAAGTAATTAGGGTATTACCACTAGTATCTGCTGAAGAGATACGGGCTGTTGAAAAGGAGAAGAAGGCCAAGACTATGCTGCTACTGGCAATTCCCAAAGAACATCTGAGAAGGTTTCATGGCATGAATGATGCCAAGGAAATCTGGGAGGCTATCAAGAAAAGATTTGGAGGGAATGCTAACTCCAAGAAGATAAGGAAGGCTGTTCTTAAACAGGAATTTGAAGCCTTTACTGTATCTAGTTCAGAAGGGTTGGAAAAAGCTTATGATAGGTTTCAACATCTTCTATCACAATTGGAAGTTCATGGTGCAGCTGTTTCAGAAGAAGACGCAAACCAGAAGTTTCTTAGAGCATTACCAAAAGAATGGTCAAGTGTGACATTGACCATGAGGATGAATGGTGAAATTGACACCATGACTACTGATGACCTGTACAACAACCTCAAGGTGTTTGAACAGGAAATCCAAGGAAAAGCATCTTCAAGTTCTACAAATGTTGCTTTTGTTTCTCAAAGCAAGAGCAGCACTAACAAGGTTAAGTCTGGCAGCGTTAGTTCTGGTGGTTATGGAACTTCTCCTAGCAGCATGAGAAAAGAAAGAGATGTTCCAGCAGGCTTTGCTGATGAAGTAATTCACTCACTTCTTGCTCAGGAACCAGAAGATCAAGATTTCATCAGTGAGGACTATGAGGAGATTAATGATGTTGAAGTTGAAGAAATGGATATCAAATGGCAAATTGCCATGATTGCTTTCAGGGTTAAGAAGTTTTACAAGCAGACTGGGAGGAACATTAAGCTTGATGGGAAGTCACCAGTGGGATACAATAGGAGGACTATTGAGTGCTACAATTGTCACAAGCATGGTCACTTTGCCAGAAATTGCACAGAAAAAGTGACTACTGATTGGAAAAAGAAGAAGGGTTCTGACACTCAAGATGATGATAAGATGGGAAAGAATCAGACGAGCTTGATGACATTGGAAGCTGGAGCTGTGAATTGGGATGAACACACTTGAGGATGAAGAGCCAAATCATGCACTTATGGCTATTGGATCCAGTAATGAGGTATCTTTGTGCTCAAAATTATGAATTGATTCATATAATCATCTTAAAGCTTTGTGTGATGAACAGTTAACACAAATAGGTGATCAGGAAGCAAAAATTCTTGCTTATACTAAAGCTGTTAAAACTTTAGAAGCACAAATAGACAACTATCAAAATAAACAAGCTTCCTTAAATGAAAAACTCACCTTTCAAGCTAATGAGATATATGAAAAAGATGAAAAACTTAAGAGATACAGGAAAGCAGGTTTAAAAGCTGTTAAGGAAAGAGATGAATTGCAAAAGAAACTAGATAAATGGACTCATTCTGCTAAGTGTCAGGATAAAATAATAGCATCTAGTATGAGCTCTACAAGTAAGATTGGCTTAGGTTATGGAATACAATCAGATAGTGAAGTTCTAAGCTATGAGGAAGAGATGGACATATCTGTGTTCAAATGTAGAAAAGAGGATTCTATTGGTAAACCAGTGTACAATAGGTTTGTTAAATCTGATGACTTTAAAGGGGTGCCACCTCCATTAAGTGGAGATTACACTCCTTTACAAAAGAAAAACCTAGATGACTTCTTATTTGTATATGGTAAAAAGGGTCTTATCTATCCTGAGACAGGCAACACGGATGATAAATCAATGACAGTGAAGGATCCACTAGAGATGTCTCTTAGCAGTCTAATTCAGTATCAGAGAGTACACCTAAAAATGTTTCTGAGTCAAAATCAGTTAAAAATAGTGAACCCAAACCTCATACAGATAAACCTAGTTGTAATTCTCACATAAAAACTCCTAGGAAGTCTGTTAGAAATTAAGAGTCACCAAAGACTGGTAGAATGAGAAAAGAGTGCAATGGAAACCACAGTTTTGGTCCTAAAAGATGCTTTGTGTGTGGTAGTCTAAGTCATTTGATTAGGGACTGTGATTTTCATGAGGTTATGATGAAAATAGAGGCTGAACTAAGAAAGAATAAGAATGTTAATGCTGGCCACATGAATGATTAACCAGTTTGGAATAATGCTAACAGGATTAGTCATGCTAATAAGTTTGTAACTAGACCAGCACAATTTAATTCTGGTGTGTCTAATGTTAATTCTGGTTGGTCATCTGTTAATACTGGTAGACCAAATTTTAGTTCTGGTAGACCAAATGTTAATACTGGTAGACCAAATTTTAATTCTGGTAGACCAAATGTTAGTTCTGTTGGTCAAAATGGTAATTATGTGAGGCCAAGTGTTAATTCTGGGTGGTTTAATCATTCTAGACCCAGACAACCAGTAAATAGACCACAGGTGAATTCATATAATCAGAGAAACAATTTTTATAAACCTCATTCACCTGTGAGAAGTCCTTTTGTTAATAATACAGCACAAGTTTCAAGTTCAAATGCTCTAAGGGAAAATGGGGAATCTGCTGTTAAGACCCCAGCATGTTGGTCTTGGGATCCTTTTAAGAACACACTTACCTATGAATCCAAGACCAAAGGTGGATCAAGCTCATATAAGACTTATAAATATGTTGATCCACAGGGCAGATCCAAGTCTTCACAGGCTTGGGTCTTAAAGAGAAACTAATTTCTCTACTTTTGTGCAGGAACATCCACTGAAGAACATGGAAGACAAGGGAATATTTGATAGTGGGTGCTCTGGGCACATGACTGGTAACAAGAATCATCTGAAGGATTTTCAAGAATTCCAAGGAGGTTCTGTTACCTTTGGAGGAAGTAAAGGACAGATAACTGGTAAAGGTAGAATTGTTGTAGGCAATTTAGAATTTGACAATGTATCTTTTGTAAAAGAACTAGGGCAGTTTAACCTTTTCTCAATATCACAAATTTGTGATAAACAGCATAAGGTGCTTTTTAGTGAAACTAAATGTTTTGTATTGACTTCGGACTTTAAGATGCCTGATGAAAGTCAGATCCTTCTTAAAGTTCCTAGACAATACAACATGTACAGTTTTGACATGAAAGCACCTGAAGTTGCAAAAGGTTCTGCCTGTTTACTTGCAAAAGCCACATTGGATGAATCTAAATTGTGGCATAAAGGTTAGGTCATGTTAATTTCAAGAATATGAACAAGCTTGTGAAGGGAAATTTAGTTAGAGGCTTACCTTCAAAGGGTTTTAGGAATGACCATGCCTGTGTAGCTTGTAATAAGGGGCAAATAGCATAGAGCTTCTTGTAAGGCTAAGTTAGATAGGATTGTCACTGAGCCTTTGCATACCTTACACATGGATCTGTTTGGCCCTACATCTGTTAGAAGTATCAACCATGCTAGATATTCCCTTGTCATTACTGATGATTGCACCAGATATTGTTGGGTATTCTTTATGTCCACAAAAGATGAAACCCCTGATTTAATTCAAAGGTTCATTAGGCAAATAGAAAACCTACTAAATCACAAGGTTAAGATCATTAGGAGTGACAATGGCACATAATTTAAGAATAGGAGCATGCTTGAGTTTTGTGGTGAAAAAGGAATTAAGCAACAATATAGCAATGCTAGAAATCCACAGCAAAATGGAGTTGCTGAGAGAATGAACAGGACCCTGATTGAGGCAGTTAGAACCATGTTAGCAGACTCATTCTTACCCACAACCTTTTGGGCTGAAGCACTAGCAACTGCTTGCTATATATTCAATAGGGTTAGAGTGACCAAGCCTCAGAATAAAACACCTTATGAGCTTATTTTTGGCCATAAACCAGTTGTTAGCTATATAAGGCCTTTTGGGTGCCATGTGACCATTCTTGATACCGTAAGTGTGCTTGGAAAATTTGAAGGGAAGTCTAATGAAGGGTTTTTGGTTGGCTATTCACTGAATAGTAAGGCCTTTAGGGTTTACAATTTAGTGACTGAGAAAGTAGAAGAAAATCTGCATGTTAACTTTCTTGAGGAAAAACCCAATGTGAAGGGACTAGGTCATAGATGGATGTTTGATCTTGATTATTTAACTGATTCTATGAACTATATTCCTGTCTCCAAGGAGAATCAAGCTAACCCTGATGCAGGTTCCATAAAAGTGCCTAACAATGCAGGTACTCAAGATGCAATCACTGCTGATCAAGGTAAAGATATTGAGGAGCTTGTTGTGATTCCTACCACAGAAGTCAACCATGTTGCTGCTAAAGAAGGAACAAAGAAATCTTCTACGAAAAGGAAGGAGACTGTGATCAAGCCTCAACCAAAAGAAAAAGAGGGTTCTCCTACAAAAGTTTCAGAAGAAATCTTATCCTTCAGTGAAGAAATGAATGCTTTGGCTGACAAGTATCTTGGGAAAAAGGCTACCAGCACTAATTCAGTTAATTCTGGTAGTGCCTTGATTAATTCTGGTGGAGTGAAGGCTACCAGCACTAACCATGTTAAGTCTGGTAGTAATGCTGTTAATTCTGCTCAACCTGAGTCTACTCCAAATGCCTATTTTAATGATTCTGAGATGCCTGAACTTGAGGTCTTTGATAAGCCAGATGAAGGCATTTTTGATGGAGCTTCTTATGATGAAGAAGGGGTAGTCACTGATTTCAACAACCTACCCACTGAAGTAGATGTAAGTCCAGCTCCAACACTCAGAATTCACAAAGTTCATCCCAAAAGTCAGATAATTGGTGATCCTCAATCAGTTGTTCAAACCAGAAGTAAAGTGCAAAAGATTCCTACAACTCATGCACTTATCAGTCTCATTAAGAAGCAGCAAAGGGTCAACCACAAGGATCAACAACATTGCTTGTTTGCTTGTTTTCTTTCTCAAAAAGGAACCCACCAACGTATCTGAAGCACTTGAAGATGAAAGTTGGGTAGAAGCAATGCAAGAGGAGTTGTTGCAGTTTAAATTGTAGAAAGTGTGGGTTCTTGTAGATCTACCAAGTGGAGCTAAGGTGATTGGCACAAAGTGGGTCTTCAGGAACAAAAGGGATGAAAGAGGAGTAGTTGTTAGGAACAAGGCAAGATTGGTAGCACAAGGGTATAGACAAGATAAGGGGATAGATTATGATGAGGTCTTTGCACCTGTAGCCAGGATTGAGGCTATTAGGTTATTTTTAGCTTATGCATCTGATGTGCGTGTGGTATTGCTCTAATTTTATATCCACGATATGTCGTTGTGGTTTTAGCAGTATTCAAGTTTTAAATTTATATTCAGCCGACTTATCAATAACACACACTTTAACAAGCAGTGTACCCGGTCAGTATGAATATAATGGTAAGTAGAGTGTCGATCACTAAGAGTGGAACATATTATCTAGTTATTCTAATTTGTATTTTAATATCTTAAGTTAGCTATACAACCTAATCTAACGCAAAGGGGGTTTCAGCCTGAGAGACTGGCACGGTTTGGTTATGATTAAATATAAACTAAACTAATAAGCACGAATCAGCGAGTAGCACACACGTACACAGATAAATACATGAGACAATAAGAAGACCTGTCCTGATAGTTAAGTAGTTTGTCACTTGTTTTATTGCTAGTTTTATATGAAGTGTATAGTTCGATGCAACGCACCGAGATTAAGTCCTTTCTCGTTGGTTCTAATCTTATCGGCGAGTAAACCCTTAATGATTACTTATGACTATCCTATTTATCTTTCTTCCTACTTTTCTACAGACGATAGAATGCATAGGCGATCTAATAAATAGGCGAGGAAGGGGCATGGCGACCCAAGCAATGCTCAGCTAGACACAGAGGTTATCAATGCACTAATAAAAGTCACCAAAGACATCAACATATAAACTTTAATTAATGGGAAAGCAATTTTAAGGGGAGTTGAAGTGAATGATAACATAACACAAGCCCATCAATCCTGACCAATTAAAGTGTACTAATACAATAAAACAAAACTACTTAATGAATTGAATACATGCAGGACCTTCTTACAGCTCTTGTATCTTCGTTTAGGTGTGTCTTGTGCTGCTACTTCGACTGAATTCGGCCTTAGGGTTTCTGTGGTCTTCGGTCTTTTTTTGTCTTCGGCCTTTTTCTCTGTATTCTAGGCTCTTGAAATTTGTCTGGTCTTGGGGTATTTATAGTTTCTGTCTGAGGGTAAGATGCGGCGCATTGAATAAGTAGATGCGGCGCATTGACTTAACTTCGCGTGGGGTCCAAGATTAATATATTCAGGAATATTCGTACACCGCCAGAAGATGCGGCGTAACTCCATTCTTAGATGCGGCGCATGTCCTTCCTGTCTTGGATCGTAGCTTGTGAAATCTTGATAGTGATGCGCCGTATATAATAAGTAAGATGCGGCGTATCTGGAGCAGAATGATCTTGATCTTGTACATTTCAGTAGACTCTTAACTTCTTGCTTGTTTTGCTCCATAATTAGTCCAAAATCGCCAAGTTTCACATAATACTTGTTTTTACCTGAGAATTAAAAAAGTAAACATTAACGTATCGATTCTCACAGATAATATAATAAAACAAGTCAAATAAATAGGATAAATGATGGTAATAAAATGTACTTATTTGAGTTCATCAAATATCCCCCCACTTGAACTTTACTTGTCCCCAAGTAAACCTTAGAATTAATCTTATGAAAATGTATCCTAAAAGATATTAGGATTTATTTTTATGTTTAAGCATGTATTCATTTTTGTCATAATCACACAACCAAACACTTAACGAATTAGAAGTAAAATAAAATATATCGATAAAAGCAAATCTAATCGTTTAACTGTCCAGTCGTAATGAATATTCTATCATAAGCTTGGCAAGTATACGCATATCCCCCACTAAAGCCAAGGAATAACAAGTCTAAAGCGGTAAAAAGGGTTTGTTGGTTAAGGGTTAATCATTCTCCTTAATCTCTATCGATCTCAAATTCCAGAAAAGGCGACAAAATCACAAATACATGATCGAATCCACGAACACGATACTTGCAATTGCTCAAATCCTTAACTCGAATAGGCTAAAGATAGGACCAAGTAATCTTCACCAATAATATTATATCAAAAAGGGCGACAAAATCATAAATACATGATCGAATCCACGAACACGATACTTAAGATTGCTCAAATCCCTAATCTCAATAAATCAAAGGTTTGGATAAAGAATAATATAGGGTATGGATAATATTTGGGATACAAATTGGTGTAAAATGAAAAATAAACAAAAAAAATAAATTAAAATCCCAAGTGTGGTAAATTGCTATCCCAACCATCCCATGAATAAGACTCATATCATAGAATAACTCACGCTTTAACACTTGAAACACACGCTTTAGGTAGACACGAATTATACTCAACAAGATCTCAATCAAAGAATAACCTTTAGTTGGCGTTCCCATAACGTTCAACTCCCAATCAATCCATAGATATAATATACAACAAATAGTGGTGATATCAACCACTTAATACAAAACTTTACATAAGTTGGTTAAACAAACATCCAACTTTTCCTTTTTCTTTTTATTTTCTATTTTTTTTTTATTATTATTATTATTTTTTTTTTGGGAACTTGAAACATAAACATAGATGTGTAAAATTTCACCACATCACTATAATGATAACTCTGGATAATTTTTCCATACTTTTCATAACTTCAGAAATAACGGTAATAGTGAAAGTAGTAAACACACGAAAAATAAACTCAAAGATATACAATATTTACTTTCACTCCAATTGCATTGTGCAATTTCCCGACCTAACCATAGATAATGAATTACGCACGCGAACACAGGTAATGTAAGGAAACACACTTTGCCTAAAGCAATTAACCAACCACGGATTTTAATCTACAGGGTAGGCTAAGGTGTAAGGGTGTAACGAAACATTATAACAAAGGTGTAAGAAACGAAAGGAATGGCTCTGAGTGTTTTTCTAGGGGTATCTTACTCTAAAAGTGAGAGTAACAAAAGGGTTTATACGGGGGTTAACTAACCAGTGTAGTTAGCTAATAAAACATAACATATAAAGGCTATTTGGGTGTAATCCTAGAAATTTACCAATTTAGACAAGTCATTCCAATTATATAAATAATACTTATTATGGTGGTCTCGAATAGTATACAAGCCAAGTTCTAAAGTTTACAAGTCACCGGCACACTCATAGATTTGTGAATTTTGAAAAGTTCACAATTTTTGAAATTAACGTCATGTGTGCAGCTATGTAAATTAGACTTTAAACAAAAACATGCTAAAAATTTTAAATTTTGATATATTAAGCACATTTTAAGCATATTTTGAAAAAGTTAAGGACAAGTAAGTGTTCTAATTCTCCAATCCCCCCACTTAAGTTAAACAACGTCCTCGTTGTTTGTATCAAAGATTAAAAACTGGAAAATAAAAGAATTAGAACAGAAAAACTCCCCTGAGATTTGCTCGGTATGATCCTCCATTATTAGTGTAAGAGCAAATATCATCTTTCTTGTGGATGAGAATGTTTAAGCTTCATAATTGATGTATCCACAGGAATTGCAGGAATCTATAATACCACCAAGACTTTAACACACCTAAGTTAAGAAGGTTCAAACTTGCATAATACATTAGTAGTTAGAAAAAAATAAAACTTAAAAATAAAACTGAAAATCATCAGGTCAGTCGATACGCCGTATCTTATGGAAGAAGATGCACCGTATCGAGCCTGGAATAAATAAAATAAAACGAAATAAAGGATAGGATGCGTCGCATCTGTTTTACCAGATGCGGCGCATGTAGTTACCAGACAGACTGTTAACAGTCTGCTGTAAAATGACTCGTTCCACGGTTTATCTCGCACGTCCTCTCGTACTCTCATGCTGAACTTAATGCCAGTCTTTGTCAAGCATAATAAGAAATATCAACTGAAACATCAAATATATACGATAATAATAATGAGTACAATCAAAAAAATAATAATAATAATATACGTGGAACAATGTCAATAAACACATCAAATCCAGAGATCATGGGTCAGTAGGGTCGTCTGAGCGGGTCCCGGAAGTGCTGGCACCATCTATCCTGGCCCGGACTCTGCGAGTGTATGCGAGTGTCGCCCCTCTAACCTGAGTACCATCCGGGCGAGTGTGGCTAATACCCTGATGCTCCAAAAGCCGGCTCATACTCGTAACAAGCCACTCCGAGTCCCTCCTGACACTAGCGAGGTCTGCTCTCAAACTTCTAACCTCAGCCTCGACCAGCTCAACTCTCTGCCCCACTGTACGTGCAGCTGCTGGCGGGGGTACTGGTGCCTGTGGCTCCTCCTGATGGGCTGGAGCAGCAGCCGGAGCTCCCTGAGGACCTCCCTGCTCCGCCTCTGGCTCTGCTGGTCTAGCGGGCCCCAATGCCACCCAAGAGTAACCTCCCATAATCACCTCGCAGATCCCTAGCCTAACCAAATAATCCTGGTCAACAACTGGCAACCTGGTCACCTCGACCTCTAAACCGGCAGGGATCTCGTCACCAATCACTCCAAAATGGCGGGCCAGCCTAGACACAAAATGCCCGCCAGTCATCTGACTCCTCCTGTCTCTCCCTGCAGCTGCCCGATGGAGGTAATGTGCCAGAAAGTGGGGGATGTTCACCGACAACCCCTCGTCCATGCTCTTCAGAAGGAAGAGGTCAAGAGTAGTCACCTTCTCAGGTGACTGACCTCTCCCAGCAATGGTCAAAGCTATCATGCGGTGGCACAACCTCCTCATGGGTTCCCTGATCAACGTATAAGATGGGGTGCCCGTGGTGGAATCACCCCCTGAAGAGATCCTCTCCCAGTAGTCTCCAAGCAACCCCCTATCAGGAACCACTCTCAAACTGTCATCCCAATACCTAGCAAAACCATCAGACTCAATCTCCTCCACCGTGTGCAAGCCCATAGCCAAAATGAACTGTCTCATCGACATCTGCCTGTGCTCTCCCCCCAACCTAAAAACCAAAGTGTCAGCAGTGTCCAACTCCGTATCAGTCTCTCTATAGTGAACATTACTGAAAAACTCCAACATAAGCTCCTTCACTAGAGGTTCATCTACCCCGAACAACCTCTCCCAAGCAAAAGATCTAAATACCACCTCATCATCATCATCACTAACCACCATCTCCAACCTACGATGCAAACTATCAGTTGCATGTCCTCCTCCAATCAACCCAACATCAGCAACATCCAAAACCGATACCCTGAAAATCCTCCTGAAGTAAATAGCTCTAAGCCTCCTCAAATAGTCATCCAATGTATCAGGGGTAAGTCCAAAAGTCTCAAAGTGGAGCCATAGATGTCTGTTAGCAGCTTCGGGTAGTGCCATCTGCAACAAATCTTCAAGATTAGAAAACAGTCTGTAAATATGGTAGATACGGCGCAACTGATAAATCAGTGCGGCGTATCTGCGAAATATAAGAGATGCGGAGCAAGCACAATAGAATACGGCGTATGGAGATGCGTCGCATCTAAATTAAATAATACGGCGTATATAGAGTTTTATTAAATTGGAATTAGGTCGTTACGCCGCATCAATTAATTAAGATGCGCCGCATCTATCAATCTATCAGCATAAAAAGGGGTCAGGCACGCATTCCAAGAATCCGGTCCCGTGACGTAAACTCCCACTTAACATCACAGTTCCTAATACCCATTGTAAAAGTTTTAAAAGTTTATTATACCACCGCCAATCCATTTTCCCACTAAAATTCAAAAGAACTTCCCCAAACCCTAGTTTTTTGCTCAAATCAATTCGGGTCGAAATTCAATGATCTATTCAAATTCAATATGGGGGAAATCATCTAATGCAAGTCCTAATCATTTCCCTAAAATCTTCCTAATCCTAACCGAAGTATTGCATAAGCCCAAAATTTTTAAATTAAACAAAATTAAATGAAATAATTACCTTAGATTATGATCAGGATTAGGAGTAGAAGTTTTGATTTGATAAGAAAGTTCGGATTCGAGGGTTGATTTATGACTGTGTGAGTGATCTTAACTGTGTGTGTTTTTGGGTAAGAAAGTGAGATCCGGCGCATCCCGTTCGTATTTATAGGGCAGATAGATGCGCCGTATCTCATAATTAACATGCGCCGTATCTATCTAAAATTGTTGACTGGTCAATAGGTTTTAATTAGTTAGAGATACGGCACTTAGAATGTTGGATCCGCCGTATTGTTTCTCCAGTAAACAAAATTCAAATAGGGAACGTACATTGGCCTCCGCAATGCTTTTCCTTATACATAAAATTGAGTAAAACGGTACACCATATGATAAATATAAATTCAAAGTAAGGGTAATAGGCATATACGTTTTATTAATGATTATAATCTCATTGCTTAGTGGATAATGATTTATTCCAAGGTTAGGAGCAAATATCGTTTTAAGTTTACAAAATTGAGATTATATTCGGAAGAGGTTTCGTAGAGAATTCTCTTTAAGGCTAGGTAAATTATTGTAGAGGATACCTGGAATTCTATTTCAAGAATTTTAAAATACTCAATGTTACCAGTACTGAATTCTCCTCCATTCTTGCCGTCTTATTGTAGAGCCTTACAATCATCAACGGTTTGATTACTCCATCTAGCATCTCATGGTCGGGCTCAGAATGTAATCTTCCATAGTGATGCTTAAGTCATCATTTATCCTGAAAGTAAACCAACTTGCGCACGAGAGTAGTGGAACGATCAAAGTGAATATCAAAAATCAACTATATTTATCAAATTAAATTCGTCGTATTAACAAAAGTTAATGCGCCGTATTTTCGTTACGTTTCAAAATACAAGATTTTTGATTCAGTAGATGCGCCGTATCGATAAAAAATCGATGCATCGTATCTGTTTAATAATACGAAAACTATTTTTAATTAAAATAATAGATATGCCGTATCTACTAAAGCAGATGTGTAACACCCCAACCCGACAAGGGTAGAGATATCACATTATGGCGACACTTCAAAGCATTCATACATATACACAGCGGAAGCCATAAAACATCATAAATAAATAAACCAAGTCAACATGACTTGAGTCCAATACAAAAGTCTCACAAGATAACGAAATAATTCAAAGGAAATACATAATAAAATGAATCCATGATCAAAATGTCTAAACAAATGGCAAGACTAGGGTAGGACATCATCTAAGGTAAAAGCATCCAACTAACTCTCATCCCAAGCATAAAATCCATCTCCCAGCTAGATACCTGCCGCACACGAAAAAGAAAACGTGCGGCTGAGCTTACAAAGCTCAGTGAACAGATACATAATACAAACAAAGATAACGAAAATGAAATATACTGAGGCACTGGGAGATATCATAAGGTATAATCAAAGCAAAAGAGTAATAAAGAAGTATAGGATAGTTATCTACCACGAGCCCATAACTCAAAGTCAACATCATAGTCTCAAGGTCATAAGCTCACAATCAGAGGGGATACCTCTCAGGCAACCAGATAATATGAGGGGTGTCCTCATGTATCAAAATAGTGGAGTAGCTAGCTCCAGCTAAATGTGAAAGGCGTGTATTGCACACAAACACCAGTCACCTCAAAGTCAATACTCAAAGTCACAGTTAAATCCACTAAACATACAAATCTAGGATTGTAACCCATACGCCCCCAAACTCAAAGTCATCCCAACATCATAGTAGCCATGGCAGAAAATCATAAAAGGGACGGTGTGAGAAATCACTCCCCCACACGGGAGTCATGCCAGTGGTGCATCACAGACATGGCCAGGTTACCTCCCTGGCTAGGTAACATAAATGGCTCAGGTATAAACTAAGAGTCATGTCTTAAAATCATAGCACAAGGTCATATATCAAAAGGTGCATCTCAAGGTCCTATCAAAGTAATATCAAAGGTTCATTTAAAAGGGAACATGGCAATGGCTTGGGAAATCTTAACTGAATCATAACTCAAAATCAATGTATAAGAATATAAGAACCCTTACTGAAACAAGGGCAGAGTATCTGTACCTTATGAAGAAAGCACAAATAGTAATAAGCACAGAAACAGGGGACAGCTCAAAGTCTCTCCTTCTTCACACCTAAAGGATTAGAAGGGGATTACAAATCATTCTTAATTAACCATCTTTCCATTTTAAGTAACTTTCCCATTTTAGTAAGTTTCCACTTTTAGACAGTTTCCATAATTAGAAAGTTTCCACTTTTAGAAGTATTGAGTACATAGCTTACTTAGATCATTATTAGCTGGAAATAAGGTATCTTTATCATAATTACACCTTTGGTCCTTAGGGTTTCACAATTTACACTTTACACCCCTGTATTTCCAAAGTTACACTTTAACCCTTCAAATATGCATAATTACACATTTAACCCTTAATTTATCAAATTTACACAATGAGTACTTATTTTAACAAGTTATACGATTTGACATTCAAATATTCATAATTTACACAATAGGTCCCTCCATTTAATAAGTTTACATAATTAACCCTAAAATTTACATTTTCAACCTTTAATTAATAATAATTACACATTAGTCCAATAAATATCCAAATTTACACATTAGTCCCTGAATATCATTCACTACTCAAATCGACCTTAACTTTTCAGAAATTACACATTTAGTCCCTATATTTATTTAATTTCCAATTCGAACCAACAATTACAACTAATTTCATTATCTCGCAAATTTTACATATAGGCCCTTCGTTTTATAATTTTTACAGGTCATACTTGATCTATAGAACATGACAAAAATAGCCCATGAGTTTTAATATTGACAAAACACCCCTTTATATTTAATTTTCAAATCGTTAACCAGGATCTTTAACAAAACAAAACCCTAATCGATCCCAATCATTATGTAATCATTTCCACATCATTTATATTCACTTATAATCAGATCTTATCGGTTTTGAACCCTAGTTCGATCGCTAGGTATTTTTTTGTTCTTGTTTCCTTTTAGCCGATTTCAAATAACTTCACCAATGATTGTTTTAGGTCTCTATAATTCAAATGAGCATTTTTATGGTGTTGTATGATGATCATATAGGCCACGAAAAATAATATCCTGGTCAAGAAAATTTGCATGCATGCATATAGTATTTATTTCGATTCTAGGGTTTATAAACACAATAATTTTCATACGAATCATACATGATGCATGGGCTGTTTTTATTATTTTTATTATATTATATACGATCATTAGGAGCTGGGGAAAATACCAGAATATTTTTAGAACGAGTGAACAAGGCTGAACAATTTATTGCTTCTCGGATGGTTACTCGACAAGGAAGAATTCACCACGACTTCAAATGGGATCAAATCACCTTGTACACATTTTTCGCAGATCACAAGTGATATAAGAACCTCAGGAAAAATGAGAAACGAATTTTATGAAGATTGATTTAATTGATACGAATTTTTACCTTAAAAATGAGCTATCGACAGGAATAAATCCACCACCAACGAATCAGGCAACAAACGAACTCAACCAGATTTTTCTAGGACTCCTTGGATGGTGTTTGAACTCAGAAAAATGCTTTGGTAATTTTAGAGAATCGGATGGAGGCTATAGGATTTATTTGTGTGTTTTCTTTTCAATCGGTAATTAGGGTTTAGGAGAAAAAGGATATGGATTGACTTAAATCATGGAATACCGAGTCCTAGGGGTGGGCTTGGACCAGAATTTTCGGCAAAATGGGTTGGCAATATTTGTGATTGATTATTTCCTCATTTACACAATTTAAATCATTTTAAATCAAAATAAAACTAAGTATAAATTATTCGGCACCATTAGGGGTATTTTGTTAATTTTGTCACTTGTATAAATGTTAAATGAAGTTGTTAAAATTATTTGGGATCATAACATGTGCATTGCCAGAAGTTTGGAATTTATTTGATACTTTATAAGCTTTTGATTAATTTTTAAACTTGTAGGGGCATTTTGGTCATTTTACATGTTTTATAAATTTTAGGTGTTACAACTTCTTCCCCTCTAAAAAGAAAAATTTCGTCCCCGAAATTTGCAAAGAGTCAGAAATGAAACGAATTGAAACATAACGGAGACATACCAGATCAGAAAGCAAAATGAGGATAACTAGCTCGAATAGACTCCTCGGTCTCCCAGGTAGCTTCCCGCTCTGGGTGGTTCCGCCAAAGAATCTTAACGAAAGGAATGACTTTACGTCTCATAACTCGCTCTTGGCGATCAAGAACAGCTTCCGGTTCCTCCGGAAGAGACATATCGGGCTGAATCTGATCAAAAGGATAAGACACCACATGCAGAGGATGATAATTGTATCCCCTCAGGAGAGATACATGAAAGACGTCGTGAACATGTGATAACTGCGGAGGAAGAGCCAAACGATACGAAACTTCTCCGATGCGATCCAAAATTTCAAACGGTCCGATGAATCGAGGACTTAGCTTGCCCTTAATTCCAAAACGTTTAACTCCTCGGAACGGCGAAACCTTAAGAAATACCCGATCACCAACACGAAACTCTAAGTCACGCCGATGCTTATCAGCGTAACTCTTTTGACGAGCCCTAGCTTCCTTCAACTTTTCCCTAGCAACGTCCACTTTCTCAGTAGCGATCTGAACTAACTCCGGACCCTCAATGATGCGTTCACCTACCTCGTTCCAACAAACCGGAGCCCTACATTTCCGACCATACAACATCTCGAAAGGAGCCATACGAATACTCGCGTGCCAACTGTTATTATAAGCAAACTCTACCAAACACAAATAATCGTCCCAGCTACCAGTCCACTCTAAGGCACATGCCCTCAACATGTCCTCTAAAGTCTGAATGGTCCTCTCCGACTGACCATCCGTCTGAGGGTGAAAAGCTGTACTGAACTTAAGGCGCGTATCCCATGCCTTATGCAATCCCTTCCAGAAGCGAGACGTAAACCGAGGATCCCTATCTGATATGATAGCCGTAGGCATACCATGAAGCCTAACGATTTCCTGCTGAAAAATGTCCGCAAATTTACTAACACTGTAGTCCACACGAATAGGGAGGAAGTGAGCAGACTTGGTTAGTCGGTCAACGACCACCCAAATCGCATCATGCTTCCTACGAGTAGGAGGTAAACCTGTCACAAAATCCATGGAAATTTCCTCCCATTTCCACTTCGGAATCTCCAACGGCTGAAGCAACCCACTAGCTCTCTGGTGCTCAATCTTGACCTGCTGGCAAGTCAAGCACTTAGATACAAACGAAGCCACATCCTGTTTCATGCCACTCCACCAGAAATGTTGCTTAAGGTCCCGGTACATCTTGGTAGAACCAGGATGTATAGTGAAAGGGGAACTATGAGCCTCTGATAGAACAGCCTCGCTAAGCTCAGGATCGTTGGGAACACAGAGACGATCCTCAAACCACACTACACCGGAATCATCAACTCTAAACTCTGACTGCTTGCCTTCCTCAACATTTTGAACTATAGACCACAGCTCACCATCCTCTTTCTGAGCTTCCTTAATTCGCAAGATAAGGTTGGACTCCACCGTAAGGCTAGCCCAATAACCACCATGACCTTGAACACAAAACTCCACATCAAGAAGCTCTAAATCATGCAAAATGCGAGGCTGAAACTCCAAACTCGCAATCATACCCGACTTTCTACTAAGAGCATCAGCGACTACATTCGCCTTACCGGGATGATACTGAATGTTAGCATCATAATCTTTCAGAAGCTCTAACCAACGCCTCTGTCTCATATTCAACTCTTTCTGGGTGAAAATGTATTTAAGACTCTTATGATCAGTGAAAATGTCACAAGTCTCTCCATACAAATAATGGCGCCAAATCTTTAGCGCGAAAACCACAGCTGCTAACTCTAGATCATGCGTCGGATAGTTCACCTCATAAGGCTTCAGCTGCCTCGAAGCATAGGCGATCACCTTCCCATGCTGCATCAAAACACATCCCAAACCCTTCTTCGATGCATCGCTATATATCTGGAAACCGCCGGAACCCGATGGAAGAGTCAAGATAGGTGCCGACACTAAATGTTTCTTCAACTCCTCAAAACTACTCTCCCGTTCATCAGTCCAAATAAACTTTTCCCCTTTCCTCATCAACTGTGTCAACGGCAAAGCAAGACGCGAAAAACCCTCAACAAATCTCCGATAATACCCAGCGAGACCCAGAAAACTTCTCACTTCCGTCACATTTGTAGGCCTTGGCCATTTTGTGATAGCCTCAACCTTCGCCGGGTCCATAGTGATACCGTCTGCAGAAACGATGTGACCCAAGAAAGCTACACGATCCAACCAAAACTCGCACTTCGAAAACTTCGCATACAATTTCTGCTGTCGCAAAATTTCCAGAACAATACCAAGGTGTTGCTCATGTTCCTTCTCGGATTTAGAATATACAAGAATATCGTCGATGAAGACAATCACAAACTTATCGAGAAATTCATGGAATATCCGGTTCATTAGGTCCATAAACACAGCAGGAGCATTGGTCAGACCAAAAGGCATAACCAAAAATTCATAGTGACCGTACCGAGTGCGAAAGGCCGTTTTGGGAACATCCTGCTCCCTCACCCTAAGCTGGTGATATCCAGACCTCAGATCAATTTTAGAGAAATGCCTCGCCCCTTGCAACTGATCGAATAAATCATCAATGCGAGGAAGAGGATAGCGGTTACGAATAGTAATGTGGTTAAGCTCCCGATAATCGATACAAAGACGCATGCTCCCGTCTTTCTTCTTTACAAACAACACCGGAGCACCCCAAGGAGATACGCTCGGGCGAATAAAACCATTTTCCAACAGTTCCTGCAATTGCTCCTTTAATTCCTTCAATTCAATCGGTGCCATGCGATAAGGAGCTTTAGATATGGGTTCAGCACCCGGAATCAGATCAATGCTAAATTCGACTTCCCTGACAGGAGGAATGCCAGGAAGTTCATCCGGAAACACATCGGCGAAATCGCGCACAATACGAATACTATCAATGCTAGGAACATCAACATAGGAATCTTTAATAGAAGCAAGAAAACCAAGACAGCCATGTGAAATCAATGTCCGGGCTTTCATAGCTGAAATAATCTTTACAGATTTCAGAGGTTGGGAACCAGAATAAACATAATCAGGATGGTGAAGATCACCAAAGATCACTTTACGAGCATAACAATCAATGGTCGCCTTATGAGCAGCTAACCAGTCCATGCCCAGAATAATGTCAAAATCAACCATATCAATGGGAAGAAGGTTCGCAGAACGAACACGATCATCGAAACGGAGAGGGCAATTAACATACTCAACATCAATAATCACATGAGTTTTCATCGGGGTAGCAATGGATATACGGTTCATTAATTTAGTTGGGGTTACGTTTATTTTATTTGCAAGTGATGTGGATATTATAGAATGTGTAGCACCCGTTTCAAATAAAACAAACACAATACGATCTCCAATATGCAGAAAGCCCGTAATAGTACCTGAGGTGCTAGCAGCCTGGTCACGTGTCAAAGAATAAACCCGGCCTGAAGCAGGAGCTGCCCTAGCATCGACTTTAGGTTCACCAGCATTCTTCCTAGGACAGTCCTTGATCTTGTGCTGAGAAGATCCACACCAGAAACAACCACCAAAAGCTTTATAACAAGGACCTGGATGAGTCTTCCCACAGGAAGTACATGTAGGAGGAGGAGGTAGAGTCTCAACAGACTTCTTCTGACCCGACGATCCCGACTGCTGATACGGCTGAGAATCCCTACGCCGGTTGTTATTACCCTGCCCCTGATGATCACTACTAGACCTACCAGAATCCCGTCGATCCTGGTTCCTGTAATCCTGCTGCCCACGATTATAACCTCGGTCCTGCCGACCCTGCTGATCATGCCCACGGTCCTGTCGGCCCCGAACATCCTGCTTTTGGTCCTGCCGACCTTGGTCCCGAAAATCTACCCGGTTACCATCCCTATCACGCTTATTAGACCCCCTGTCCGCATGTAACAACTCAATGTTACGCGTGGCGTCCTGAACTCCAGCCACATCCTCAAACGGAGTGTTAACAATCCGATCTAACACCACCTCTTTAAAGCCCATTTGAAATGACGAGCCTGACGCGTAGCATCTCCAGTGACCTCTGGCCCAACGAAACTGGCCAGACGCAGGAACCGTTGCATAAACTCTCCTGACGACTCCTGATCACCCTGACGAATCGACCCATATTCCCTCTCATACCTTAGCTGCTCTGACATAGGAATATACTGCCTATAAAACACCTCGATGAAATCCGCCCACGAACAGGTCTCAGCAAAATCATCCCCTTTCGCCTGAACAAGAGCAGCCCACCAATTTTGGGCATCACCTTCAAATTTGAATGTGGCCAACCGAGTTTTAAACTCGTCGGCACATCCCAGAACACGAAACAACTTCTCGATATGTGTGATCCAGTCCTCCGCTTCATGAGGAGTAGCAGCGGACCTGAAAGAGAGAGGCTTAAGTTTGTTGAACCTCTCGATCCACACATGGATACCAGCTGGGGGAGCAGCGGGTGGAGTGGTAGGTTGAGCATCACCACCACCACCACCTCCAGAAGAACTAGCCGCATTCCTGATATTATTGGTGACCTCAGTCACCACTCGAGGAATAGCGGCAGCCACAGCAGCGGCTATCATCTCTTCAAAATTGGGGCCATCATCCCCATTAGTGTACTGAGTAAAGCGTGTGTTCACCATCTGAATGATCATGAAAAGAATTAGCAAAACATAAGGGAAAATAAGCACGAAATGGAAGACGAAACAGAACTTATGCCTACCCAAAACCTCACCAGTCAAATCTTAAACTTAAGGGTCAAATCCTATGGTCCACATGTTTCACAGGCCAAAGCTTATGTACGACAGGTCGCAGCCTGGGCTCTGATACCATAATTGTAACACCCCAACCCGACAAGGGTAGAGATATCACATTATGGCGACACTTCAAAGCATTCATACATATACACAGCGGAAGCCATAAAACATCATAAATAAATAAACCAAGTCAACATGACTTGAGTCCAATACAAAAGTCTCACAAGATAACGAAATAATTCAAAGGAAATACATAATAAAATGAATCCATGATCAAAATGTCTAAACAAATGGCAAGACTAGGGTAGGACATCATCTAAGGTAAAAGCATCCAACTAACTCTCATCCCAAGCATAAAATCCATCTCCCAGCTAGATACCTGCCGCACACGAAAAAGAAAACGTGCGGCTGAGCTTACAAAGCTCAGTGAACAGATACATAATACAAACAAAGATAACGAAAACGAAATATACTGAGGCACTGGGAGATATCATAAGGTATAATCAAAGCAAAAGAGTAATAAAGAAGTATAGGATAGTTATCTACCACGAGCCCATAACTCAAAGTCAACATCATAGTCTCAAGGTCATAAGCTCACAATCAGAGGTGATACCTCTCAGGCAACCAGATAATATGAGGGGTGTCCTCATGTATCAAAATAGTGGAGTAGCTAGCTCCAGCTAAATGTGAAAGGCGTTTATTGCACACAAACACCAGTCACCTCAAAGTCAATACTCAAAGTCACAGTTAAATCCACTAAACATACAAATCTAGGATTGCAACCCATACGCCCCCAAACTCAAAGTCATCCCAACATCATAGTAGCCATGGCAGAAAATCATAAAAGGGACGGTGTGAGAAATCACTCCCCCACACGGGAGTCATGCCAGTGGTGCATCACAGACATGGCCAGGTTACCTCCCTGGCTAGGTAACATAAATGGCTCGGGTATCAAACTAAGAGTCATGTCTTAAAATCATAGCACAAGGTCATATATCAAAAGGTGCATCTCAAGGTCCTATCAAAGTAATATCAAAGGTTCATTTAAAAGGGAACATGGCAATGGCTTGGGAAATCTTAACTGAATCATAACTCAAAATCAATGTATAAGAATATAAGAACCCTTACTGAAACAAGGGCAGAGTATCTGTACCTTATGAAGAAAGCACAAATAGTAATAAGCACAGAAACAGGGGACAGCTCAAAGTCTCTCCTTCTTCACACCTAAAGGATTAGAATGGGATTACAAATCATTCTTAATTAACCATCTTTCCATTTTAAGTAACTTTCCCATTTTAGTAAGTTTCCACTTTTAGACAGTTTCCATAATTAGAAAGTTTCCACTTTTAGAAGTATTGAGTACATAGCTTACTTAGATCATTATTAGCTGGAAATAAGGTATCTTTATCATAATTACACCTTTGGTCCTTAGGGTTTCACAATTTACACTTTACACCCCTGTATTTCCAAAGTTACACTTTAACCCTTCAAATATGCATAATTACACATTTAACCCTTAATTTATCAAATTTACACAATGAGTACTTATTTTAACAAGTTATACGATTTGACATTCAAATATTCATAATTTACACAATAGGTCCCTCCATTTAATAAGTTTACATAATTAACCCTAAAATTTACATTTTCAACCTTTAATTAATAATAATTACACATTAGTCCAATAAATATCCAAATTTACACATTAGTCCCTGAATATCATTCACTACTCAAATCGACCTTAACTTTTCAGAAATTACACATTTAGTCCCTATCTTTATTCAATTTCTAATTCGAACCAACAATTACAACTAATTTCATTATCTCGCAAATTTTACATATAGGCCCTTCGTTTTATAATTTTTACAGGTCATACTTGATCTATAGAACATGACAAAAATAGCCCATGAGTTTTAATATTGACAAAACACCCCCTTTATATTTAATTTTCAAATCGTTAACCATGATCTTTAACAAAACAAAACCCTAATCGATCCCAATCATTATGTAATCATTTCCACATCATTTATATTCACTTATAATCAGATCTTATCGGTTTTGAACCCTAGTTCGATCGCTAGGTATTTTTCTGTTCTTGTTTCCTTTTAGCCGATTTCAAATAACTTCACCAATAATTGGTTTAGGTCTCTATAATTCAAATGAGCATTTTTATGGTGTTTTATGATGATCATATAGGCCATGAAAAATAATATCCTGGTCAAGAAAATTCGCATGCATGCATATAGTATTTATTTCGATTCTAGGGTTTATAAACACAATAATTTTCATATGAATCATACATGATGCATGGGCTGTTTTTATTATTTTTCTTATATTATATACGATCATTAGGAGCTGGGGAAAATACCAGAATATTTTTAGAACGAGTGAACAAGGCTGCACAATTTATTGCTTCTCGGATGGTTACTCGACAAGGAAGAATTCACCACGACTTCAAATGGGATCAAATCACCTTGTACACATTTTTCGCAGATCACATGTGATATAAGAACCTCAGGAAAAATGAGAATCGAATTTTATGAAGATTGATTTAATTGATACGAATTTTTACCTTAAAAATGAGCTATCGACAGGAATAAATCCACCACCAACGAATCAGGCAACAAACGAAATCAACCCGATTTTTCTAGGACTCCTTGGATGGTGTTTGAACTCAGAAAAATGCTTTGGTAATTTTAGAGAATCGGATGGAGGCTATAGGATTTATTTGTGTGTTTTCTTTTCAATCGGTAATTAGGGTTTAGGAGAAAAAGGATATGGATTGACTTAAATCATGGAATACCGAGTCCTAGGGGTGGGCTTAGACCAGAATTTTCGGCAAAATGGGTTGGCAATATTTGTGATTGATTATTTCCTCATTTACACAATTTAAATCATTTTAAATCAAAATAAAACTAAGTATAAATTATTCGGCACCATTAGGGGTATTTTGGTAATTTTGTCACTTGTATAAATGTTAAATGAAGTTGTTAAAATTATTTGGGATCATAACATGTGCATTGCCAGAAGTTTGGAATTTATTTGATACTTTATAAGCTTTTGATTAATTTTTAAACTTGTAGGGGCATTTTGGTCATTTTACATGTTTTATAAATTTTAGGTGTTACTAAAGAAGATGCGTCGTATGGCGTTATCGTTTAGAAAATTTTTTTATTAAAAACAGATACGCCGTATCTTGGGGAAAGATGCGTCGTATCGAATTTATTAAACGCGTTGTATTTTATAAAAATTAAACGCAATACGCCGTATCTATGAAAATAGATGCGCCGTATCGTTTGAATTAGCTCAGTACAACGATAGCAGTATGCAGAAAATACGAAAAATAAAAACAAAAATAAAAACAAACGAAAATAAACAAAAATAAAACACACAAAAACAGAAAACATGCAAAATAATACAATGAATGCAAATTAACCTAATATACAACAGAGTTAGCGGTTAGAATCTAAAAATTAAAAAGAAAAACCTAATTAAAATACTAATCAAATTAACAGATAATAACAATTCACTCCCCGGCAGCGGCGCCAAAAACTTGATGTGCGTGTGGTATTGCTCTAATTTTATATCCACGATATGTCGTTGTGGTTTTAGCAGTATTCAAGTTTTAAATTTATATTTAGCCGACTTATCAATAACACACACTTTAACGAGCAGTGTACCCGGTCAGTATGAATATAATGGTAAGTAGAGTGTCGATCACTAAGAGTGGAACATATTATCTAGTTATCCTAATCAGTATTTTAATATCTTAAGTTAGCTATACAACCTAATCTAACGCAAAGGGGTTTTCAGCCTGAGAGACTGGCACGGTTTGGTTGTGATTAAATATAAACTAAACTAATAAGCACGAATCAGCGAGTAGCACACACGTACACAGATAAATACTTGAGACAATAAGAAGACCTGTCCTGATAGTTAAGTAGTTTGTCACTTGTTTTATTGCTAGTTTTATATGAAGTGTATAGTTCGATGCAACGCACCGAGATTAAGTCCTTTCTCGTTGGTTCTAATCTTATCGGCGAGTAAACCCTTAATGATTACTTATGACTATCCTATTTATCTTTCTTCCTACTTTTCTACAGACGATAGAATGCATAGGCGATCTAATAAATAGGCGAGGAAGGGGCATGGCGACCCAAGCAATGCTCAGCTAGACACAGAGGTTATCAATGCACTAATAAAAGGCACCAAAGACATCAACATATAAACTTTAATTAATGGGAAAGCAATTTTAAGGGGAGTTGAAGTGAATGATAACATAACACAAGCCCATCAATCCTGACCAATTAAAGTGTACTAATACAATAAAACAAAACTACTTAATGAATTGAATACATGCAGGACCTTCTTACAGCTCTTGTATCTTCGTTTAGGTGTGTCTTGTGCTGCTACTTCGACTGAATTCGGCCTTAGGGTTTCTGTGGTCTTCGGTCTTTTTTTGTCTTCGGCCTTTTTCTCTGTATTCTAGGCTCTTGAAATTCGTCTGGTCTTGGGGTATTTATAGTTTCTGTCTGAGGGTAAGATGCGGCGCATTGAATAAGTAGATGCGGCGCAATGACTTAACTTTGCGTGGGGTCCATGATTAATATATTCAGGAATATTCGTACACCGCCAGAAGATGCGGCGTAACTCCATTCTTAGATGCGGCGCATGTCCTTCCTGTCTTGGATCGTAGCTTGTGAAATCTTGATAGTGATGCGCCGTATATAATAAGTAAGATGCGGCGTATCTGGAGCAGAATGATCTTGATCTTGTACATTTCAATAGACTCTTAACTTCTTGCATGTTTTGCTCCATAATTAGTCCAAAATCGCCAAGTTTCACATAATACTTGTTTTTACCTGAGAATTACAAAAGTAAACATTAACGTATCGATTCTCACAGATAATATAATAAAACAAGTCAAATAAATAGGATAAATGATGGTAATAAAATGTACTTATTTGAGTTCATCAGCATCATATATGGGATTCATAGTCTATCAGATGGATGTGAAGAGTGCCTTTCTGTATGGCACTATTGAGTAAGAATTATATGTACATCAATCTCCTGGCTTTGTTGATCCAGTAGAACCCAAGAAAGTGTACAAAGTCATCAAAGCATTATATGGTCTCCATCAAGCTCCCAGAGCTTGGTATGCCACACTCTCCAAGTTTCTAGAAGAACATGGGTACATCAGAGGTGTGATAGACAAGACCTTGTTTATAAAAAGGGACAAGAAGGATATCATTTTGGTAAAAGTTTATGTGGATGATATCATATTTGGTTCTACTAGAAGGTCTTGGTCTGAGGAGTTTGAAGCATTAATGAAAGGGAGGTTTCAGATGAGTTCTATGGGTGAACTCACATTTTTCTTGGGACTGCAAGTGAAACAACAAGCAGATGGACTCTTTATCTCTCAAGACAAGTATGTTGCAGAGATCTTGATGAAGTTTGAATTTACAACTGTGAAGACTGCAGTCACTCCCATGGAGAACAAGATGCCTTTGACAAAGGATGAAGATGCTGCTGATGTAGATGTGCATCTTTACAGATCAATGATAGGTTCTCTAATGTATCTTACTGCTTCTAGACCTGACTTTATGTATGCAGTCTGTGTTTGTTCACGTTTTCAGGTTAACCCAAAGACTTCACATCTTCATGCTGTGAAGAGAATCTTTAGATACCTAAAGGGTAAACCCAATTTGGGCCTTTGGCATCCTAGAAAGTCATCTTTTTACTTGGAAGCCTATTCAGATAGTGACTATGCTGGTGCAAGCCTTTATAGGAAATCCACAACTGGAGGTTGTCAATTCCTTGGAAGAAGATTAATCTCTTGGCAATGCAAGAAGCAGACAATTGTAGCTACATCAACAACTGAAGCTGAGTATGTAGCAGCTGCCAATTGCTGTGGACAAGTCTTGTGGATTCAAAACCAAATGCTGGATTATGGTTTGAACTTTATGAACACTATAATTCACATAGATAATGAAAGCACTATCTGTATAGTTAAGAACCCTGTTTATCACTCTAAAACTAAGCACATAGAAATCAGGTATCACTTTATTAGGGATTGCTATGAAAAGAAGCTAATTAGAGTGGAGAAAATACACACAGATTTCAATGTTGCAGACCTCTTAACTAAACCATTTGATGGCCCTAGGTTTAATTACTTAGTGGTTAGCATTGGTATGATGAACCCATAGTTGGACTTAAGGGGAGGTTAGACTTAAGGGGAGGCCAAAATGTAAAGTTTGTATACTAACCAGCACTTAGATTTTTTTTAATTATGGTAGTTTTAATTTTTAAGTCTGGTAGTATTAGAATTTAATCAGCATATCTGTGATTGAGGGGAGGCTTTTTGTTATCAATTAACCATTATTTGTTTAGTTTTTATATTTTGGTTAACTTTGTTTTGTAGTAGTAAGATTTTATTGTTGCTAGTATAATTGGGACACAATAGTATCAAAGAAACATGGAGCTTTCATTCATTCATAATGGTTGCATTCTCATATGCAACTTACAAAAACAAGACAAAAGCCTATACATATTCATCAGACCCAAACATCTACATCAACAACCCAGACTACTACTCCATTTTCCTCTTTCCTTTCCCTTGGCAGTCAGGCATAGTTTTGTGGACTCCTCTGCCACCAATGGCATCAGACACTTGCTTGCAAGGGAGTCCCAGCACTACTGTTCTTGGCTTTGGATTTTGCTTTTTCTCAGGCACAGGGATCATTCTCACTAATGATGCAGCCTTTTCAAACACCTTTGTTAGCAAGACTGAGAGCACTTGGTGATCATCATCATCAGATGAATCAGAAGAGGAGGATGAATCATCCACATATGGTGGAAGTTAATCTGTTGAAGGTTCATCAGAAGAGGTTGTTTCAACCTTTTTTTTTTTTTGAATTTTTGTTTGCTAAGGTTGAAGTGTAGTTTGGTGGAAAATATCCTTTCCATCCTCCAGTAGATGAATCCGAAGAAGAATCGGATGAAATCTCTACAATGTTTGTTGGGGAAGGATTCATTGTGTTTGGGTGGATGCTTAAAGTTTGTGAAGTATGTGATGAAGTTATGTTGAAGATTTGAGGCTTTTTATAGAGCCAATGGAAGCTTAAGGCAATTCAATGTTCGGTTGGTAAAGGATTAAATTCCTTGTAGGCATGACTTAATTATCGTATTTATGGTACTTTTAGGGAGTTGACCAAATCTTGTATACCTTTTTCTCTTAATTATAGTAATTAGTTATTATAAAAAAAAAAATTGGTAGCTTACATTTAAGGGGAGGATATTGTCTAGTTTGTATATTTAATTTTTTTTTTGAGTAGCTTTAAGTTTTAAATCTAGTAGTTAATTTCTTTGAATTTTCTTGTAAATTTGTTTGTTTCTATGTTTTTCTTGGTGTTGAGACTAACATTTTCAGAAAGAATGTGGATTGGTGATGATGTGAAGCCTTGCTAACGATCTCAGTAAGTATTTGTGTGAAAACTTGGTTAAGTCTGGTGAGTCCATGATTAAATCTGGTTGACCAATTTTAAGTCTGGTAGTGTTAAATGTAATTAATTTATTACCGTTAGGTCTGGTCAGTCAAATAAAGATTTTTTATCTTATTCAAAATTTGACCGTTGATATTTTTGAGAAAAGAGGTATATATGGATAAGATTTAATTCATTTTTCATCTTTATCCATTAGTTACTTCTCATTTTTAAAATCTTTATATCCGGCCAAGATTTACTCTGTTTTCTACTACCAGCACAAACCATAATTTTAAATTGTTAACCAGCACTTAGTCATTCTCTCATCTATGGCTTCACTAAAGTTTGTTGACAAGCACAATCAAGTCGGTTTCTTGAAGAAAACACACCAAATTGACGGCTTTGCGCAAATAGTAGACTTCTTGAAAGGTTCTAATCTTCGGTACATCTCATGTTGCACCACCAACCAATGTGGAGCAAGCTCAGGCACAACCAAGATCACCAACACCACAACCAAGTCCATCACCATCTCCAACTAGGGCAGCTACACCTACACCATCTCTTACACCCTCACCACAACAAACCCAGGTTCCAAGTCCCATTCAGGAGGAGGAATCTACCCTATCTCAAAGGGTGTCAGCATTGGAAAAGTCCAATCAAGCTTTGAGCAATGCTGTCATCACCTTGGACAAGAAGGTCAAGAAATTGGAGAAGCTTTTGAAGGACAAAGGTGTTCAATTTAGTGCTGAAGAAGGGGATGAAAATTCTTCCAAACAGGGGAGGAGTTTTGGTGAAGCACAAAGTTTTAAGACACCTTCTCAAGTCAAATCTGCTGGTACTAAGGATGTAAGCCCAGAAACCATGGAAGCAGCAGAGACCTTAGCTAAATCTTTCAGCAAGATTAAACTAAAAAGAAAGAAGCTAAAAAGAAAGTTAAGGATTGAAGAAAGTGAAGATGAAGGAGTTAATTCTGGTAATGAGAAAGATAATGCTGGTGTTAATACTGGTGATAATACTGGTGCTAATGCTGGTAATGATATTAATTCTGGTGATAAAGAAAAGTCTGGTGAGGTTGATAAGTCTGTTCAAGAAGAGTCTGTTGGTGCAAAAAGAAAAGGAAAAGAGATTCTCATTGAATCTCCTAAGCCAAAGAAATCCAAAAGACAACAAAGGGAAGAACAAGCAACCTTGGCTACTATTGCAAGGCTACAAGAAGAAGATCAAGCTGAAGCTGCTAGGGTAGAAGAACAGAATAGACAAGATGAGCTGTATGCAAGTAGATTAGCAGAAGAATCTGATGATCCACTTATGTCCTTGATTGAAGGAGATGATGAGTTAAAAGCAAAATTTGAGGAAATTAAGTCTATTCCTGGTTTGACTACAGATGAGAAAGCAGCAGAACTAGCTAATTTCATGAATGCTAGAAGAGCAAATGAAGCTTTGGGGGACTTCTTGTCTAAGTTTAGAGAAGCTCAAAAGCAGAAAACAAAAACCAAAGTTTCAAAGAAGATGACCAAGGCTGAACAAATGAATTACATGAAGATTTACTTGAAGCACACAATGTACTCAGACTACAAAAGGATGCAAGGAAGACCATATGAAGACATTTTGGGAATGTTTCAAAGAGCTTATGAGAGAGATCATAGGTACAGGCCCATTGATTATGAAGATACCCTTCCTTTCAAAAGACAAAAGACACAGTCTGAGCAACTTAAAGAAGCTGACAAGGAGATTGAGAAAGAACCAGAGGTTGAAATGGCTTTAACTGAAGTAAGGAAAGAAGAAGAAGTGAAAAAGCCTATCATTGCGTTTACAAGAAGGAAAAGTGTTGCAAGGAAAGGCAAGTATAAGAAAGTAGTACAAGATGAGGAATCAGAGGAAGAACCTTCATCTGAAGGGTTTACTATGAGAACAATTGAAAGGACAAAGGAACCAGCTAAGATAGTAAAGTATAATGTAATCAAGACTGGGAAAAGAGCTGCATATCAAATAATAAGGGAGGATAATTCTGATATTGTGTATACTAATTTTCCAGGGATCTTAAATGATGTGAGTAGAGAAGATCTCCAAGAGCTTTATAAGTTGGTGAACATCAAACATGGAGATAATCCACCTGAAGATGAATTTAAGAGAGTATTTTGAGGAGATTTGAAAGTGATGTTTGAGTCTCCAGCTGAGTCAGATGTAGTGTGGAAACTACCTGAGGAGCAAAGAATTATCAGTTGGAGATACTTTCATAACTGTAAAGTACATTGTTTGTCTTTACAAAATGCTGATGTTTATATGCTTGCAGAAGTGGAGTATCCATTACCATCTAGTGTTTGCAAGGCAATGCTGGAAAAGAAATTGTTTGCTGGTGAGAAAGATGAAGGATATGAATTGCTATTGGATCTGATTAAGGAAAAGTCTTTAAAGGAAACATATTGGGATGCTTAAGTATGTTTGAAAGAATTTTCATAAGTTGATAAGTAGGATTATTGGAATTTTCTACTTGGTGAAGGTGCATAGCACTAACACAACAAATGGTTATCAGTCCACCAAGTCTAACCAACATAAGGACTGGCTAATCCTGAGCAAACGGCTACAGGTAAAGATATTCCAAATCCGTTAATGGTTGGCAATTTACCAAAAATTGTATGGTATTCAACTCACCATATCTGAAATAGTGAAGAGTTGGCTAGCCCACAAGATTATGGCTTGTGGTAAAGGCTGTGGAAATCCATAAATGGTAATCAGTTCACCATGATGAGGTGCAATTCCATCAAAGAATTGGCTAGTCCAAAAGGGTACGGCTTTTGGTAAAGACAAAATAAATCCGTTGATAGTTGATGATTTACTAAAAATCATGTGGTTATCAATGTACCATGGTCTAACACACCAAACATTGGCTACTCCAGTAGTGATGGCTATTGGTAAAGAGACATCAAATCCATTAATTTTCAATGATTCACCTCTCACAGGAGTTAACACACCTGGAAGTGATGAGAATAGTATGAAACTTAACAAGAATTTGATGTACAAGTTGTCATTGTTGCTTTGAAGATCAAGTGGATTGCATATCAGATGGTTACTGTGAAGATTAAATTTAGATTTGCTAATACAAAGTGTTTTAAAGATCAGATCAGATGATGGAAAGATTATCAAGGTTAAAGTTGCTGAACAAGTTTAAAGTTTGAAGTGTTAGAGATAATTCCAAGAGTTGAAGATTAAATCCTCAGAAGCTTATTCAGAAGGAACTTGAAGTTCATGAAGCATGAGGATCAAGTTAGGGGAGGATTGTTGGGAATTATCACAAGACAAGAGAAGACTTAAAGGAAGACCAGAATTAAGTCTGGTGGACTACAGAATTAAGTCTGTTAGTATTGTTAGTTAAGTCTGGTCAATGTTAAGTCTGGTCGTTTATTGTTAAGTCTGGTAGAGTAAATGTAAAGTTAAGTCTGATTGACTTTAGTCATTAAGTTTGGTCATGATATTATAAAAGTCGGTTAGCTATAAGTTAGGAAAGGATTCGAACTTATCTTTGGAGAAGATACGTTTATCCTTTAGCAAGTTTTGTATCTAGGGTTTCCTTGGTGTATAAAAGGAACCCTAACACATTAGTTTAGAGATGACGACGAAGATTGTAATTCATTAAACAATTAGTAATAATACGAAGTTAGTTGCTATTGTGTTCTTCATAATTGATTGTTTAGATTCCGCATAAACACTCAATTCGTGTTAGGGTCTCACTTAGATTGATTTGATTTATTCAAGTTGTTTACTAAGTTGTTAAGGCTACTTAGAGATCCATAATTCGTGCGGACCAACAATAATATACTTCCATTCTCTAAGCATAACAACGTGGTCATCAAACTCTTTGACTTTTGATTTACCAATGTATTTTCTTAACACAAGGTCCTTCTGAAAGGATGAGTGCAAGTAACATAATCTGACCTTGGTTGTATCAGCAGAACCAAAATAATTGTGTAGCTTGTGTTGTCTAACAAAACCAGCCGGTATTTTCTGTACAAATGTATAAACAACCCGTTTAAAATTTACACCCAAACAAACTATATAAGAACTACTATATCATTCTGGTATGCACTTACATATAACCCTTCGTACCAGTACGACCAAGCTCCTTAACAAAAGTACAACCATCTTCAATTGTTTTGTTTGACACACCAGTATTTCTATGTCTTGAACTCCGACACCCCTAAAAAATCTTAGAATATGAAAAACCAAAAAAAATATATTGAATAATTTAAGTAGAACATAGTTGAAACATATTTTAATACCGTAAACTGTTTCTTCCCACGAGAAGGTCATTTTCTTCTCTTCACAGATTAAAAATTTATATCAGCTTCACCAACCTTACGATATACAAAACCATCGCCTTCTTCAACTTTTATAACTTTTTCCACGGATACTCCCTACAGTTGTGTATCAAGAAAATATATTGATGATCAAAAAACATAACAAAAACTTAACATATACAAAGTTACAAACTGTTTAACTATACGAACCAGCTCAAATGAAGGACATTTTAAACGACCATCCGATGAGATTAATGACCAGGGACGAGCATTCTTCCAAAACGCAGAATCTAAAAAACATTTGTATGTCACCCAAAAAAAATACACAAAACAAAAAATATATATATATATATATATATTAATATATATATATATATATATATATATATATATATATATATATATATATATATATATATATATATATATATATATGTACGTATATATATATAATATATATATATACACACACACACACACACACACACACACACACACACACACACACACACACACATATATATATATATATATATATATATATATATATATATATATATTAATAAAAAACATTATAACTTACGTCAAAATTCAGGGTCCGGACAAAAACCGCAAGCATCATGGATGGTCACGATAAAATGATGCCCAACCATAAAATAGACAACAAAAGTTTGACTACCATCAATCATGTGTTTTTCGCAATATTTCTCCCATTCAGGACCACAAAAACCAGTCGGTTTCTTCTCATCAAAATCCAAAAACACCCTCATCCACCCATCAAAAGTTCTAACACAATACAACGTGTGTTTCTTAAATTGATATCCTTCAAAAAAAACTTTTTGGCAGCACCTGCACACAAATAATACAAAATTATCTAATTAGATTAATAAAAATCGAAAATACATACTCTGTTAACTCTTAAACAGACAACAATGGAATTTACAATGTACCTGTCTTAAAGAACTCATCTTCGAGGTCGGTACAACACAACTGGAGATTTGAATTCCAACCGCAAACGTGATAAATCCGTTACCGCTATTACCGTGCTCATCAAAATGACTAACAAGAACATACTTAGCATTCCTAATGTCAAATAAAACAGACCAACCCTGCTTAAGCCCACTCTCTTCTGCATACTTTTTCCATTCCTCTCCATATATCACTCCAACATTACCATCAACGCTATGGATCTTAAACTCATACACTTTATTCACAATCTTTGCATGTAACGATTCACAATCTTTACTGTCAATTAATTCAAACAATTTTATTGGAATTTTGAAACCACTTTCAGCACCATTCTCAAACTTAACTAGAAATGCCATCTGTAAGATTTAACCAATTTAATATTACTCATTTGCAATGCTATTTAAGTACAAAATTCATAAAAAAAAACGATATCATATTAGTAACAAACTCAAACACACTAAAACCTTTTCCAAAATAACATAACATACGACTTAGTACCGTTCCTTTAAACTAAGTATTGTTAGAGCGTTTTATCAACATTTAGATTCCAACAGTACTAATTGTCACGTTAATACTGCTCCTTTAAACTTAGTACTGGTAAAGCTTTTTAGCAACTGAATAAGCGCCATAAAATCTAACAAACTAATCAACTCTAATATACCACACTTAAAAAGCGCTAGAGATCCTCATTAGACCAAGATGAAATACAACTAAACGAACATTGTCTGTAATTTGTGATATATAAAAGATAAATAAAATTCCAGAAATAAAATGATGCCCATCACAATCTATAACCAATATGAATGGAAAAGAAAACAAAATTGTAGTATACTAAAACCATTCACTTTATGCAACATAATGTTACACACATATAAAAATGACTTAAATGCATAAACAAATCACTTACCATGTATAAAAAATGCCTAATTTCACGTTTAACTGCCCCACTACAACATTTTGGGTTTTTTAAACTAAACAACATATCCAACATGCAATATTAAAATCTTACAATTAAACAATAAATCTAATTACAACCAATACATGATCTGACGAAACACCTTATTTTAATTACATTATTATACTATATTAACTAACAACTTAAAACTTAAAAAAATAATCTACAAACACATACTCTTAAAGTAACTCAATATTCATACTTTGTTTATAAATGTTTGAAAAAAAAAAAAAAAAAAAAAAAAAAAAAAAAAAAAAAAAAAAAGAAAAAAACCTTTTATGAACGCAGGAAATTATTGGATTATGATGATGCGTGTGTTTGTTTTTTTACTAACCGGAAGATTAAAAACCAAATTGCCTTATTAAATGGTTATAAATTAAATCAGTCTAAAAAAAAGTAGATGTAATGATTACCTATTTTGTTAATGCAACACTCTATACATATTTAACATGCATTGAAAATGTGTATCATGTATAATTCATGTAAACATATTGTAAAAAATTTCAAAAGTGGATGGTTACATGCACCTGATATATTGGTAACTAAATTAGATATAAACAAACCTTTTGAAATTCATAACCCCTCTTAAGAATTATGTGCATTATGGCTTATGAAAAAAAAAAAAAAACAGTATACAATCACGTTCTAAAATACCAACAATTATCTTAAACCATTACTCCCTCCGTCTCAAATTTATTGTCCATATTTCCTTTTTGGGATGTCCCAAAATAATTGTCCACCTTCCATTTTTAGTAATAAAAAGGGAATTTTATGAGGGATGATGTGGTGTTTTTTGCTCTAATTCTTTTATATCCACGGTAGCGGCTCCAAGAACTTGGTGCGCGCATGATGTGTCGTTGTGGTTTAGCAGTATTAATGCCTACTCAAGTTTTAAATTTATATTCAGCCGACTTATCAATAAAACACACACTTTAACGAGCAGTGTACCCGGTCAGTATGAATATAATGGTAAGTAGAGTGTCGATCACTAAGAGTGGAACGTATTATCTAGTTATTCTAATAAGTATTTTAATATCCTAGGTTAGCTATACAATCCTAATCTAACGCAAGGGGGTTCAGCCTGAGAGACTGGCACGGTTTGGTTATGATTAAATAGAAAACTAAACTAATGAGCATGAATCAGCGATTAGCACACACGTACACAGATAGATACTCGAGACAATAAGAAGACCTGTCCTGATAATTAAGTAGCTTGTCACTTGTTTTATTGCTAGTTTTATATGAAGTGTATATAATTAACCCTTTCTCGTTGGCTTTAATCTTATCGGCGAGTAAACCCTTAATGATCACTTATGTCTATCCCACTATCCTAGAAACGATAGAATAAATAGGCGAGGAAGGGGCATGGCGACCCAAGCAATGCTCAGCTAGACACAGAGGTTATCAATGCACTAATAAAAGTCACCAAAGACATCAACATATAAACTTTAATTAATGGGAAAGCAATTTTAAGGGGTGCCCATGATATTCCGTAGTCACATGGAATCGGCCCATCAATCCTGATGAATTAAAGTGTACTAATACAATAAAACAAAACTACTTAATGAATTGAATACATGCAGGACCTTCTTACAGCTCTTGTATCTTCGTTTAGGGTGTGTCTTGTGCTGCTAACACGTCTGAATTCGGCTCTGGTATCTTGCACTGTCCAACCTCTAAAAAACTCTCGAAATTCGTCTGACCTTGGGGTATTTATAGTTTCTGTCTGAGGGTTAGATGCGGCGCATAGGATAAGTAGATGCGGCGCATTGACTTAACTTCGCGTGGGGTCCAAGATTAATATATTCAGGAATATTCGTACACTGCCTTAAGATGCGGCGTAACTCCATTTCTCTATGCGGCGCATGTCCTTTGCTGTCTTGGATTGTCACTTGTGAAATCTTGATAGTGATGCGCCGTATGTACGAAGTATGTTGCGGCGTATCTGGAGCAGAATGATCTTGATCTTGTACATTTCAGTAGACTCTTAACATCTTGCTTGTTTTGCTCCATAATTAGTCCAAAATCGCCGAGTTTCACATAATACTTGTTTTTACCTCAGAATTAAAAAGTAAACATTAACGTATCAATTCTCATATATAATATAATAAAACAAGTCAAATAAATAGGATAAATGATGATAATAAAATGTACTTATTTGAGTTCATCAAATATCCCCCACTTGAACTTTACTTGTCCCCAAGTAAACCTTAGAATAAATCAAATGAAAATGTATCCTAAAGATATTAGGATTTATTTTTATATTTAAGCATGTATTCGTTTTTATCATAATTGCACAACCAAACACTTAACGAATTAGAAATAAAATAAAATATTTCGATAAAAGCAAATCTAATCGTTTAACTGTCCAGTCGTGACGAATATTCTATCATAAGCTTGGCAAGTATACGCATCTCCTCCACTAAAGCTAAGGAATAACAAGTCTAAAGCGGTAAAAAGGGTTTGTTGGTTAAGGGTAAATCATTCTTCTTAATCTCTATCGATCTCACATTCCAGAAAAGGCGACAAAATCACAAATACATGATCGAATCCACGACCACGATATTTGCAATTGCTCAAATCCTTAACTCGAATGGGCTAAAGATAGGACCAAGTAATCTTTACCAATAATATTATATCAAAAAGGGCGACAAAATCATAAATACATAGCCGAATCCATGACTACGATACTTAAGATTGCTCAAATCCCTAATCTCAATAAATCAAAGGTTTGGATGAAGAATGATGTAGGGTATAGATAATATTTGGGATACAAATTGGTGTAAAATGAAAAATAAACAAAACAGATAAATTAAAATCCTAAGTGTGGTAAATTACTTTCCCAACCATCCCATGAATAAGACTCATATCATTGAATAACTCACGCTTTAACACTTGAAACACACGCTTTAGGTAGACACGAATTATACTCAACAATATCTCAATCAAAGAATAATCCTAGTTGGCGTTCCCATAACGGCCAACTCCCATTCAATCCATAAATATAATATATAACAAATAGTGGTGATATCGACCACTTAATACAAAACTTTACATAAGTTGGTTAAAACAAACTTCCAACTTTTCCTTTTTCTTTTTCTTTTCTATTTTTTCGATTTTTTTTTTTTTTTTTTTTTTTTTTTGACATCAACATATATGTGTAAAATTTCACAACTTTTCTATCACTATTTTTCCGGATAATTTTTTTCATACTCTTCATACTTTCAGAAATAACTGTAATAGCGAAAGTAGTAAACACATTTAAAAATAAACTCAAAGTTATACAATATTTACTTTCATACCAATTGCATTGTGCAATTTCCTGACTCAACCAAAGATAATGAATTACGCACGCGAACACAGGTAATGTAAGGAAACACACTTTGCCTAAAGCAATTAACCAAGGATTTTAATCTACAGGGTAGGCTAAGGTGTAAGGGTGTAACGAAACATTATAACAAAGGTGTAAGAAATGAAAGGAATGGCTCTGAGGGTTTTTTCAAGGGGTATCTTACTCTAAAAGTGAGAGTAACAAAAGGGTTTATACGGGGGTTAACTAACCAATGTAGTTAGTTAATATCACGTAACATATAAAGGCTATTTGGGTGTAATCCTAGAAATTTACCAATTTAGACAAGTCATTCCAATTATATAGATAATACTTATTATGGTGGTCTCGAATATTATACAAGCCAAGTTTTAAGTTTACAAGTCACCGGCACACTCATAGATTTGGGAATTTTGATAAGTTCACAATTTTTGGAAATAATGTTATGTGTGTAGCTATGTAATTAGACTTTAAACAAAAACATGCTAAAAAATTTTAAATTTTGATATATTAAGCGCATTTTAAGCATATTTTAAAAAAGTTTAGGACAAGTAAGTGTTCTAATTCTCCAATCCCCCCACTTAAGTTAAACAACGTCCTCGTTGTTTGTGACAAAGGTTAAAAACTGGAAAATAAAAGAATTGGAACAGAAAAACTCCCCTGAGATTTGCTCGGTATGATCCTCCATTATTCGTATAAGAGCAAAAATCAACTTTCTTGTGGATGAGAACGTTTAAGCTTCATAGATGATGTATCCACAAGAATTGCAGGAATCTATAATACCATTAAGACTTTAACACACCTGAGTTAAGAAGGTTCAAACTTGCATAATACATTAGTAGTTAGTAAAAATAAAACATAAAAATTAAAAACTGAAAATCATCAGGTCAATCGATACGCCGTATCTTATGGCAAAAGATACGCCGTATCAAGCCTGGAATAAATACGAATCAGAATAAAAGATGTGTCGCATCCTTAACCAGGGATGCGCCGCATTAAATAAACTGACAGAAAGTTTTAGTGTCAAAAATAAAAATACATAAAATTTAATAAGATATGACCAGTGCAGGAGATGCGTCGCATCTTAGGATTGAGATGCGCCGTATCTTCTGCAGGTCTGACAGACTCGACACATAACAGAAAAGTAAAAATTTTCTTCCGGGTTGTCTCCCGGTCAGCACTTGTCTTTATTCCAGAGTCTTCAAGTTAGACTCACGTTCAGCTCCTTATTTTGATCTATTGATCCTCACATGTCCGTGCACGATGTAGTTGCGAATTACTTCGTCACGAACATATTCCGGCCCCAATTCAAGTACACCTTTGTAGAATCCTTTCATCTTTTGGTACGGATATTCGATCCCTTTCTCAGCGTCATTTTCATCTACAAAAAGAAATGGTGTAAATTTGTAACAAAATTTATTAGGGGCATGTTTAAACCTTGGGTGAGCACGAGGCATCATGTAAGTGATAACCTTGCTTCCACTTTTAAAGGTGATCTTTCCATCAAATCTTTTAGCGTTAATTTCGACCTCCTTACAAAATGGTTTCCCAACGATCACGTCACCCATCTCAACATCACGATAAGCATCCATGTTTTCCACCACGGTGAAATCTGTAACAATAGTTAAATTCCCAACAAAAATAGGTACATTCATGAATATTCCAACTACGTTTTTCCCTCTATACTCAATTTTGTTTTTCATTATAGAATTATAGAAATCTTTTGACATTACATTAATTGGTAAAATAGGGAAAAAGTTGGCACTAACCTGTTTAAATCCTATCATGCAAGGAAATTGTAAATTATAAGCACAATCTACATGGATCTTTCTACCATAATCACAGAAACTATGATATCCTTCAAATTCATCATAATTCTTAGTGTTGATCATATTAATTCTAGGTATATCCATAATTTCTCCTTCTTCAATTTCGGGTTCTAAATCCTCCATAAATTGATCATTGATTCCTAATGGTAAATTAAGATCATTTAATTCAATGTAGTCTCCACTATAGGTCTCAAGTGATTCATCATTTACCAAGGTTTCTCCCATAAACCTAGCTTCAAGATTGAGGTCCATACGTTCTCTTAATCCTAGCACATAGACGCCTCTAATTATGCTTTTAGCAGGATTTTGGCACTTATAGACTAGTTTATTATTCCCTACCTTTAATGAGATTTTTCTTTTAAACACATTAATCTTAGCATGGGCGGTAGACAAGAAAGGTCTTCCAAGGATTAAAGGAATCTTAATATCCTCGGGCATATCTAATATAACAAAGTCTACGGGGAAAACAAACTTCTCAATCTTAACTAGCACATTTTCAGCAATCCCTTCAGGTCGTTTTACTGTTTTATCAGCCAATTCAATAAGCAACTTAGTTGGGGCTAATTTTCCTAGTCCTAGGGTAGTGAATGTCTTAAGGGGCATAACACTAACACTAGCTCCTAAGTCAGCTGATGCGTGGTTTTGTGACCTTACAACAGGTTTTACCTCTCAAGGGATCTTGAGAAGTTTGCAATCCCCACCAGGCAGTGTACCTGACCGATGTAGTATAGTGTAGTGGCAAGTACCGGGGGATTGATCGTTCTCTAGGGGAATAGTGTCGTTAGGATTGAAAAACTACTCTAATAGGTCTAAGGGTGAGGGAAGATTCTTTTTGTATTTTTATATTTTTATGAAAGCAAGTAAAATCTCGGGTTTGAAGGAGTGGGCGGAATTAGTTGCTAGTCAACTAACCCAAATAACTACAATTGCAAATAAAATAAAATAACTGAAAATAAAAAGGTTGTGGAACTTATATGGAGAGAAATGTGTTTACTTAGATTTCCTTACTCCCTAACTATCTTTTACCGGTTGATTAGTGTGTATTAATTGTGTGGATGACGGGTGTATTCCCTAATACCAATCGTGGGGTGGCGTACGTACTTCCCCAACTCTACAAGCTCCTACTTCACTCCTATGTCGAGCCGGCTAAGAAGCTCCTAACATGGGATCATTAGAATTCGCTCATGCATTAAATACAACCATAAAAACCTTAGTACGCATTGGTTCATGTTTCTTAAGACGTTCAAGCAAGTTACCGTATAGGAGTTTAGCCAGTTTTCTTAAGCCTAACATCGATAAACAATCATCCAATACAATTAGTAACACACCAACAACCAATAATCAATAGTTAGGTTTCATTAGATCTAAGCAAACACAAGATAAATCTAGCCTAGCATGTTAAATAAAAGACAAGAACAAGATATAATCAAACAACACATAGACATATTGAATGATTAATTGATTACTTATCTTCAACTGAACATGGGAGATCCAAGGGTATAAAACCCTTAAAAGTAGCAGAAAAATCGTATTAGGGTTTCTCCTCACAAAGTTGCACACTAATGACAAAAAATTATGAAAATATATATAGGAAAACAGATCTGACGGCGTCACGTTATAGAGCGTGACGCCGTCACCTCGCCGCGGTTAGGGTTTCTTGATGGCCTTCTTGACGCCGTCCCCTTTTAATCCTCCAAAATCCTCTCTGGCGCGTCAAGGGTTGACGCCGTCAAGGTTAAGGGTGACGCCGTCACTCTTTAATCCTGATGGCCATCTCTCTTTGTCTTAGCACGAGACGGCCTTGATCACCTTAAAGGGTGACGCCGTCAGACTTTCTTTGTAAAACTTTCTGGCGCGTCACGTGTATTTGTCATATCCACCTCTTTTGCCAAGCCATGACGCCGTCAGGAGCAATCCTTGACGCCGTCACGTGTACTTTTCCAGGAGCTTTGGCATTTTGTCGAATTCTTCACTTTTATGCTCCAAAAACGTCCAAAATGCTTCCTTTTCCAGATTTCTTCTCCAAAGTACCTAAAATGACAAAAGGAACGATTTAGGGCAATATTTGATCAAATAAATACGATTTAGGGTTTAAATGACCCCCTAAAAGCGGTACACTTTTCGCTTCATCAAATACCCTTACACTTGAGATTTGCTTGTCCTCAAGCAAATGCGCTTTTATTCTAATCAAAATACAAGTTAGGGGTCATTTAACGCTAATATAAAAGTAATTACAACAAATAGTCATTCCACTTTAATCATAATAAGCACGGAGATTACAAACTAGCACCTCACAAGTAGTGTTTGGATACTCACATCTCTCAGGTGTCATAAAAGTATATCTCATAAATGAAAATGGATAATATCTCTCACTACCTGTCATAGCAAATAGATTACCATAGGCTTGGGAAAGGATCGAAAACCTCCTCCACTAGGCGTAAGCACCTAAGATAAACTATCAAAGAGGGCTTTTACATGGTTTATAACGTGAGGTGTAGGGATATGATAAACACGGTTTTGTTGGATAAAGGATATTTTACTGGTGGCGAGTTAAAGATCTTGATTAATTACATGTACAATATGGCGTTGCTAAGCCAAGACTAGACTCGACTAAAGCTAATCAAAAACTAATAAGAACATAAAATAAACATAAAAGGAAACGGGATGGTAGTCCGTATGTTTTTTCTACTTTTTTTTTTTTTTTTTTTTTTTTTTTTTTTTTTTTTTTTTTTGCATACACTCTTGCCCTAACCATCCAAAATAATACATCGCAGGGGGGTTGTATCCCCCTTACACTTGAACTTTTACATAACTTTACAATTAACTATTCTAATTACTCGAATTAAGATAATCGAAACACTTGGAGTACTTTTAAAATATTTAGCACATATGGGGGTAATAATGTTGTTCTTCCCCATTACTCCATTACGCTAGTACTTTACCCATGAGTCCCAATCGTCCCAAAACAATATGTACAAGGATATGACTCGACTTAGCAACCATGTAATCAATTAGATAATTAACTTGGGGTTTAAACAAATGTTGTCACAATAATGCACTAAAAATTAGTGCATACAAGGTAGGCTAAGGCGATTTGGGTGTACATTTAAGTGGGGTGTAAACAAATTCTTACTTTAAGTAAAATGCTTAAAGTTAGAAACGAAAAGATAGGCTCTGAGGGGTGTACTAGGGGTATCGTGTACTAAAAATGAGTACAACGCAAAGGGTGTGGGAGAATTACTTGACCAATGTAGCCAATGTAATTATAACAAAAACACATGTGTAAAACAATGGGTTAATCCTAATGCCTCTTATCATGTAGTAAATCTAACTACACGAATGTAGTCTCACTTGTGGCCTCGGAATGGTCCTAACGCAAGTTCTAGAATCTAAGTGCTACCGGTACACACATCATAGCATAAATGCTTTTCCTACCAATTCTAGGGGCGAACCTCACATATTTGGGGTGGAAAATTTTTTAGTGGTACGGTTTTGTGCTAGTCATATAACTCCTATCCGTGAGACGCTTATTAAGACCAAAGTTTCACTCCTATATGTTGTAAAAAATTTTAAATTTTTCACTAAAATTGCCCTAACAAGTATTTATCTCAGTTTTATTACACAACTACCATTAAACAAATTAAAAATCAAGTGCAATTGTATTCTCTAAGGTATCGTACTTCCCCCCCCCCCTTACACTTAAGATGAACATTGTCCCCAATGTTCAAATAACAAGATGTAAAAGCAAATAAGGTAAAAGAATGAAATCAAATACTCCTCTGATTCGTTCGGTGGATAAAGGGGTAACATGGTTAGATCTTCTTCCAAGGTAATGTTGAAGCTTCAAGATTAAAGCAGCGCCAAAAGCTTGATTCCACACACATCTCCTTGTCCAAAATAACCTGTTAATCCTGAGAAAACAAACAAGAAAACCTGCATAACATCGGTGGGATAAATCTATATAAGGATATAATGCTTGTTGAATGATTATTTTGCAGATTCCTGGAGTTTATAAGTTAGAGATTTAATAAAAACATTTTATGATTCCGGAAGAAAAACAAAACCTTCAAAAATTTCAGAAAATTAAAACCTGACGCCGTCAGAAAAATGATCTGACAGAATTCTCATGTTAAGTTTCCAGAAAATTTCTGGAAAAATCTATACCTTACTTCCTGGAATTCCTGCAAAATATCATTATGACTCGATACAAGCATTTGACTCAAACAATTACTAATATGCATGTTAATTTATTATTGTTATGATTCATGTTCATTTGTTCTAATAAACCGATTTGGATTTCCCTTACACTTATCTTTTTGCAAAATAGCTTTATATGTAGTTAAGACGAAGTTAAAAACAAGATAAAGCATTTTCACACTTTAGTTTCGAACATGAATCAATAATAATAAAAATTAAACATACATACGGAAGCAAATAAAATCAAACAAACAAATAAATAAACACACAAAGCAAATAAAGCTTGGGTTGCCTCCCAAGAAGCGCTTTTCTTTATTAACGAGTCTTGTAGCTAGACTCAAAGTCACGGGTTCTACGTTTTCCCGTTTTGCTTCTCAATTGCCCCTCTAATCATCCTAACAACCTCCATATCAACTTTGTATTTAGGTCCTAGGTTCAAGCAATCTTTATAATAAAGGCTTCTCTTATTCCAAACATAGTCCATGCCTTTCTCTTTATCCTCATCATTGATGTCCTCAATCGCACCAATGTTGTCCTTGTCAAATCGAGGCACAAAACGAAATTCATTTACCCGATAAGGCATCCTATATGTGATCCTATCTATGTGATTAGAAAACTGAACCGTGCCTCTTAAACGATCATACTTTAAATTGGGTGCTTCAATAAACGGCTTACCTAACACCACGTGAGATAGGCGGCAGTCAACAACACTTGCCAAATCTTCTAAGATCATGAAGTCGGTGGCAAAGGTAAAATTCCCAACAAGGATATGCATGTCCTTAATCCTTCCAACGAAGTTGCAAACTCCGCCGGGGCACTTGGGGTCTTTCCTAGGCTCAAGTGGTGTGTTTATGATGCGGCTATAAAGGCCTGAGGACATCACGTTGGTTGGGGATTCACAGTCAATGTAAGCATGCTCAACGTATTGGTACCCAATCATACATGGTATCTTCACATTCCCGGGATCACCCCTCTTAATCTTTGGGTCAATTCTAACAAAAGGTGGTTGAGGGTTATCAACTAGGTTGTTATAGTAAGCAATATCCTCCTTAGTGGGGTATTCATTGAAATAATCATCCAACCTAGGATCTACCTTCACTTCATCAAGTTTCTCAATCAACTCCTCAACCGTAAGATTATTACGTTCCAAGTAATTATCTGAGTATATGGCGGTTTCTAGGTTGTTAAAGGCATAATCAAGCTCTACATCAATCATTCTATTGAGCTCTCTGAGCTCACTAATCTCATCCTCAATTTGGCTACGCAACAAAGCCACTTCGTCAGGTGTAAGGGGTGGATTCGCGTTTTCCATAATGGCAAACTGAATAGTCAATGAAAATCTTATACGAACAAAAGCACGAAGAAAATAGATAGACTAAAGAAAAACCTAGAAAAATAAAATAGAAATCTCACTAGAAAGGAATCTAGTGAGTAGACCTAATAAAATAAAAATTCAACCTAAACAATAACTATTCCCCGGCAGCGGCGCCAAAAACTTGATGCGTGGTTTTGCGACCTTACAACAGGTTTTACCTCTCAAGGGATCTTGAGAAGTTTGCAATCCCCACCAGGCAGTGTACCTGACCGATGTAGTATAGTGTAGTGGCAAGTACCGGGGGATTGATCGTTCTCTAGGGGAATAGTGTCGTTAGGATTGAAAAACTACTCTAATAGGTCTAAGGGTGAGGGAAGATTCTTTTTGTATTTTTATATTTTTATGAAAGCAAGTAAAATCTCGGGTTTGAAGGAGTGGGCGGAATTAGTTGCTAGTCAACTAACCCAAATAACTACAATTGCAAATAAAATAAAATAACTGAAAATAAAAAGGTTGTGGAACTTATATGGAGAGAAATGTGTTTACTTAGATTTCCTTACTCCCTAACTATCTTTTACCGGTTGATTAGTATGTATTAATTGCGTGGATGACGGGTGTATTCCTTAATACCAATCGTGGGGTGGCGTACGTACTTCCCCAACTCTACAAGCTCCTACTTCACTCCTATGTCGAGCCAGCTAAGAAGCTCCTAACATGGGATCATTAGAATTCGCTCATGCATTAAATACAACCATAAAAACCTTAGTACGCATTGGTTCATGTTTCTTAAGACATTCAAGCAAGTTACCGTATAGGAGGTTAGCCAGTTTTCTTAAGCCTAACATCGATAAACAATCACCCAATACAATTAATAACACACCAACAACCAATAATCAATAGTTAGGTTTCATTAGATCTAAGCAAACACAAGATAAATCTAGCCTAGCATGTTAAATAAAAGACAAGAACAAGATATAATCAAACAACACATAGACATATTGAATGATTAATTGATTACTTATCTTCAACTGAACATGGGAGATCCAAGGGTATAAAACCCTTAAAAGTAGCAGAAAAATCATATTAGGGTTTCTCCTCACAAAGTTGCACACTAATGAGAAAAAATTATGAAAATATATATAGGAAAACAGATCTGACGGCGTCACGTTATAGAGCGTGACGCCGTCACCTCGCCGCGGTTAGGGTTTCTTGATGGCCTTCTAGACGCCGTCCCCTTTTAATCCTCCAAAATCCTCTCTGGCGCGTCAAGGGTTGACGCCGTCAAGGTTAAGGGTGACGCCGTCACTCTTTAATCCTGATGGCCATCTCTCTTTGTCTTAGCACAAGACGGCCTTGATCACCTTAAAGGGTGACGCCGTCAGACTTTCTTTGTAAAACTTTCTATCGCGTCACGTGTATTTGTCATATCCACCTCTTTTGCCAAACCGTGACGCCGTCAAGAGCAATCCTTGACGCCGTCACGTGTACTTTTCCAGGAGCTTTGGCATTTTGTCGAATTCTTCACTTTTATGCTCCAAAAACGTCCAAAATGCTTCCTTTTCCAGATTTCTTCTCCAAAGTACCTAAAATGACAAATAAATCAAATAAATACGATTTAGGGCAATATTTGATTAAATGACCCCCTAAAAGCGGTACACTTTTTGCTTCATCATCAGCTAATACATTATTGAAAGATAAATCATTAATTGAACAAGGTAAAGTAAAACTTCCTGGGTCCTTTTCTTTATGAGGCAAGGCACGTAAGTCGGTTGCAGAGCTCTTTTCTTTCATTGTAGCCTTGATCTCCTCTTCAATCTTTGCCTTCTCTTTGAGTAATCTTCTTAAACAGATTGAAGAATTAAGGAAAAATTCGGGCTTTGCAGCATCATTACCATTCATCAATCTTCTAGGAAAAGGTATGTTAGGCGTGACTTCTTCAGTAGTGCATATGGCCTTGACATGATCTCTTGGGTTAGTTTCAGTTGAGCTTGGTAAACTTCCGTATCCCCTTTCTTGAAGAACTTTGCTCATTTGTCCAATTTGTTGTTCCAATGCTTTGATCGAAGCTCCTTGATTTCTTGTTATAGTATCCGTTGAGGCTCGGATTTCTTTGATCATAGCAGTGTTCTCTTGATGTCTTTTAGCAGCATCGGTCATAATTTGCTTTAGAGTGTCATCCAAAGTCTGCCTCCTTTCTTAATAGGTGGGATTAAAGTTGTTCTTTTGATAGTATCCCGGAGTAGCTTCCCTAAATCTTCCTGAAGGTCGGAATGGTTGTCCAAATTGTGTGTAGTATGCTTCTTCAAAAGTCTCACTTTCATTCTTATTCGGGCAATCCTTAGTGTAGTGAGGTCCTTCGCATTTTTCACATCCAACTTGGGCAGCATAAACTTTCTCATCACGCTTCTTCATCTCTCTACTAATTTTATCCAATTGAGCTTGAATAGCAGCAAACCCGTCAAAATTAGTGCTGCTCTTAGATCTAGTAGAGGTTCCGTCGTGCCATTTTTGAGAATTATCAGCAGCTTCTTGGATAGCTTTTCTAGCATTGGCTGAACTCATTTGAGGCACAGCTCCCTTAGCATCCAAGATTTGTCTAGTAGGCACGTCCAATCCTTGATAGAACAATATTATCTCCTGCATTGGACTTAGATAATGTTGAGGGCATTTCATCAACAAGCCTTTAAATCATTCCCAAGCTTGATAAAGAGTTTCATCAGGCTCTTGCTTGAAACTGTTGATAGCCTCCATCTTTTTAGCGGTTTTAGCAGGTGGACAATATCTTTTCAGGAATTTGCTCTTCAAATCTTCCCATGTTGTGATTGAACTAGCAGGTTCATTCCTTAGCCACTTATTAGCAGCTCCTTTTAGCGAAATTGGAAAGATCCTTAGCATAAGTTGATCGTCAGAGACTCCTTCTGTAGTAAACAAATCTGCTATCTCGATGACTTTTTCAACATGTTCATTAGCATCTTCATGTTCTGTTCCACTGAAAGCATTTTCTCTTAGCTCCTTAAGAAACTGACCCTTCAACTCAAACTTTGACTTTTCATCAAACTTTGGTCTAGCAACTCCTGAACTGTAATCAGCACGGGTATTGTTCATGTATTCCTCCATAGTAGTGTTTTCCGCCATTGTTTCTGTTTCTTCTTCCTCTTTCTCTTCAGAAAAATAATCAAGCTCGAATGAACTTGAAATTTCAAAGCTTTTTGTGTTGAAAAGCCTTTTAAGCGAATGTAAGGCTCGTTCAGGATCTTCGAAAGGTGTAATCAAGTTCTTAGTTGAACTCCTGGTCATGCACTTCCTGAAACCATCACAAAAGCATCAGTAGGGTATGTTCAAGAAAGTAATATATCAGAAAATTAACAACGAAAACGGAATACGAAAAATAAAAGTTACTGATCTCTGCAAGCGATGCGCCGTATCCAAAAAGTTGGATACGCCGTATCTTATAATCGTTAAAATTTAATCAGACTTTTATTCAGAAAACAGATACGCCGCTTATGAATTAGAATGCGCCGTATCAGTTTTAAATGCGTCGTATTAACAAAAGCTAATGCGCCGTATTTTCGTTACGTTTCAAAATACAAGATTTTTGATAAAGAAGATGCGCCGTATCGATAAAAATTGATGCGTCGTATCTGTTTAATAATTCGAAAAACTGTTTTTAATTAAAATAATAAATACGCCGTATCTGCAAAAACAGATGCGTCGTATGGCGTTATCGTTTAGAAAAATTTCTATTAAAAACAGAATACGCCGTATCTTGGGGAAAGATGCGTCGTACTCGAATTTATTAAACGCGTTGTATTTTATAAAAATTAAACGCAATACGCCGTATCTGTAAAAACAGATGCGCCGTATCGTTTGTATCAGCACAGTACAACGATAGCAGAATGCAGAAAAAAATAAAAAGAAAAACAAAAATAAAATCAAACAAAAAGAAACAAAAATTAAAGAAAATAAATAACACACAAAAACAGAAAGTATGCAAATAATACAATGAATGCAATTTATCTAATATACAACGGGGTTAGCGGTTAGAATCTAAAAATTAAAAAGAAAAACCTAATTAAAATACTAATCAAATTAACAGATAATAACAATTCATTCCCCGGCAACGGCGCCAAAACCTTGATGTGGTGTTTTTTCCTCTAATTCTTTTATATCCACGGTAGCGGCTCCAAGAACTTGGTGCGCGCGTGATGTGTCGTTGTGGTTTAGCAGTATTAATGCCTACTCAAGTTTTAAATTTATATTTAGCCGACTTATCAATAAAACACACACTTTAACGAGCAGTGTACCCGGTCAGTATGAATATAATGGTAAGTAGAGTGTCGATCACTAAGAGTGGAACGTATTATCTAGTTATTCTAATCAGTATTTTAATATCCTAGGTTAGCTATACAATCCTAATCTAACGCAAGGGGGTTCAACCTGAGAGACTGGCACGGTTTGGTTATGATTAAATAGAAAACTAAACTAATGAGCATGAATCAGCGATTAGCACACACGTACACAGATAGATACTCGAGACAATAAGAAGACCTGTCCTGATAATTAAGTAGCTTGTCACTTGTTTTATTGCTAGTTTTATATGAAGTGTATATAATTAACCCTTTCTCGTTGGCTTTAATCTTATCGGCGAGTAAACCCTTAATGATCACTTATGTCTATCCCACTATCCTAGAAACGATAGAATAAATAGGCGAGGAAGGGGCATGGCGACCCAAGCAATGCTCAGCTAGACACAGAGGTTATCAATGCACTAATAAAAGTCACCAAAGACATCAACATATAAACTTTAATTAATGGGAAAGCAATTTTAAGGGGTGCCCATGATATTCCGTAGTCACATGGAATCGGCCCATCAATCCTGATGAATTAAAGTGTACTAATACAATAAAACAAAACTACTTAATGAATTGAATACATGCAGGACCTTCTTACAGCTCTTGTATCTTCGTTTAGGGTGTGTCTTGTGCTGCTAACACGTCTGAATTCGGCTCTGGTATCTTGCACTGTCCAACCTCTAAAAAACTCTCGAAATTCGTCTGACCTTGGGGTATTTATAGTTTCTGTCTGAGGGTTAGATGCGGCGCATAGGATAAGTAGATGCGGCGCATTGACTTAACTTCGCGTGGGGTCCAAGATTAATATATTCAGGAATATTCGTACACCGCCTTAAGATGCGGCGTAACTCCATTTCTCTATGCGGCGCATGTCCTTTGCTGTCTTGGATTGTCACTTGTGAAATCTTGATAGTGATGCGCCGTATGTACGAAGTATGTTGCAGCGTATCTGGAGCAGAATGATCTTGATCTTGTACATTTCAGTAGACTCTTAACATCTTGCTTGTTTTGCTCCATAATTAGTCCAAAATCGCCGAGTTTCACATAATACTTGTTTTTACCTCAGAATTACAAAAGTAAACATTAACGTATCAATTCTCATATATAATATAATAAAACAAGTCAAATAAATAGGATAAATGATGATAATAAAATGTACTTATTTGAGTTCATCAAGGGAATATTCTTTTTGTGTGGTTAAAAATTGTAATGGCCCTACTTTTATTAAACTTTGTGTTTTTTGTCTCCTGACAATAATTTTGAGACGGAAGGAGTATTATTTTAAACCGGCAATTCAATTTAAAACATCACAAAAAACAAAACAATCAACCAATCAAACAATCATGTCATACAATTAAACAATAAAAATTTCAAATAAAAAACATTACAAAATAATATACTCAAAATAACAAACAACTAATAAGATCAATAAAAGACCTAGGAAAAGGGAAATGTATCCCGGTCCAAAAAACAAAACGAACTCCAAAGGCATTTCTATACAAACATCAACCAACATATGTTAATTATAACTATACAATATAACTGATATCCGTAAATTATAAAATAAAGTTATAACTATACACGACAACTTATATCCTTACATGTCTAACTTAAAATTAACATCAACTGATAATAAATTGTACATAAATAACAATATCATAACCATATTAACAATCCAATCAGCCCATATATAATACATGTATTTGTTCACTTATACTTAGGTTATAATCATAACAAATGAATAAAATGTTAACCAAAATTTAGGGTGTTATAATTATTCCCCTCTAAAAAAAATTTTCGTCCTCGACATTTGAAGTCGCAAAAGTTAGACGGAGACGTATCAATCACGAAAAGAATGACAATAACTAGCCTCATGCTCGGAGAGGTTCTTCAAAAAGCATCTTCACAAACGGAATAGTTTTATTTCTCATGACTCGATCCCGTCAACTAGGATAGCCCCAGGCTCTCTACAGAACAGAAATCATAACAAACCTGATCCAACGAATACGAAACAAATACGTAGCAGATGACAGTTGTAATCTCCCAAAGAGATACATGAAACCTATAGGCACATGAGGTAAAATACAGAGGAAGTGCTTAAACGATAAAACTTCATCAACTCTATTCAGATTCTGAATGGACTAAGGAACTTGCTAATAATCAGATAAGCACATACCGAATCATTAAACGTATCAAGAGTTTCATAAAGAGGTGGGTAACATATTCGTATCGACGATCAACTAAGCACATATCGGAATATCAAAACGTATCAGAAGGCATAACGGAATAGGTAGAATAATCGTACGGATAAGAACGAATCTAAGGTCTAATGTATCGCGAATATAAATCTTAATCCCTTATATACCAAAATGTCTAACTCTTTCGTACGGAAACATCATACGAAACCATCAATTTCCTGGTCTAAAGTTCAAAATTTCCCTTCCACAATGATAACTAACCCATTAGTCACAGTAATCAACTCCGTACCTTCAATAAATAGCTCACCGACCTAATTTAACTAAAAGGGGTTCTTCATCTCTATTCATACAAAACACCGAAAAGGAAAACTCTTGTCACTTGCATGCCATCTATCTTAGTGAGCAAACACAACAAGAACTAACGCTTGTCCAATTTCCTGCTCAACACATCTTCCAAGCTCGAATGGTTGTTCTACTTATCCATCAGTCTGGAGGTGCAAAGCATTACTAAACTTGAGTCTAGTTCCTGAAGCCTTCAGTAGCTCTTCCTAGGAATGTGAAGTAAAAACGCGAATCTCTGACACGATCACTGCAGGTGCGCCATGTAGCTTGAATAATCTTTTGCCAAAAGAAATCTTTGCCAATCTTCTTAGTGAGCCGACCTAGTCAAATGATCCATTACAACTCAATTCAGGTTGTCCTTCCTTAATAAGTGCAAAAATCCTGTTACAAAGTTTCCTAAAAGTTTAATCCCACATCCACATACGAACATTCAAAATTAAGGAAAAACATTTATACGCTGATATTGAATCATAACCTATTGTCACGCTAAACACTTCTCCACCAAGGCAGTCACAACCATCTTCATACCATTCCATCAAAATTTTCTGCTTCAAGACTCTATACATATTAGTACAACTAAGATGAATAGAGTAGATAGATATGTGTGCTTCAGTCAAAACCGCTTCCTTCAAGTCTTCTAACATAGATTAGATTCCACCATCTTGCTCATGAGCTTCTTCATGGCCGTCACCAATCTCTCCCAAGTCATGCGTCGGATAGTTCACTTCCTACGGTTCTATCTGTACTGATGCATAACCAACAATCTTCCCGTGTTGCATAAGGACGTAGCTAAGTCTCCTTCTTGAGTAGAAACAAATCTCTTTTCAGCTTCTCAAAATTCTCCCCTCATTCTTCATCCTAACCAAAATTTTCCCTTCGAGAATATAACATATAGCTTCTTCTGACGTAGAAATCTCAACACAAAATACGAAGATGATTTTCGTTTTTTTCTTTCATCTCTGAATATACCAATATGTCATACTATGAGAAATTATCCAAATATTCATGAAAGAAACGATTCAACAAGTCCATAAGAACAATCGAAGCAGTGGCCAATACAATTGGCATCACAATACTCATAGAGATCAAAACGAATACGAAATGCAATTCTAGGAATATCTCGCTCCTTTAAACGTAACTAAAAATAATCGAATTCAAACTCAATCATTGAGAAAACTTCACACCCTGAAGTTGATTAATCAAATCGTCGATTCAAAGTAACGGAGGATGATTCAAATTGTACTATGATTCAGCTTCCGAAAATCAATACATAACCACATACTATCATCACTCTTCCTTACGAATAAAACTGGAGTACACCACCGATACACACTCAGATGAGTAAAACCACTTTCTAACAGCTGGTCCTTCAATTCTTTCCATTCAACTAATGACATAAAACACAGAGTTTCAGAATTAGGCAAAACGTTGCTCTTATACGGATAGGGTTTCTGAATCAAACAACTTACTAATCTTAGGCACTGCTCAAGACATCCTATGATTCCAATAAGTTCAAGTTATATGATGTAACTATTATCACGTTGGCCAGGCGTCATATTACTTGCATCATATACACATGCCTTTATTGCAATCACACTCTATCTCGAGTCGTGACTAAGCAAATTCTCATAACCAGATCAAAACAACTTCACATACAGATGGTAATCTTGGTAGTTCCTTAAGGAATACTGATGCGTGGTTTTGTAACCTTACAACAGGTTTTACCTCTCGAGGGATCTCAAGAGGCTTACAACCCCACCAGGCAGTGTACCTGACCGATGTAGTATAGTGTAGTGGTAAGTACGGGGGATTGATCGTTCTCCACAGGGAATAGTGTTCGTTAGGTGTGAAAGACTACTCTAATTAGGTCTAAGGGTTGAGGAAGA